>OZ026523.1:65818362-66418362 GCA_964019695.1 Loripinus fragilis
TATGCACTATTTAATCATCTTGAAATTCTTCAAACAACATATTTTGTTGATTATATGTTCAAAACGGTGCCGTCGGTTGTCTAAGATTGTGGCAATTTCTGGTCCTACCCACCTTTTTTGCGCCGGCTCACTTGGTCAATGAAATAGGTTGGCTGTGTAATACCTCAGTGGCAAGGTTGCTTATATCATAATACAGCATAGCTTGAAATTACAAGCCAGGTAGATAACCTTCAAATCCAGAGACAACAGTAACAGAACGTAAGCCTGATGCAATTCAGTTGTTGACTGAGTACATGGCAGTTCATTTATATATATATTGGGTTTGTCTATATTACAGATACTGAAATATTATTTCTCCACAAAATAATGTTTTAGTGTGCTGTCGTGTGGTATAATACCAATAAGTATAGAAAGATTCGGCCTTGTATATGTGTGAAAGACTGAGTGTGGTAAGGTTACTGTTCTGAACTGTTCAAAACTCAAGAAACCACCTGCATATTTGTAGAGTGCAGTGGCTACGTTTGTAGGGCATCAGACTGGGGATTGTAGACTAATGGCCGGCAGAGCCATCGTGTTGTGCCACCATGGCATCTGTCGTCTGTACTTCAAACAATATCTTCTTCCAAACCATACATCCTCATGAGCAGAAACTTAATGGGAGGCAAAACAGAGACTCTGAATTGCTCAAATCATTGCATTAAGATATCAAAGAAGGCCATGCACTATAGCCATCTTGGAATTTTTCAAATAATTTCTTCAAAACCTTATGTCCTCATGAGCTGAAACCAGACAACATGGAAGCTCAGAATGAATAAAATCATTTTACTCAGATATCAAAGATGGCTAAGAACTAAACTGCAAGCTATATATTCTTCCAACAACATCTTCCTCTAACCCATATGCCCTCATGAGCAGAAATCTGGTTGGATGCATCAGGCCACAAAGAGACTCAGAAATGCTTCTTTCATTCCAATCAGATTAAAAGATGGTCATGATCTAAACGGCCAACCTGGAATTCTTCAACATATATCCTCTTGAGAATAAACTTGAAGGAAGGTTTCAGGCAATATTGATGCTCTGAATAGCTAAAATCATCCCATTCACACACCAAAGATGACCATGCATTAACAAATCATCTTGGATTTCTTCAACCAACATCTTCTTCCTAACCATATATTCTCTTGAACAGAAATTTGATGAAAGGTTTCCTTCAAAATGGAGACTCAGAAATAGCTGATATCACCCCATTGACACATCAAAGATGGCCATGCACTAAAAAGCTATATTGGAATTGTTCAACCAACATCTACTTCCAAACCATATATTCTCTTGAGCAAAAACTTGAGGAAGGCTTCCGACATAATGGCATTTAGAAAAAGCAAAAATCATCCCATTCACACATCAAAGATGGCCATGCACTAAACAGCCATTTTGGAATATTTCAACCAACATCTTCTTCTAAACCATATATTGTCTTGATCAGAATAATGATGGAAGGCTTCCAGCAATATGGAGACTCAGAAATAGGTAAAATCGTCCCATTCATACATCAAAGATGGCCATGCACTATACAGCCATCTTGGAATTCTTCAACAAACATCTTCTTCCAAACCATATATTCTCTTAAGCAAAAACTTAAGGAGAGCTGCTGACATAATGGCTTCTCAAAAAAAGCAAAAATCATCCCATTCACACATCAAAGATGGCCATGCACTAAACAGCCATCTTGGAATTCTTCAACCAACATCTTCTTCCAAACCATAACTTCTCTCGATCAGAAAATTGATGGAAGGCTTCCTGCAAAATGGAGACTCAGAAATAGCTTAAATCACCCCATTCACTCATCAAAGATGGCCGTGTACTAAACAACCAATCTTAAGAATTCTTCAACTACCATCTCCTTCCAAACCATATATTCTCTTGGGCAAAAACTTGAGGAAGGCTTCTGACTTAATGGCTACTCAGAAATAGCAAAAAAATCCCATTCACACACCAAAGATGGCCATGCACTAATGAACCATCTTGGAATTCTTCAATCAACATCTACTTCCAAACCATATATTCTCTTCATCAGAAACTTGATGGAAGGATTCCAGCAATATGGAGACTCAGAAATTGCTAAAATCAGCCCATGCACTAATCAAAGATGGCCATGCACTAAACAGCTATCTTGGAATTCTTCAACCAATATCTTCTTCCAAACCATATATCCTCTTGAGCAGAAACTTGATGGAAGGCTTCTTGCAACACGAAGACTCAGAAATAGCTAAATCATCCCATTCACACATCCAAGATAGCCATGCCCTTAACAGCCATCTTGGAATTCTTCAAACAACATCTTCCAAACCATATGTTCCTTGAGCAGAAACTGGAACGAAGGCTTTTGCCAACACGTATGACTAAGAATTAGCAAAAATCACCCCATTCACACATCAAGGGTGACCATGCACTTAACAACAATCTTGGAATTCTTCAACCAACATCTGCTTCCAAACCATATATTCTCTTGAGCAGAAACTTTGATGGAAGCCTTCTGAGAACATGGAGATTCAGAAATAGCTAAGATCATTCCATTTGCATATCATAAATTGCCTAGCACTAAACAGCCATTTTGGATTTCTTCAATCATTATCAGCTTTCAAACCATATATCCTCTTGAGCAGAAACTTGATGGGAGGCAGCAGGCAGATATGCTATACAGAAAAGCTGAAACCATTCCATTAAGATGTCAAAGAGGGTCCAGCAATAAACAGCCATCATGAAACTCTTCAAACTACATCTTCCAAACCATATGTTTCCTTGAGAAGAAACTTGACAAGAGTCGTCAGGCAAAATAAATTCAGAATGGCTTGAACAGTTCTTTTCAGATATCAAAGAAGGGCATACGCTAGTTATTCATCTTGTTATTCTTCAAACAACATATTTTGTTGATAATATGTTCCTTACAGTGCCGTCTGTTGTCTAAGATTGTGGCAATTTCTGGTCATGTCCACTTTTTTTTTGCGCCGGCTCACTTGGTCAATGAAATAAGATGGCTGTGTAATGCCTCAGTGGCAAGGTTGCTTATATCTTAAAGCAGCATAGCTTTAGATTACAAGCCATGTAGATAACCTTCAAATCCAGAGACAACAGTTACAGAACGTAAGCCTGATGCAATTCAGTTGTTGACTGAGTACATGGCAGTTCATTTTTATATATATTGGGTTTGTCTATATTACAGATACTGAAATATTATTTCTCCACAAAATAATGTTTTAGTGTGCTGTCGTGTGGTATAATACCAATAAGTATAAAAGGTACGGTCATGTATATGTTTGAAAGACAGAGTGAAGAAAAGTTACTATTCTGGACTATTGAAAACTGAAAAAAATCTGCATATTTGTAGAGCGCAGAGGTTAAGTTTGTAAGGAATATGACTGGAGATTGTAGGCTCACCACCACCGAAGAATCATTGTGTCCTGACACCATGGCCGCTGTCTTCAGAACTTCAAACAATATCTTCTTCCAAACCATACATACTCTTGAGCGGAAACTTAATGGGAAGCATCAAAGCAAAAAAGAGACCCTGAATTGCTCAAATCATTGCATACAGATATCAAAGATGGCCAGGCACTACAGCTATCTTGGAATTCCCCGAATCATTTCTTCTTCAAAACCTTACGTCCTCTTGAGCTGAAACCAAGCAACATGGATGCTCAAAAATCATTTTATTCTGATATTAAAGATGGCCAAGAACTAAACAGCAATCTTGAAATTCTTCAAACAACATCTTCCTCCAAACCATATGTCCTCATGAGCAGAAACCTGATTGGATGGTCAGCCAAAAAGAGACTCAGAAATCCTTCTTTTATTCCACTCAGATACATAAGATGGTCATGTTCTTAAAAGCCTTCTTAGATTTTTTCAATCTTCTTCCAACCCATATATTCTCTTGAGCAGAAACTTGATGGGAGGCATCAAACAACATGGAGACTTGAAATAAATAAAATCATTCAAATCAGATACCAAAGATTGCCAAGAACTAAACAGCCATTTTTATATTTTATTAAAACAACATCTTTCAATCCATATATTGTTTCAAGCAGAAACTTGACAAGATGCGTCAGGCAACATGGAGACTCAGAAAAGCTAAAATCATCCCATCCACATATCAAAAAATGATCATGCACTAAACAACCATCTTGAAATTATCAAAACAACATCTTCCAAACGATATGTCCTCTTGATTGGATGGATTAGGCCAAAAAAGACTTAGAAATGCTTCTGTCATTCCACTCAGATACCAAAGTTTGTCTTTCTCTAAACAACCTTCTTGGAATTTTTCAAACAACTTCTTCAAACCCATAAATTCTGTTGAGCAAAAATTTTAATGGGAAGCATCATGCAACATAGAGACTCAGAAAATAAAATCATTCCATCCAATAATCAAAGATGGCCAAGGACTTAACAGCTATCTTGTTGTTCTTTAAACATCTCTTCCAAACCATATTTTTGTTTTGAGAAAAATAACTTCATGGAAGGTTTCTGGCAACAGAGAGACAGCATGTTCTAAACAGCAATCTTGGAATTCTTCAACCAACATCTTCTTCCAAACCATATAATCTCTAGAGCAGAACCTAATGGAAGGCTTCTGGCAACATGGAGAGTCAAAAATAGCAAAATATACCAAATTCATTCATCAAAGAAGGCCATGAACTAACCAGCCATCATGGAATTCTTCAGCCAACGTCTTCTTCGAATCTATATATTCTCTTGAGCAGAAACTTGATGGAAGGCTTCAGGCAAAAATGAGACACAGAAAAAGCTAAAATCACCAAATTCACTCATCAAATTTGGCCATGCACTTAACAACCATCTTGGAATTCTTCAACCAACATCTCCATCCAAACCATATAATCTTTTGAGCAAAACTTGATGGAAGGCTTCTAACAACATGCCGACTCAGAAATCGCTAAAATCACCCCATTCACACATCAAAGATGGCCATGCACTAAACAGCCATCATGGAATTCTTCAACCAACATCTTATACCAAAACATATATTCTCTTGACCAGGAACTTGATGGAAAGCTTCAGGCAATATTGAGACTCAGAAATAGCTAAAATCACCCCATTCAATAATCAAAGATGGCCATGCACTTAACTGCCATTTTGGAATCTTCATCCAACATCTTCCAAACCATATATCCTCTTGAGCAGAAACTTGATGGAAGACTTCTTTCAACATGGAGACTCAGAAATAGCTAAATCATCCCATTCACATCAAAGATAGCCATGCCCTTAACAGCCATCTTGATATTCTTCAAACAGCATCTTCCTCCAACTCATATGTCCTCATGAGCAGAAACCTGGTTGGATGCATCAGGCCACAAAGAGACTCAGAAATACTTCTTTCATTCCACTCAGATTAAAAAGATGGTCATGATCTAAATGGTCATCTTAAAATTCTTCAACACATTCTTTCAAACCATATATCCTCTTGAGCAGAAACTTGATGGAAGGCTTCAGGCAACATTAAGGCTCAGAATAGCTAAAATACCCCATTCACACACCAAAGATGACCGCGCATTAACAAATCATCTTGGATTTCTTCAACCAACATCTTCTTTCAAACCATATATTCTCTTGAACAGAAACTTGATGAAAGGTTTCTTTCAAAATGGAGACTCAGAAATAGCTAATATCACCCCATTGACACATCAAAGATGGCCATGCACTAAACAGCCATATTGGAATTGTTCAACCAACATCTTCATATATTGCTTGAATGTCATTCGAATTTGCATATCAATGATTGCGTAGCACTAAACAGCCATCTTGGATTTCTTCAACCAACATCTTCTTCCAAACCATATATCCTCTTGAACAGAAACTTGATGGGAGGCAGCAGACTGATAGGTTACACAGAAAAGCAGAAATCATTCCATTAAGATGTCAAAGAGGGCCCAGCATTATTCAGCCATCATGAAACTCTTCAAACTCAGAATGGCTTGAACAGTTCTTTTCAGATATCAAAGAAGGGCATACGCTAGTTATTCATCTTGTTATTCTTCAAACAACATATTTTGATGATTATATGTTCCTTACAGTGCCGTCGGTTGTCTAAGATTGTGGCAATTTCTGGTCATACCCACTTTTTTTTTGCCCTGTCTTACTTTGTCAATGAAATAGGTTTGCTGTGTAATGCCTCAGTGGCAAGCTTGCTTGTATCATAAGTACAGCATAGCTTGAGGTTACAAGCCAGGTAGATAAACTTCAAATCCGGAGACAACAGTTACAGAAATTAAACCTGATGCAATTCAGTTCTTGAATGAGTACATGGCAGTTCATTTTTATTTATATTGGGTTTGTCTATATTACAGATACTGAAATATTATTTCTCCACAAAATAATGTTTTAGTGTGCTGTTGTGTGGTATAATACCAATAAGTATAGATGTGTTCAGCCATGTATATGTTTAAAAGACTGAGTGTGGTAAGGTTACTGTTCTGAACTGTTCAAAACTCAAGAAATCATCTGCATATTTGTAGAATGCAGTGGCTAAGTTTGTAGGGCATGAGACTGGGGCTTGAAGACACACAGCCGGTAGAACTATTGTGTTGTGCCACCATGGCACCTGTCTTCAGTATTTCAAGCAATATCTTCTTCCAATCCTCTTGAGCAGAAACTTAATGGGAGGCATCAAGGCAAAACAGAGACCCTGAATTGCTCAAATCATTCCATTTAGATATCAAAGATGACCATGCACTATAGCCATCTTGGAATTCTTCAAATAATTTCTTCAAAACCTTATGTCCTCTTGAGCTGAGAACAGGGAACGTGGAGGCTCAGAATGAATACAATCATTTTATTCAGATCACAAAGATGGTCAAGAACTTAACAACAATCTTGATATTCTTCAAACAACATCTTCCTCCAAACCAAATGTCCTCATGAGCAGAAACCTGATTGGATGCGTAAGGCCAAAATGAGACTCAGAAATGATTCTTTCATTCCACTCCATACAAAAGATGGTCATGAACTACTCAGCCGTCTCAGAATTCTTCAACATCTTCCAAACCATATATTCTCTTGAGCAGAAACTTGATGGAAGGCTTCCGGCAAAATGGAGACTCGAAAATAACTAAAATCATCCCATTCACACTTCAAAGATGACCTTGCAAAAGGAATTCTTCATCCATGATCTTCTTCCATACCATATATTCCCTTGAGCAGAAACTTGGTGGAAGGCTTCCAGCAACATGAAGACTCAGAAATAGCTTAAATAACTCCATTCACACATCAAAGACTGTCATGCTCTAAACAGCCATCCTGCAATTTTTCATCCAACATCTTCTTCCAAACCATATTTCCTCTTGAGAAGAAACTTGATGGAAGGCTTAGGGCAATATGGAGACTCAGAAATAGCAAAAATCACCCCATTCACACATAAAAGATGGCCATGTACTAAACAGCCATCTTGAAATTCTTCAACCACCATCTCCTTCCAAACCATATATATTCTCTTGAGCAAAAACTTGAGGAAGGCTTTGGGCATAATGGCTACTCAGAAACAGCAAAAATCATCCCATTCACATATCAAAGATGGCCATTTTGGAATTTTTCAACCAACATCTTCTTCCAAACCATATATCCTCTTGGGCAGAAACTTGATGGAAGGCTTAGGCCAATATGGAGACTTAGAAATAGCAAAAATCACCCCATTCACACATCAAAGATGCCCATGCACTACAGAGCCATTTTAGAATTCTTCAACCAACATCTTCCAAACCATATATTTTCTTGCGTAGAAACTTGATCGAAGGCTTCCAGCAATATGGAGACTCAGAAAGAGCTAAATCCATCCCATTCACACATCAAAGATGCCCATGCTTTAAAGAGCCATCTTGGAAATCTTCAAACAACATCATTTTCTAAACTATGTATTCTCTTGAGTAGAAACTTGATGGAAGTCTTTTCGGTAACATGGAGACTCAGAAATAGCTAAAATCATCACATTTGCATATCAAAGATAGCCTAGCACTTAACAGCCATCTTAGAATTCTTCAACCAACATATTCTTCCAAACCATATATTCATTTGAGCACAAACAGGATGGGAGGCTTAGGGCAATATGGAGACTCAGAAATAGCTAAAATCATCAAATTTGCATATCAAAGATAGCCTAGCACTAAACAGCCATCGTAGAAATCTTCAACCAACATCTTTTTTGTAACCATATATTCTCTTGAACAGAAACTTGATGAAAAGCTTCCTGCAAATTGGAGACTCAGAAATAGCTAAAATCACCCCATTCACTCATCAAAGATGGCCATGTACTAAACAGCCATCTTGGAATTCTTCAACAACCGTCTACTTTCAAACCATAAATTCTCTTGAGCAAAAACTTGACGAAGGGCTCCGACAAAATGGCTACTCAGAAATAGCAAAAATCATCCCATTCACACATCAAAAATGGCCATGCACTAAACAGCCATCTTGGAATTCTTCAACCAACATCTTCTTCCAAACCATATATTCTCTTGATAAAAAAATTGATGGAAGGCTTTCGGCAATATGGAGACTCAGAAATAGCTAAAATCACCCCATTCTCACATCAAAGATGGCCATGCACTAAACAGCCATCTTGGAATTCTTCAACCAACATCATCTTCCAAACCATATATTCTCTTGATCAAAAAATTGATTGAAGGCTTCAGGCAATATGGAGACTCAGAAATAACTAAAATCACCCCATTTGCATACTAAAGAAAGCCTAGCACAAAGCAGCCATCTTAGAATTCTTCAAACAACATATTCTTCCAAACCATATGTTCTCTTGAGCACAAACTGGATGGAAGGCTTATGACTATATGGAGACTCAGAAATAGCAAATTCATCCCATTCACACATCAAACATGGCCATGCACTAAACAACCATCTTCTTCTTCTTTAACTAACATCTTCTTTAAAACCATATGTTCTCATTAGCAGAAATTTGAGGAGGGCTTCTGACATAATGGCTACTCAGAAATAACAAAAATCATCCCATTCACACATCAAAGAAGGCCATTACTTAACAGCCATAATAGAATTCTTCAACTTCCATCTCCTTCCAAACCATATGTTCTCTTAATCAGAAACTAGATGGAAGGCTTCCGGCAATATGGAGACTCAGAAATAGCTAATATCACCCCATTGACACATCAAAGATGGCCATGCACTAAACAGCCATCTTGGAATTCTTCAACCAACATCTTCTTCCAAACCATATATTCTCTTGAGCAGAAAATTGATGGAAGGCTTCAGGCAATATGGAGACTCAGATATACAAAAAATCACCCCCATTTACACATCAAAGATGGCCATGCACTAAACAGCCATCTTGGAATTCTTCAACAAACATCTTCTTTAATCCATATATTCTCTTGAGCAGAAACTTGAGGAGGGCTTCTGACATAATGGCTACTCAGAAAAAGCAAAAATCATCCCATTCACACATCAAAGAAGGCCAAATACTAAACAGCCATAATGGAATTTTTCAACCACCACCTCCTTCAAAACCATATATTCTCTTGATCAGAAACTAGATGGAAGGCTTCCTGCAAAATGGAGACTCCGAAATAGCTAAAATCACTACTTTCACTCATCAAAGATGGCCATGTACTAAACAGCCATCTTTGAATTCTTCAACCAACATCTTCTCCAGAACCATATATTCTCTTGAGTAGAAACTTGAGGAGGGCTTCTGACATAATGGCTACTCAGAAATAGCTAAAATAATCCCATTCACACATCAAAGATGACCATGCACTAAACAACCATCTTGGTCTTCTTCAACCAACATCTTCTTTCAAACCATATATTCTCTTGAGCAGAAACTATAAGAGGACTTCTGACATAATGACTACTCAGAAATAGCAAAAATCATCCCATTCACACATCAAAGAAGGCCATGTACTTTACAGCTATCTTGGAATTCTTTAACCAATATATTCTTCCAAACCAAATATTCTCTTGAGCACAAACTGGATGGAAGGCTTATGTCTATATGGAGACACAGATACAGCAAATTCATCCCATTCTCACAGCAAAGATGGCCATGCACTAACCAGTCATCTTGGAATTCTTCAACCAACATCTCCTTCCAAACCATATATCCGCTTGAGAAGAAACTGTATGTTAAGGCTTCCTATGACATGGAGACTCAGAATAGCTAAAATCACCCCATTCACACATCAAAGATGACCATGCACTAAACAACCATCTTGGAATTCATCAACCAACATCTTTCAAACCATATATTCTCTTGAACAGAAACTAGATGAAAAGCTTCCTGTAAATTGGAGACTCAGAAATAGCTAAAATCACCTCTTTCACTCATCACTAAACAGCCATCTTAGAATTCTTCAACCACCATCTCCTTCCAAACTATATATTCTCTTGCACAAAAAACTTGAGGAAGGCTTCTGACATATTGGCTACTTAGAAATAGCAAAAATCATCCAATTCACACATCAAAGATGGTCATGCAGTAAACAGCCATCTTGGAATTCTTCAACCATCATCTTCTTTTAAACCATATATTCTTTTGATCAGAAATTTGATGGAAGGGTTCCGGCAATATGGAGACTCAGAAATAGCTTATATCACCCCATTGACATATCAAAGATGGCCATGCAATAAACAGCCATCTTGGAATTCTTCAACCAACATCTTCTTCCAAACCATACACTGAAGGACTTTAAAAACGCAAAAATCGAAATTTATAAAATTAACAACTTTTTAATATATCAATTTTATTGAGATTTGGCACAAATAAACGTCAATATGTAAAGAAAACATGATTTAAATTTCATATCAAAATGATAAATAATTTTAGAGCATCAGTCTGTCAAAAGACAATAGCCTTAGATTCTAAAGCTGCAATTTGAAATTTGTCTTGAAATTGTGCATGATTGAAAGTTATTGGAATAAAATATTTTTTACCAAAAATCGGAAACAAATTACCCTTGGAGCCCTGGTATTCGTCTGGCAGTGTTGGTAGCCAGCCGGAACAGATATCGTTGATGTAAATATCGTCGATATAATCGACGTTAGTTGCCGCCTTAATGTCGGTCGCCATTCTTAGTTGGCCAGACCTGTGTCAACCTTTTAACTGTCCTAGTAGCCTGGTAACAATCTTTGAGGTGCTGTTTTGCTGGAGGAACCCAATTATAATATCTAGCGACGCCAGAAACACGCATCCCAGCTTTTAACATTCCAATTGCCCCAGGCTGTTTATGTTCAGACAAACGTGACACGAATAATAAAGCTATAAAACCAAAGCTACTGTGTTTTTATATATGTATACCTACAAGCTATATGTTAAATGATAAAATATTTTGCTTCATTGATTCGTGGGGACGCCACGTGCAAAAAATAGTAAATCACTGATGCGTAGCTGGTGGTGGCTATTGTCTATAAAATACTGGTTTTAGGTATAGATAGAGGCAGAGTGTCGTTTCAAGCCAATTTAACTTGTTAAAGAAGACTAAAAATGTTCTGGGTTCAAAAAATAATAATTTTCATTTTTTGCGTTTTTAAAGTCCTTCAGTGTATATTCTCTTGAGCAGAAAATTAATGGAAGGCTTAGGGCAATTAGGAGACTCAGATATAGCTAAAATCACCCCATTTACACATCAAAGATGGCCATGCACTAAACAGCCCTCTTGGAATTCTTCAACCAACACCTTCTTTCAAACCATATAATCTCTTGGAATTCTTCAACCAACATCTTCTTTCAAATCATATATTCTCTTAAGCAGAAACTATAAGAGGACTTCTGACATAATGGCTACTCAGAAATAGCAAAAGTCATCCCATTCACACATCAAAGAAGGCCATGTACTTAACAGCCATAATCTCCTTCCAAACCATATGTTCTCTTGATCAGAAACTAGATGGAAGGCTTCTGGCAATATGGAGACTCAAAAATAGCTAATATTATCCCATTCACAAATCAAAGATGGCCACGCACTAAACAGCCATCTTGGAATTCTTCAACCAACTTGAGGAGAGCTTCTGACATAATGGCTACTCAGAAATAGCAAGAATCAACCCATTCACTCAATAAAGAAGGCCATGTATTAAACAGATATATTGGAATTTTTCAACCGCCATCTCCTTCCAAACCATATGTTCTCTTGATCAGAAACTAGATGGATACTCGAGACCGAAGGACCGCGGGTTCGAGCCTCACTGGTGTCACTGCGTTGTGGTCCTTGAGCAAGACGCATTTATTCTAGCTTAGTACTGGTTCAACCCAGGAAGACTCGTCTCTATATAACTGAAAGATTGTTGATGGGACGTAAAGAATCAAATCAAAAGACACTAGATGGAAGGCGTCCTGCAAAATGGAGACTCAGAAATATCTAAAATCGCCCCTTTCACTCATCAAAGATGGCCATGTACTAAACAGCCATCTTTGAATTCTTCAACCACCATTTCCTTCCAAACCATATATTCTCTTGCTCAAAAACTTGAGGAAGGCTTCTGACATAATGTCTACTCAGAAATAGCATATCATCCCAATCTCACATCGAAGATGGTCATGCACAAAACAGCTATCTTGGAATTCTTTAACCAACATATTCTTCCAAACCATATATTCTCTTGAGCACAAACTGGATGGAAGGCTTATGACTATATGGGGACTCAGAAATAGCAAATTCATCCCATTCAAACACAAAAGATGGCCATGCACTAAATAGCCATCTATGATTTTTCAACCAACATCTACTTCCAAACCATATAGCTGCTTGAGAAGAAACTTTATGTTAAGGCTTCCTGCAACATGGAGACTTAGAATAGCTAAAATCACCCCATTCACACATCAAAGTAGAATAGCTAAAATCACCCCATTCACACATCAAAGACGACCATGCACTAAACAACCATCTTGGAATTCATCAACCACCATCTCCTTCCAAACCATTTATTCTCTTGAAAATGAAATTGGTGGAAGGCTTCATACAATATGGAGACTCATAAATAGCTAAAATCACCCCATTCACACATCAAAGATGGCCATGCACTATACAACCATCTTGGAATTCTTCAACCAACATCTTCTTCCAAACCATATAGTCTCTTGCTCAGAAGCTAGATGGAAGGCTTCCAACAATATGAAGACTCAGAAATAGCTAATATCACCCAATCACACATCAAAGATGGCCATGCAGGAAACAGCCATCTTGGAATTTTTCAACCAACATCTTTTTCCTATCCATATATCTGCTCGAGCAGAAACTTTATGAATAGGCTTCCTGCAACATGTACTAAACATGTACTAAACAGATATATTGGAATTCTTCAACCACCACCTCCTTCAAAACCATATATTCTCTTGATCAGAAACTAGATGGAAGGCTTCCAACTTGATTGATGCCAGAGTGCGGTGGAGGGAAGACGTGTTAATTCGGGCTGTGAGCTTTTTAAGTTTTTTGTAGTCTTTTACTGTATTTTAAAACTGTCTGAATGTGATTTTAAGTTGCAAGAACTTGCCACGGATGTGCTGTTTTTGTTTTTAGAGATGAATTTTTAATATTTTAACATAAATTCTGGCTTATTTTATCTTTGATAATCGGCGGAAAGACGTCAGCCATCTTGATTCTGAAAATACTTTGCTTAACAAAACCATAGATATTTGTCACTGTGCGATTTTTCGTTGCTAGGACTTGCTACGGATGTGCTGTACCTGTTTTTAGAGATAAACTTTAAATGCTTGAACATGAATTCTGGCTTATTTTAGCTTTGATAATCGGCGGAAAGACGTCAGCCATCTTGAATCTGAAAATATTTTTATCCAAAATTTAACATTTTAACAAAACCAAAGATACTTGTCACTGTGTGAGTTGCTGTGCCCTTCAATTAAGCTCATAGAGTTAAATAAGAATGGATCCAGACCAGATTATGAACCAAATAAATCCTACACATCTGCACAAACAACAGCTACAAGAAACCGTTAGTAGAAAAAAATACATCTTGAAAATTGATAAATGTTTAAAAAAGAAGTTACAGGCAGCCAAACGCCAAAGAATTGAATATGCTGTTAAGGGTGGAGGTGTTGTTGCCACACTTGATGCGGTATCGTTCGAAATGTTCAGATTTGCCTGCAAAGAATTTTATAATGCCCCAAAGAAACAGATAATATGTGTTGATGCTGACAGTGCCAAAGATAGTAAGGGTAATATAGTCCAACTTACATATACAGTGCATTTAGAGATTGGCATAAATTACACTATGAACTTGTATTATACCAAATGTACTCTCTTGATAAATGGAAAAGCAACAATGGTCTTTATTGACAAGCACCTCAAACATATCCATCAGATTATGTCTAGTGTTACAATAACAGGCATGACTGTAGACACCAAAACCTTAAATGAATTATTGGCCGCGCAGTTGCTCAAGCTCATAAAGAACAGAAGCTACCTTGCGTTGAAAACCCCAAAAACCACTTAAGACAATCGCGTTCGCGTCTGCAGATGATGAGGATAAGCCTTGTTTGAAATGTAAAAGGAATTGTAGGAAAAGGGCTGTAGAATGTGCCACCTTTCAACAGTGGATACGCTATAATTGTGGAAAATTAGTGGACTTTATAATAAATAAAATTGAAACAGATCAAGATTATGTCTTTAATTGCTTTATGTGTCAGATGAAGAGTAAGACTGCTACGCGTAAATTGGTAATGCCTGTTATGAATCAGCATCCAGCCTCTGAAAATACAGTTCCAAAAACACTCTCCCAATCAATCTTATCAGAGGAAATGAATACGGACTGTGTGTTATGTAGTAAGCCGCTTGTTGATGACGATGCTGCCTGTGAGAGTTGTGGTTTCATCTGCCATATTTACTGCATGTGTCCCTCAAGCTCTCATACGTGCCTGGCCTGCGCAGCGATGAATAGCCCTAGCTCAATGCGTCACAAGTGAAATCACCCTTAATACAGAGCAATATCAATGGTACAACTGATGAACAGAGTGGATCTTCTGTACCAGCAAAACTGAATTCTGTTCTCGATACCTTAAAACCGAATACACAGAGTTTAGAACTGGATAAAAAAGAAAGTAAGTTTGTAAAAGCAAAGAGAATTACGGCAACTTGAAATAAAGCTCAAAAAGAAAGAAGATGACATTAAATTGAAGGAGGCAAAAATTAAAGACTATGAGAAAAATAGTATGAAGTTTGAAAATAAAATAGAGTGCTTAAAATTCAGAAACCAGGAACTTGAATGTACATTATCAACTCTCAAAACAAGGCTCCCTTCTCTTGAAAAACAGTCCAAACAAATACCTGATCAGTCATATATCTCCTCCCAACGGCATAATTTAAGTACGAAAGAGTAGTCAAATGTCACCATTCAGCAGTCTAATGGAAATCCTAACTGTGCTAGAAATGAATTACTGATACAAGAAATACATGATAGGGTTTTGGCATTTGTATTACTGAAGGTTGAAAAGCAGATAGAACAGCTTATTGACATGAAACAGAACGGAGATACAGACTCAGACTTTTTATTAAGAGAGGATTCTATACGCCCTGATGACTCCAAATCTGGTTATCCAAATCACTATAATACTTTTAATGAAACTCCAGTAAATATAGAAGACTCAAACAGTATCAAGCCACAAATTATCTCTGACCATAATAACATTGTATCTGCTAATACGCCGCATTATGTAGAGGCACAACCCTATCGCTCAGTACAGTCATCACAGGCAGCATACAAATTGAATCCTAACCTACAAGAAAGCAGTGTGCAAAGTAACATTGGAACGTATATTCAATACTCAGCAAACCCGTGATATTCAACCAAATGATTATATGGAAACAGCCAAATATGTTACTGGACAGCCCGTGTTTCATCATGAACAGATCACTGAACGTAAGAAGAAGCCTTTTTTACGGCTAAGAAACCTGATAAACCTTGTGAACTAGTCTTGGCTGAACCATCCTCTGTGTGTAAACAATTAAGATTAACAACCTGCAACTGCAAAAATATACGAACATGTAGTCCAATTTTTACTCAGCTACAAAAATCAACTGATATCATATTAATTCAGGAACATTGGCTATTTAAATGTCAACTAAACTTATTGAATTAACTTAATGAATGTTATATAGCATCTGGGAAATCTGTTGACCAGTATGATCCAATACCACCCATACAACTCCCTCATGGATATGGAGGCGTCGCAATATTTTGGAAAAAAGATATAGACTATTTGGTAAATGACCTAGAGGATGGTAGTCAACGTATTAAATGTATTGAGCTCCGGACAGAAAAGCCTGTGTTAATGATCAGTGTTTACATGCCCTGTAATGGCGAAAAAGACAGTTATAACGCCTTTGTAGAGTGCATTGAACAACTACAGAAACTAATATTTACCTACTAAGGAACTCATGAAATTATCATTGGTTGAGACTTCAACGAGAATGCTTTAATTGACAATGATAGTAAACGCAGTAAATGCTTTCATAAATTTCTGAGTGTCAATGGTCTTATGACTAAAGCTACAGAATGTACGTTTGTACATCCTAATGGGAAAGATGCTTCTACAATAGACTTTTTTCTCTATACACAAATCACTGTTGATAAAATTGTGCTTTTAGATAGACTTGAATACATCGAAAATGTGTCTGATCATTACCCAGTCTCACTGACATTGGAACTGAAACTCATTAGAACTAAACCTAAACCAATCTCAACCTGTGGCCTAGTCAGTAGAGTGAACAGGAAAAAAGTGAAAAAACAACAGTATGCTGCCATTGCGTCAAGTAAATTGTTACATGCTAAACCAGCTCTTGATGATACTAATCTTAATAAAACATTTCAAGATATAAACAAGATTCTGAGAGATAGTACAAAAGAGTGTATTCCCGCAAAGAAAAGGAATAATAAGAAACCCAAGTTGAAAGTAATGTCACCAGCAATACACTCGACTATACAGGAGAAGAAAAAAGCTTTTTATCACTGGAAACAGAATGGCAGATCAAATGATCCATCTAACTTTTACTTACTTGAGAAAAACTGAAAACCTCTGATTTACGTAAGCATATTCGAATTGAATTAGCTAAAAGGAGACATCTTGAAAAGACAGATATTATCAATGCAAGGCAATCTGATAATGCTTTATTCCACCGTCTTATATACAAACAAAGAGGACAATGTCATAAATGTATCGATGAACTTAATGTTGGGCAAAGTACATACTCTGATGAAAGCATCATAGATGGATGGTACAAGCATTTAAAAGGACTCGCGACTAAAAATTTGAATGAGAACTTTGACCTAAAATTCCTGAAACAAGTTCAAGAAGAAGACCCAGTAATATATAGGAATTGTCTTGACTCTAGTGCAAACCCAGAACCCGTTACAGACAAGGAAATAACAGATGCAGTGAAGTGCTTGAGTCGAGGAAAAGCCCCAGATGCATTTGGAGTCACCGCGGAGCATATATACTATGGAGGAGGAGATGTCGTTAATAGTGTCAAATTCCTGATCAACAGTGTTCTCTTCAATAAGGAGGTACCTTCAGATATGAAGCTTGGTGTGTTGAATCCAATACTTAAGAACATAGGCAGTAGTAAGGACTCAAAATTATAGGGGTATTACTATAACACCAGTTCTCACAAAGATCTTGGAAACAATTTTGAAAGCTAGGATCCAACCAATATTTATGGAAAGACAAAAGCCACTCCAACGAGGATTACAGAAAAATCATCCCAATGAATTGTGCCCTGTTGGTAGAGGAGTTTTACCGAAATAACAAAGACTTAAATAAACCCACATACGTTGCATTCATGGATGTCAAGTCGGCCTTTGATGTTGTGGTTCATGAGAACTTGATGAGAAAGCTGTACCATAATGGTGTTGGTGGCCTCAACTGGCTCTTGATCAAAAGTCTCCATCAAGAATTGTTAACCTTAGTACAGTGGCAATCCTATGTAAACGAACAGGGGGTACGGCAAGGTCGTGTGTTGAGTACTGATCTATTCAAAGTCTATGATAATGGTCTACTAGACCGAGTCCAACATTCTTGTAGAGGTGCTAAGATTGGAAAGATTGGGATTGAAGCGCCTGTGCCGACGATTCAACATATCTCAGTAATGATGCTGATAGTCTTCAATTTCTAATTAACATCAGCAAAGATTCTAGTGATATGGATGGTTATATCCTGCAGGTAATCAAGAGCGTTGTACTCAAAATGGACAGTATCAAAAATTACCCAGAAGGAGAAACCTGGAAAATTGGGGATAAAGACATGCCAGTCGTTAAACAAACCACACATATGGGAATACCCGGCTCCTCTTCTGACCAGGAAATGCATGCAGTCAAAATAAATATACAGAAAGCCAAGCATACAATGTTTAGCCTTATGGATGCCGGTCTACATGGCGAAAATGGACTCGACCCTGAAACCGCTGTCTCTCTATTGCAAACATACGTGTTTTTGGTCTTATATTATGGAATGGAAATTATAACCCAACTGGCAAAGCCTTGAATCGACTTGAAGTACAACAGAAAAAAAAACTGAAGCAAGTTTTGTCCCTGTCAACGAACGTGGCAGATCCGGCAGTTTATATAATCTGGGGTGCACTCCCCGCTGAAGCCATGATACACAATAGAATTCTTTTGCTGTTTGGAAATATAACTAGACTTACAGAAAATGCAATAGAATACAATTGAGCCAAGAGACGATTAGAAATTAAAACTTTTAAAAGTCATAGTTGGTTTATTGTGTTCAAGAAAATACTTATACAATATGAGTTGCCCGATCCTGAATCGCTACTTGATAATGTGCTAGAGAAATACGCTTGGAAGAAACGTTTCCACACAGCTATCAATAAATACTGGACTGAAAGGATCGTGTCGCAGTGAGACCTTATTTGCATAGTGATAGAGACATATACAGAATTCCAGTCAAGAATAAAGTTTTAACCAGGACATATATACTCCAAATAAACAGAGCTAAGTTAAATCAGAATGATGTGAATCCTATCTGCCAGCTATGTCATAAATGTGAAGAAACTCCCCAGCATTTTATTATTGACTGTGAAGCTTTAGCAGAAGATAGAGATCCCATACTAAATGACTTTTTAACTGTATTGAGAAGACTGCTAGATATATATCCTCAAGCTGTTGATTATTCGCTGCTCCAGTTACTGATTGACAGCAGTTGTCTGATTGATACTGATACACGTATACAAAGTGACTTTTTAACCCAAATAGATTCTCTACATTATCATAGTAGACGCCTTATCTACAAAATACATGCATCCAGATACAGTAAGCTGCAAATGGTACCCAGGCGTAAAAGAAAACGATAGTGCACAGCAACACACACGGTGACAGAGCATTTATATTTCTCATATTTACTGAGATTAGATGGTAGACAGTTTGATGATGTCTCCACACTTGTGTACATAAATTTTTATACAAGGTGGTGGATTAACTGCATATAGACATTGTGTGGTGTGGATAGTTTAAATTACTTGTGGCTTTTAACGTGTGCATTGTAACATTTTTAAATATCAAAAGTTTTACGAACTCTTACTCAAGAAGATTGTACTGGTATATCCCAGGTGTGCCTATAAAAGCAGAATTTATTAAACAGAACAGAACAGAACATGGAGACTCAGAATAGCTAAAATAACCCCATTAACACATCAAAGATGACCATGCACTAAACAACCACCTTGGAATTCTTCAACCAACATCTTCTTGTAAACCATATTTTCTCTTGATCAGAAACTTGATGAAAAGCTTCCTGCCAAATGGAGACTCAGAATAAGCTAAAATCACCCCATTCACTCATCAAAGATGGCCATGTACCAGAAAGCCATCTTGGAATTCTTCAACCACCATCTTCTTCCAAACCATATATTCTCTTGAGCAAGAACTTGAGGAAGGCCTCCCACATAATGGCTACTCAGAAATAGCAAAAATCATCCCATTCATACATCAAAGATGGCCATGCACTTAACAGCCATCTTGGAATTATTCAACCAACATCTTCTTCCAAACCATATATTCTCTTGATCAGAAACTTTAGGCAATATGGAGACTTAGAAATATCTAAAATCATCCCATTCACACATCAAAGATGACCATGCACTTAACAGCCATCTTGGAATTCTTCAACCAACATCTTCTGTCATCCATATATTCTCTTGATCAGAAAATTGATGAAATGCTTCCGGCAATATGAGACTCAGAAATAGCTAAAATCACTCCATTCACTCATCAAAGATTTCCATGCACTATCCAGGCAACTTGGAATTCTTCAACAAACATCTTCTTCCAAACCATATATTCTCTTCTTCAGAAACTTGATGGAAGGCTTCTGGCAATATGGAGACTCAGAATAGCTTATCAATCCCATTCACACATCAAAGATAGCCATACCCTTAACAGCCATCTTGGAATTCTTCAACCAACTTCTTCCAAACTATATATTCTCTTGAGCAGAAACTGGATGAAAGGCTTCAGGCAATGAGTCAGAATTTGCAAAAATCATCCCATTCACACAATCAAAGATGACCAAGCACTACACAACCATCTTGGAATTCTTCAACCAACATCTTCTTCCAAACTATATGTTCTCTTGAGCAGAAACTTAATAAAAGGCTTCCTGGAACATGGAGACTCAGGTAAGATCATTGCATTTGCATATCAAAGATTGCCTAGCACTAAACAGCCATCTTGGATTTCTTCAACCAACATCCTCTTCTAAACCATTATCTTCTCTTGAGCACAAACTGGATGGCAGGCTTATAACTATATGGAGACTCAGAAATAGCAAAAATCATCCCATTCACACATCAAAGATAGCCATGCACTAAACAGCAATCTTGGAATTTTTCAACCAAAATCTCCTTCCACAACATATATCCGCTTGAAAAATAACTTTGTTAAGGCTTCCTGCAACATGGAGACTAAGAATAGCTAAAATCACCCCATTCACACATCAAAGATGACCATGCACTAAACAGCCATCTTAGATTTCTTCAACCAACATCTTCGTCTGAACCATTATATTCTCTTGAGCACAAACTGGATGGCAGGCTTATAACTATATGGAGACTCAGAAATAGCAAAAATCATCCCATTCACACATCAAAGATGGCCATGCACTAAACAGCCATCTTGGAATTTTTCAACCAAAATCTACTTCCATTACATATATCCACTTGAAAAGAAACTTTGTTAAGGCTTCCTGCAACATGGAGACTAAGAATAGCTAAAATTACCCCATTCACACATCAAATATGACCATGCACTAAACAACCATCTTGGAATTCTTCAATCAACATCTTCCAAACCATTCATTGTCTTGAACAGAAACTAGATGAAAAGCTTCCTGCAAAATGGAGACTCAGAAATAGCTAAAATCACCCCTTTCTCTCATCAAAGATGGCCATGTACTAAACAGCCATCTTTGAATTCTGCAACCACCATCTCCTTGCAAACTATATATTCTCTTGCGCAAAAAAATTGAGGAAGGCTTCTGACATAATGGCTTCTCAGAAATAGCAAAATCATCCCATTCACACATCAAAGATGGTCATGCAGTAAACAGCCATCTTGGAATTCTTCAACGAACATCTTCTTCTAAACCATATATTCTCTTGATCAGAAACTTGATGGAAGGGTTCTAGCGATATGGAGACTTCTAAATGGCAAAACTCACCCAATTCACACATCAAATATGGACATGCACTATTCAGCTATCTTTGAATTCTTCATCCAATATCTCCTTCCTAACCATATAATTTCTTGCGCAAAACCTTGAGGAAGGCTTCTGGCAATATGGAGACTCAGAAATAGCATAAATCATCCCAATCACACATCAAAGATGGCCATGCACTTAACAACCATCTTGGAACCAACATCTTCTTCCAAACCATATATTCGCTTGAGCAGAAACTTGAGGAGGGCTTCTGACATAATGGCTTCTCAGAAATAGCAAAATCATTCCATTCACACATCAAAAAAGGCCATGTACCAAACAGCCATAATGGATCCTCAACCACCATCTCCTTCCAAACCATATGTTCTCTTCATAAGAAACTAGATGGAAGGCTTCTGGCAATATGGAGACTCAGAAATAGCTAATATCACCCCATTGACACACCAAAGACGGACATGCACTAAGCATCCATCTTGGAATTCTTCAACCAACATCTTCTTCCAAACAATATTTTCTCTTGAGCAAAAAATTGATGGAAGGCTTCCTGCATTAAAGACACTCAGAAATAGCAATAAGAATCCCATTCACACATCAAAGAAGCCCATGTAGTAAACAGCCATATTGGAATTCTTCAACAACCATCTCCTTCCAAACCATATCTTCTCTTGATCAGAAATTAGATGGAAGGCTTCCGGCAATATGGAGATTCAGAAATAGGTAATGTTATCCCATTCACACATCAAAGATGGCCATGCACTAAACAGCCATCTTGGAATTCTTCAACCAACATCTTCTACCAAACCATATATCCTTATGAACAAAAACTTCATGGAAGAATAAGGGCAGTATGGAGACTCAGAAATAGCGAAAATCATCCCATTCACACATCAAAGATGGCCATTCACTAAACAGCCATCTTGGCTGGGCCGCGTAGCGCAGTCGGTAACGTGTCTGGCTACAGATGCGTGTCTGACTGCAGTTCTAGGGGTCGCAAGTTCGATCCCGGTCCAGTCCCATACTTTCGTGGAGATTGATCATGAACTACTTTCTACGATCATTCTCCTCCCTTCTGCTGATTCATTCAAGAAGGGTTGTTGTCAGTTACAAGCGAAAGTATGTGCACGAATTACTGGTTAACCGCTTATTCAAGCCTGCCCAGGAAAAAAGTGTGGTAAGGTGAACTGACCGTCCCGCAATGACCATAGCTGTTGACCTTGGACGTAAAGCAAACAAACAAACAAATAAATAAACAGCCATGTTGGAATTTTTCAACCAACATCTCCTTCCAAACCATACATTCTCTTAAACAAAAACTTGAGGAGGGTTTCTTACATAATGGCTACTCAGAATTAGCAAAATTCACCCGATTCACACATCAAAGAAAGCCATGTACTAAACAGATATATTGGTATTCTTCAACCGCCAATACCTTCAAAACCATACATTCTCTTAATCAGAACTTAGATGAAAAGCGTCCTGCAAAATAGAGACTCAGGAATAGCTAAAATTACCCCTTACACTCATCAAAGATATCTATGCATTATTCAGCCATCTTTGAATTCTTCATCCACCATCGCCTTTCTAACCATATAATCTCTTGCGCAAAACCTTAAGGAACGCTTCTGACATAATGGCTGCTCAGAAATAGCATAAATCATCCCATTCACACATCAAAGATGGTCACGCACTAAACAGCCATCTTGGGATTCTTCAACCAACATATTCTTCCCAAACATACATTCTCTTGAACAGAAACTTGAGGAGGGCTTCTGACATAATGGCTACTCAGAAATAGCAAAAATCATCCTATTCACACAGCAAAAATGGCCATGCACTAAACAACCATCTTGGTCTTCTTCAACCAATATCTTCTTTCAAACCATATATTCTCTTGAGCAGAAACTTGAGGAGGGCTTCTGACATAATGGCTACTCAGAAATAGCAAAAATCATTCCATTCACACATCAAAGAAGGCCATGTACTAAACAGCCATAATGGAATTCTTTAACCACCATCTCCTTCCAAACCATATGTTCTCTTGATTAGAAACTAGATGAAAGGCTTCAGGCAATATGGAGACTCGAAAATAGCTAATATCGCCCCATTGACACATCAAAGATGGCCATGCACTAAACTGCCATCTTCGAATTCTTCAACCAACATCTTCCAAACTATATATACTCTTGAGAAGAAAATTGATGGAAGGCTCCGGCAATATGAAGACTCAGAAATAGCAAACATCAATCCATTTACACATCAAAGATGGCCATGCACTAAACAGCCATCTTGGAATTCTTCAACCAACATCACCTACCAAACCATATATTCTCTTAAGCAAAAACTTGAGGAGGGCTTCTGACATAATGGCTACTCAGAAATAGCAAAAATCATCCCATTCACACATCAAAGAAGGCCATGTATTAAACAGCCATAATGGAATTCTTCAACCAAAATCTTCTTCCAAACCATATATTCTCCAGATCAGAAACTAGATGGAAGGCTTCCAACAATATGAAGACTCAGAAAAAGCTAATATCACCCCATTCACACATCAAAGATGGCCATGCACTAAACAGGCATCTTGGAATTCTTCAACCAACATCTTCTTCCAAACCATATATCCCCATGAACAGAAACTTCATGGAAGGCTTACGGCAATATGGAGACTCATAAATAGCAAAAATCATCCCATTCACTCATCAAAGATGGCCATGCACTTAACAGCAATCTTGGAATTTTTCAACCAACATCACCTACCAAACCATATATTCTCTTAAGCAAACACTTGAGGAGGGCTTCTGACATAATGGCTACTCAGAAATACAAAAAATCACCCCATTCACGGATCAAAGAAGGCCATGTACTAAACACATATATTGGAATTCTTCAACCGCCAATACCTTCCAAATCATACATTCTCTTGATCAGAAACTAAAAATGCGTCCTGCAAAATAGAGACTCAGAAATAGCTAAAATTACCCCTTACACTCATCAAAGATGGCTATGCACTATTCAGCCATCTTTGAATTCTTCATCCACCATCTCCTTCCTAACCATATAATCTCTTGCTCAAAAACTTGAGGAACACTTCTGACATAATGGCTACTCAGAAATAGCATAAATTATCTCATTCACACATCAAAGATGGTCATTCACTAAACAGCCGTCTTGGAATTCTTCAAACAACATATTCTTCCAAACCATATATTCTCTTGAGCAGAAACTATAAGAGGACTTCTGACATAATGACTACTCAGAAATAGCAAAAATCATCCCATTCACACATCAAAGAAGGCCATGTACTTAACAGCTATCTTGGAATTCTTTAACCAATATATTCTTCCAAACCAAATATTCTCTTGATTAGAAATTAGATGGAAGGCTTCAGGTAATATGGAGACTCAGAAATAGCTAATATCACCCCATTGACACATCAAAGATGGCCAGTATTTAAACAGGCATCTTGAATTTCTTCAAACATCATCATCTTCCAAACCATATATACTCTTGAGCAGAAAATTGATGGAAGGCTTCCGGCAATATGAAGATTCAGAAATAGCAAACGTCACCCCATTTACACATCAAAGATGGCCATGCACAAAACAGCCATCTTGGAATCCTTCAACCAACATCTTCTTTCAAACCATATATTCTCTTTAGCAGAAACTTGAGGAGGGCTTCTGACATAATAGCTACTCAGAAATAGCAAAATTCATCCCATTCACACATCAAAGAAGGCCATGTACTAAACAGCCATAATGGAATTCTTCAACCACCATCTCCTTCCAAACCGTATATTCTCTTAATCAGAAACTAGATGAAAGGCGTCCGGTAAAATAGAGACTAAGAAATAGCTAAAATCACCCCTTACACTCATCAAAAATGGCCAAGTACTTTACAGCAATCATTGAATTCTTCAACCCACATCTCCTTCCAAACCATATATTCTCTTGCGCAAAAAACTTGAGGAAGGCTTCTGACATAATGGCTACTCAGAAATAGCATATCATCCCATTCTCACATCAAAGATGGTCATGCACTAAACAGCCATCTTGGATTTTTTACAACAACATCTCCTTCCAAACCTTATATTCTCTTGATCAGAAAATTGATGGAAGACTTCCAGCAATATGGAGACTCAGAAATAGCGAAAATCACCCCATTCACACATCAAAGATGGCCATGCACTAAACAACCATCTTTGAATTCTTCAAGCAACATCTTCTTCCAAACCATATATTCTCTTGATCAGAAACTTGATGAAAGGCTTCCTGCAAAATGTAGACTCAGAAATAGCTAAATCACCCCATTCACTCATCAAAGATGACCATGTACTTAACAGCCATATTGGAATTCTTCAACCACCATCTCCTTCCAAACCATATATTCTCTTGAGCAAAAACTTGAGGAAGTCTTCTGACATAATGGATACTCAGAAATAGCAAAAACCATCCGATTCACACATCAAAGATGGCCATGCACTAAACAGCCATCTTGGAATTTTTTAACCAACATCTTCTTCCGAAACCATATATTATTTTGAAAAGAAAATTGATGGAAGGCTTCCGGCAATATGGAGACTCAGGAATAGCTAAAATCAACCCATTCACACATCAAAGATGGTCATGCGTTATACATCCATCTTGGAATTCTTCAACCAACATCTTCTTTCAAACCATATATTCTCCTGATCAATAACTAGATGGAAGGCTTCCAACAATATGAAGACTCAGAAATAGCTAATATCACCCCATTCACACATCAAAGATAACCATGCACTAAACAGCCATCTTGGAATTCTTCAACCAACTTCTTCCAAACCATATATCCTCTTGAGCAGAAAATTGATGGAAGGCTAATGGCAAAATGGAGGCTCGTAAATAGGTAATATCACCCCTTCCAAACATCAAAGATGGCCATGCACTATACAGCCATCTTGGAATTTTTCAACCAACATCTCCTTCCAAACCATATATTCTCTTGAGCAAAAACTTGAGAAGGGCTTCTGACATAATTGCTACTCAGAAATAACAAAAATTATCCCATTCAAACATCAAAACAGGCCATGTACTAAACAGATATATTGGAATTCTTCAACCAACATTTTCTTCCAAACCATATTTTCTCTTAATCAAAAACTAGATGGAAGGCTTCTGGCAATATGGAGACTCAGAAATAGTTAATATCACCCCATACACACATCGAAGATGGCCATGCACTAAACAGCCATCTAGGAATTCTTCAACTAACATCTTCTTCCAAACCATATATCCTCTTGAGCAGAAACTTCATGGAAGGCTTACGGCAATATGGAGACTCAGAAATAGCAAAAACATCCCATTCACACATCAAAGATGGCCATGCACTTAACAGCCATCTTGGAATTTTTTTTAACCAACATCTCCTTCCAAACCATATATTCTCTTGAACAAAAACTTTAGGAAGGCTTCTGACATAATGTCTACTCAGAAATAGCGAAAATTTTCCCTCCACACACCAATGATGGCCATGTATTAAACATTTATATACAAATTCTGCAACCATCATCTTCTTCCAAACCATATATTCTCTTGATCAAAAACTAGATGAAAGTCGTCCTGCAAAATGGAGACTCAGAAATAGCTAAAATCACCCCTTTAACTCATCAAAGATGGCCATGTACTAAACAGCCATCTTTGAATTATTCAACCACCATCTCCTTCCAAACCATATATTCTCTTGAGCAAAAACTTGAGGAAGTTTTCTGACATAATGCATTACTCAGAAATTGCCAAAATCATCCCATTCACACATCAAAGATGGCCATGCACTAAACAGCCATCTGGAATTTTTCAACAAAATTTATTCTTTCAAACCATATATTCTCCTGAAAAGAAAATTGATGGAAGGCTTCAAACAATATGGAGACTCGGAAATAGCTATAATCACCACATTCACGCATTAAAGATTGCCATGCACTATACAGCCATCTTGGAATTCTTCAACCAACATCTTCTTCCAAACCATATATTCTCTTGCTCAGAAACTAGATGGAAGGCTTCCAACAATATGAAGACTTAGAAATAGCTAATATCACCCCATTCACACATCAAAGATGGCCATGCACTTAACAGCCATCTTTGAATTTTTCTACCAACATCTTTTTCTGAACCATATATCCGCTTGAGCAGAGACTTTATGATTAGGCTTACTGCAACATGGAGACTCAGAATAGCTAAAATAACACCATTCACACATCAAAGATGACCATGCACTAAACAGCCATCTTGGAATTCTTCAATTAACATCTTCTTCCAAACCATATATTCTCTTGTTCAGAAACTTGATGGAAGGCTTCTGGCAATATGAAGACTCAGAATAGCTAATTTATCCCATTCACACACCAAAGAAAGCCATACCCTTAACAGCCATCTTAGAATTCTTCAACCGACTTCTTCCAAACCATATATTCTCTAAAGCAGAAACTGGATGGAAGGCTTCAAGCAACATGTATGACTCAGAATTGGCAAAAATCATCCCATTCAAACATCAAAGATGACCATGCACTAAACAACCATCTTTAAATTCTTCAACCAACATCTTCTTCCAAATTATATATTCTCAACCAACATCTTCTTCCAAACTATATGTTCTCTTGAGAAATAACAAAAATCACCCCATTCACACATCAAAGATGCCCATGCACTAAAGAGCCATCTTGGAATTCTTCAACCAACATCTTCCAAACCATATATTTTCTTGAGTAGAAACTTAATCAAAGGATTCCAGCAATATGGAGACTCAGAATTAGCTAAAATCATCCCATTTACACGTCAAAGATGCCCATGCACTAAAGAGCCATCTTGAAAGTCTACAACCTCAATCTTCCTCCAAACTATATATTCTCTTGAGCAGAAACTTGATGGAAGTCTTTTCGGTAACATGGAGATTTAGAAAGAACTAAAGTCACCCAATTTGCATATAAAAGATAGCCTAGCACTAAACAGCCATATTAGAATTCTTCAACCAACATATTCTTCCGAACCATATATTCATTTGAGCACAAACTGGATGGAAGGCTCACAACAATATGGAGACACAGATATAGCAAAAATGATCCCATTCACACATCAAGGATGGCCATGCACTAAACAGACATCTTGGAATTTTTCAACTAACATCTTCTTCCAAACCATATATACGCTTGAGCAGAAACTTTATGTTAAGGCTTCCTGCAACATGGAGACTCAGAATAGCTAAAATGATCCCATTCACACATCAAAGATGACCATGCACTGAACGACCATCTTGGAATTCTTCAACCAACATCTTTTTCCATTCCATATATTCTCTTGAACAGAAACTTGATGAAAAGCTTCCTGCAAAATGGAGACTCAGAAATAAGTAAAATCATCCCATTCACTCATCAAAGATGGCCATGTACTAAACAGCCATTTTGGAATTCTTCAACCACCGTCTACTTCCAAACTATATATTCTCTAGAGCAAAAACTTGAGGAAGGCCTAGGACAAAAGGGCTCAACAGAAATAGCAAATATAATCCCAATCACAAATCAAAGATGGCCATGCACTAAAAAGCCATCTTGGAATTCTTCAACCAACATCTTCTTCAAACCATATATTCTCTTGATCAAAAAATTGATGGAAGGCTTCCGGCAATATGGAGACTCAGAAATAGCTCAAATCAGCCTATTCACACATCAAAGATGGCCATGCACTATACAGCCATCATGGAGTTCTGCAACTAACGTCTTCTTCCAAACCAAATATTCTCTAAATCAAAAAATTGATTGAAGGCTTCCTGCAATATTGAGACTCAGAAATAGCTAAAATCACCCCATTCACACATGAAAGATAGCCATGAACTATACAGCCATCTTAAAATTCTACAACCAACATCTTCTTCCAAACTATATATTCCCTTGAGCAGAAACTTTATGGAAGTCTTTCATTAACATTTAGACTCAGAAATAGCTAAAATAATCCCATTTGCATATCAAAGATAGCCTAGCACTAAACAGCCATCTTGAAATTCTTCAACCAACATATTCTTCCAAACCGTATATTCTCTTGAGCACAAACTGGATGGAAGGCTCACAACAATATGGAGACACAGATATAGCAAAAATGACCCCATTCACACATCAAGGATTTGCCATGCACTAAACAGACATCTTGGAATTTTTCAACCAACATCTTCTTCCAAACCATATACGCGCTTGAGCAGAAACTTTATGTTAAGGCATCCTGCAACATGGAGACTCAGAATAGCTAAAATCACCCCATTCACACATCAAAGATGACCATGCACTGAACTACCATCTTGAAATTCTTCTACCACCGTCTACTTCCAAACCATATATTCTCTTGGGCAGATACTGGATGGAAGGCTTCAGACAACATGTATGACTCGGAATTGGAAAAAAATCATCCCTTTTACAAATCAAAGATGACCATGCACTAAACAGCCATCTAAGAATTCTTCAACCAACATATTCTTCCAAACTATATGTTCTCTTGAGCAGAAACTTGATGGAAGTCTTTTCGGTAACATGGAGATTTAGAAATAGCTAAAATCATCCCATTTGCATATCAAAGATAGCCTAGCACTAAACAACCATCTAAGAATTCTTCAACCAACATATTCTTCCGAACCATATGTTCATTTGAGCACTAACTGGATGGAAGGCTCACAACAATATGGAGACACAGATATAGCAAAAATGATCCCATTCACACATCAAGGATGGCCATGCACTAAACAGACATCTTGAAATTTTTCAACTAACATCTTCTTCCAAACCATATATACGCTTGAGCATAAACTTTATGTCAAGGCTTCCTGCAACATGGAGACTCAGAGTACCTAAAATCACCCCATTCACACATCAAAGATGACCATGCACTGAACTACCATCTTGGAATTCTTCGACCAACATATGTTTCCAAACCATATATTCCTTGAACAGAAACTTGATGAAAAGCATCCTGCAAAATGGAGACTCAGAAATAACTAAAATCACCCCATTCACTCATCAAAGATTGCGTGTACTATACAGCCATTTTGGAATTCTTCAACCACCGTCTACTTCCAAACCATATATACTCTTGAGCAAATACTTGAGGAAGGCCTCCGACAAAATGGCTACTCAGAAATAGCAAATATCACCCCAATCACACATCAAAGATGGCCATGCACTAAACAGCCATCTTGGAATTCTTTAACTAACATCTTCTTCCAAACCAAATATTCTCTTGATCATAAAATTGATGGAAGGCTTCCTGCAATATTGAGACTCAGAAATAGCTTAAATCACCCCATTCACACATGAAAGATAGCCATGCACTATACAGCCATCTTGGAATTCTTCAACCAACATCTTCTTCCAAACTATATATTCCCTTGAGCAGAAACTTGATGGAAGTGTTTCATTAACATTGAGACTCAGAAATAGCTAAAATCATCCTATTTGCATATCGAAGATAGCCTAGCACTAAACAGCCATCTTGAAATTCTTCAACCAACATATTCTTCCGAACATTATGTTCATTTGAGCACAAACTGGATGGAAGTCTTACAACAATATGGAGACACAGATATAGCAAAAATGATCCCATTCACACATCAAGGATGGCCATGCACTAAACAGACATCTTGGAAGTTTTCAACTGACATCTTCTTCCAAACCATATATACGCTTGAGCAGAAACTTTATGTTAAGGCTTCCTGCAACATGGAGACTCAGAATAGCTAAAATCACCCCATTCACACACCAAAGATGACCATGCACTGAACTACTATCTTGGAATTCTTCAACCACCGTCTACTTCCAAACCATATATTCTCTTGAGCAGAAACTGGATGGAGGGCTTCAGGCAACATGTATGACTCAGAATTGGATAAAATCACCTTTCACACATCAAAGATGACCATGCACTAAACAACCATCTTGGAATTCTTCAACCAACATCTTCTTCCAAACTATATTTTCTCTTGAGCAGAAACTTGATGGAAGGCTTCCTGGAACATGGAGACTCAGAAATAGCTAAGATCAGTGCATTTGCATATCAAAGATTGCCTAGCACTAAACAGCCATCTTGGATTTCTTCAAACATCATCATCTTCCAAACCATATATCCTCTTGAACAGAAACTTGATGGGAGGCAGCAGACAGATAGGTTACACAGAAAAGCTGAAATCGTTCCATTAATAAAGATGTCAAAGAGGGCCCAGCAATAAACAGCCATCATGAAACTCTTCAAACTACAACTTCCAAACCATATGTCCTCTTGAGCAGAAACTTGATGAGAAACGTCCGGCAAAATAAATTCAGAATGGCTTGAACAGTTCATTTCAGATATCAAAGAAGGGCAATCGCTAGTGATTCGTCATGTAATCCTTCAAACAACATATTTTGTTGATAATATGTTCCTTACAGTGCCGTCGGTTGTCTGAGATTGAGGCAATTCCTGGTCATACCCACTTTTTTTGCCACTGCTCACTTGGTCAATGAAATAGGTTGGCTGTGTAATGCCTCAGTGGCAAGGTTGCTTGTATCATAAGTAGAGCATAGCTTGAGGTTACAAGCCAGGTAGATGACCTTTAAGTCCAGAGACAACAGTTACAGAACTTAAGCCTGATGCAATTTAGTTCTTGACTGAGTACATGTCAGTTCATTTTTATATATATTGGGTTTGTCTATATTACAGATACTGAAATATTATTTCTCCACATAATAATGTTTTAGTGTGCTGTCATGTGGTATAATACCAATAAGTATAGAAAGGTTCAGCCATGTATATGTTTGAAAGACTGAGTGTGGTAAGGTTACTGTTCTGAACTGTTCAAAACTCAAGAAACCATCTGCATATTTGTAGAATGCAGTGGCTAAGTTTGTAGGGCATAAGACTGGGGATTGTAGACTCACAGCCAGCAGAACTATCATGTTGTGCCACCATGGCCACCATGGCACCTGTCTTCTGTACTCCAAACAATATCTTCTTCCAAACCATACATCCTTTTGAGCAGAAACTAAATGGGAGGCATCAAGGCAAAACAGAGACCCTGAATTGCTCAAATCATTCCATTCAGATATCAAAGATGACCACGCACTATAGCTATCTTGGAATTCTTCAAATAATTTATTCAAAACCTTATGTCCTCTTGAGCTAAAACCAGGCATCATGGAGGCTCAGAATGAATAAAATCATTTTATTCAGATATCAAAGATGAACAAGAACTAAACAACAATCTTGATATTCTTCAAACAACATCTTCCTCCAAACCATATGTCCTCAAGAGCAGAAACCTGATTGGATGCGTAAAGCCAAAAGGAGACTCCAAAATGATTCTTTAATTCCACTCAAATACAAAAGATGTTCATGAACTAAACAGCCATCTTGGAATTCTTCAACATCTTTCAAACCATATATTCTCTTGAGCAGAATTTTAATGGAAGGTTGTCGGCATCATGGAGATTTAGGAATAGCTAAAATCACTCCATTCACACACCAAAGACTGCAATGCTCTAAACAGCCATCCTGCAATTTTTCATTTAACATCTTCAAAACCATATATCCTCTTGAGCAGAAACTTGATGGAAGGCTTATGGCAATATGGAGACTCAGATATAGCAAAAATCACCCATCCACACATCAAAGATGCCCATGCACTAAAGAGCCATCTTGGAATTCTTCAACCAACATCTTCCAAACCATATATTTTCTTGAGTAGAAACTTGATTGAAGGCTTCCAGCAATATGGAGACTCAGAAATAGCAAAAATCACCCCATTCACACGTCAAAGATGGCCATGCACTATACAGCCATCTTGAGTTCTTGAACCTACATCTTCTTCCAAACTATATATTCTCTTAAGCAGAAACTTGATGGAAGTCTTTTCGGTAACATGGAGATTTAGAAATAGCCAAAATCATCCCATTTGCATATAAAAGATAGCCTAGCACTAAACAGCTATCTAAGAATTCTTCAACCAACATATTCTTCCGAACCATATATTCTCTTGAGCACAAACTGGATGGAAGGCTTACAACAATATGGAGACACAGAACAGAACAGAACAGACATTTTATTTGGACTTAAGCATTACAAGCTCATCGACACAGATACAGCAAAAATGATCCCTTCACACATCAAGGATGGCCATGCACTAAACAGACATTTTGGAATTTTTCAACTAACATCTTCTTCCAAACCATATAAACGCTTGAGCAGAAACTTTTTGTAAAGGCTTTCTGCAACATGGAGACTCAGAATAACTAAAATCACCCCATTCACACATCAAAGATGACCATGCACTGAACTACCATCTTGGAATTCTTCGACCAACATCTGTTTCCAAACCATATATTCTCTTGATCAAAAAATTGATGGAAGGCTTCCTGCAAAATGGAGACTCAGAAATAACTAAAATCACCCCATTCACTCATCAAAGAGTGCCATGTACTAAACAGCCATTTTGGAATTCTTCAACCACCGTCTACTTCCAAACCATATATTCTCTTGAGCAAAAACTTGAGGAAGGCCTCCAACAAAGTGGCTTCTCAGAAATAGCAAATATCATCCCAATCACACATCAAAGATGGCCATGCACTAAACAGCCATCTTGGAATTCTTCAACCAACATCTTCTTCAAACCATATATTCTCTTGATCAAAATATTGATGGAAGGCTTCCGGCAATATGGAGACTCAGAAATAGCTAAAATCATCCAATTTGCATATCAAAGATAACCTAGCACTAAACAGCCAATTTCAAAGTCTTCAATCAACATATTCTTCCAAACCATATGTTCTCTCGAGCAGAAACTATATGGAAGGCTTACAACAATATGGAGACACATATATAGCAAAAATGATCCTATTCACACATCAAGGATGGCCATGCACTAAACAGATATCTTGAAATTGTTCAACCAACATCTTCTTCCCATACATATATATTGCTGGACAGCGTAGCGCAGTTGGTAACGTGTCTGACTGCAGATCCAGGGGTCGCGAGTTCGATCCCGGCCCGGTACCATACTTTCGTGGAGATTGATCATGAAATAATTTCTACGGTCATTCTCCCCCCTTCCGCTGATTTATTCAAGAAGGGTTGTTGTCAGTTTCAAGCGAATGTATGTGCACAAATTACTGATTAACTGCTTGCTCAAGCCTGCCCAGGAAAAAGTGTGGTTAAGTGAACTGACCGTCCCGCAATGACCATAGCTGTTGACATGGGACGTAAAGCAACAAAAACAAACAAAACCAACAAAACCAACCAACCAACCATTCATATATATGCTTGAGCAGAAACTTTATGTTAAGGCTTCCTGCAACATGGAGACTCAGAATAGCTAAAATCACCCCATTCACACATCAAATATGACCATGCACTGAACTACTATCTTGGAATTCTTCAACCACCGTCTACTTCCAAACCATATATTCTATTGGGCAGAAACTGGATGGAAGGCTTCAGGCAACATGTATGACTCAGAATTGGAAAAATCATCCCATTCACACATCAAAGATGACCATGCACTAAACAACCATCTTGGAATTCTTCAACCAACATCTTCTTCCAAACTATATGTTCTCTTGAGTAGAAACTTGATGGAAGGCTTCCTGGAACATGGAGACTCAGAAAAAGCTAAGATCAGTGCATTTGCATATCAAAGATTGCCTAGCACTTAACAGCCATCTTGGATTTCTTCAAACATCATCATCTTCCAAACCATATATCCTCTTGAACAGAAACTTGATGGGAGGCAGCAGACAGATAGGTTACACAGAAAAACTAAAATCATTCCATTAAGATGTCAAAGAGGGCCCAGCAATAAACAGCCATCATGAAACTCTTCAAACTACGACTTCAAAACCATATGTCCTCTTGAGCAGAAACTTGATGAGAGACGCCAGACAAAATAAATGTAGAATGGCTTGAACAGTTCATTTCAGATATCAAAGAAGGGCATACGCTAGTGATTCGTCTTGTAATTCTTCAAACAACATATTTTGTTGATTATATGTTCTTTACAGTGCCGTCGGTTGTCTGAGATTGAGGCAATTCCTGGTCATACCAACTTTTTTGCCACTGCTCACTTGGTCAGTGAAATAGGTTGGCTATGTAATGCCTCAGTGGCAAGGTTGCTTGTATCATAAGTACAGCATAGCTTGAGGTTACAAGCCAACTAGATGACCTTTAAGTCCAGAGACAACAGTTACAGAACATAAGCCTGATGCAATTTAGTTCTTGACTGAGTACATGTCAGTTCATTTTTATATATATTGGGTTTGTCTATATTACAGATACTGAAATGTTATTTCTCCACAAAATAATGTTTTAGTGTGCTGTCGTGTGGTATAATACCAATAAGTATAGAAAGGTTCAGCCATGTATATGTTTGAAAGACTGAGTGTGGTAAGTTTACTGTTCTGAACTGTTCCAAACTCAAGAAACCATCTGCATATTAATTTTGTAGAATGCAGTGGCTAAGTTTGTAGGGCATTAGACTGGGGATTGTAGACTCACAGCCAGCAGAACTATCGTGATGTGCCACCATGGCCACCATGGCACATGTCTTCTGTACTTCAAACAAGATCTTCTTCCAAACCACACATCTTCTTGAGCAGAAACTAAATGGGAGGCATCAACTCAAAACAGAGACCCTGACTTGCTAAAATCATTCCATTCAGATATCAAAGATGACCACGCACTATAGCTATCTTGGAATTCTTTAAATAATTTATTCAAAACCTTATGTCCTCTTGAGCTAAAACCAGGCATCATGGAGGCTCAGAATGAATAAAATCATTTTATTCATATATCAAAGATGAACAAGAACTAAACATCAATCTTGATATTCTTCAAACAACATATTCCTCCAAACCATATGTCCTCAAGAGCAGAAACCTGATTGGATGAGTAAAGCCAAAAGGAGACTCCAAAATGATTCTTTAATTCCACTCAAATACAAAAGATGGTCATGAACTAAACAGCCATCTTGGAATTCTTCAACATCTTTCAAAACATATATTCTCTTGAGCAGAAATTTAATGGAAGGTCGTCGGCATCATGGAGATTTAGGAATAGCTAAAATCACTCCATTCACACATCAAAGACTGCCATGCTCTAAACAGCCATCCTGCAATTTTTCATCTAACATCTTCAAAACCATATATCTTCTTGAGCAGAAACTTGATGGAAGGCTTATGGCAATATGGAGACTCAGATATAGCAAAAATCACCCATTCACACATCAAAGATGCCCATGCACTAAAGAGCCATCTTGGAATTCTTCAACCAACATCTTCCAAACCATATATTTTCTTGAGTAGAAACATGATTGAAGGCTTCCAGCAATATGGAGACTCAGAAATAGCTAAAATCACCCCATTCACACATCAATGATGGCCATGCACTATACAGTCATCTTGGAATTCTTGAACCTACATCTTCTTCCAAACTATATATTCTCTTGAGCAGAAACTTGATGGAAGTCTTTTTGGTAACATGGAGATTTAGAAATAGCCAAAATCATCCCATTTGCATATAAAAGATAGCCTAGCACTAAACAGCTATCTAAGAATTCTTCAACCAACATATTCTTCCGAACCATATGTTCATTTGAGCACTAATTGGATGGAAGGCTTACAACAATATGGAGACACAGAACAGAACAGAACAGACATTTTATTTGGACTTAAGCATTACAAGCTCATCGACACAGATACAGCAAAAATGATCCCTTCACACATCAAGGATGGCCATGCACTAAACAGACATCTTGGAATTTTTCAACTAACATCTTCTTCCAAACCATATATACGCTTGAGCAGAAACTTTATGTCAAGGCTTCCTGCAACATGGAGACTCAGAATAACTAAAATCACCCCATTCACACATCAAAGATGACCATGCACTGAACTACCATCTTGGAATTCTTCGACCAACATCTGTTTCCAAACCATATATTCTCTTGATTAAAAAATTGATGGAAGGCTTCCTGCAAAATGGAGACTCAGAAATAACTAAAATCACCCCATTCACTCATCAAAGATGGCCATGTACTAAACAGCCATTTTGGAATTCTTCAACCACCGTCTACTTCCAAACCATATATTCTCTTGAGCAAAAACTTAAGGAAGGCCTCCGACTTAATGGCTACTCAGAAATAGCAAATATCATCCCAATCACATATCAAAGATGGCCATGCACTAAACAGTCATCTTGGAATTCTTCAACCAACATCTTCTTCAAACCATATATTCTCTTGATCAAAAAATTGATGGAAGGCTTTCGGCAATATGGAGACTCAGAAATAGCTAAAATCACCCCATTCACACATCAAAGATGGCCATGCACTATACAGCCATCTTGGAATTCTTTAACTAACATCATCTTCCAAACCAAATATTCTCTTGATCAAAAAATTGATGGAAGGCTTCCTGCAAAATGGAGACTCAGAAATGACTGAAATCACCCCATTCACTCATTAAAGATGGCCATGTACTAAACAGCCATTTTGGAATTCTTCAACCACCGTCTACTTCCAAACCATATATTCTCTTGAGCAAAAACTTGAGGAAGACCTCCAACAAAATGGCTACTCAGAAATAGCAAATATCATCCCAATCACACATCAAAGATGGCCATGCACTAACTAGCCATCTTGGAATTCTTCAACCAACATCTTCTTCAAACCATATATTCTCTTGATCAAAAAATTGATGGAAGGCTTCGGGCAATAGGGAGACTCAGAAATAGCTAAAATCATCCCATTTGCATATCAAAGATAGCCTAGCACTAAACAGCCTTCTTGAAATTCTTCAACCAACATATTCTTCCCAACCATATATTCTCTTGAGCAGAAACTGGATGGAAGGCTTACAACAATATGGAGACACATATATAGCAAATATGATCCTATTCACACATCAAGATGGCCATGCACTAAACAGACATCTTGGAATTGTTCAACCAACATCTTCTTCCAATTCATATATATGCTTGAGCAGAAACTTAATATTAAGGCTTCCTGCAACATGGAGACTCAGAATAGCTAAAATCACCCCATTCACACATCAAAGATGACCATGCACTGAACTACAATCTTGGAATTCTTCAACCATCGTCTACTTCCAAACCATATATTCTCTTGATCAAAAAATCGAGGAAGGCCTCCAACAAAATGGCTACTCAGAAATAGCAAATATCATCCCAATCACACGTCAAAGATGGCCATGCACTAAACATCCATCTTGGAATTATTCAACCAGAATCTTCTTCAAACCATATATTCTCTTGATCAAAAAATTGATGGAATGCTTCTGGCAATATGGAGACTCAGAAATAGCTAAAATCACCCCATTCTCACATCAAAGATGGCCATGCACTATACAGCCATCTTGGATTTCTTCAACTAACATCTTCTTCCAAACCAAATATTCTCTTGATCAAAAAATTAATGGAAGGCTTCCTGCAATTTTGAGAATCAGAAATAGCTAAAATCACCCCATTCACACATCAATGATAGCCATGATCTATACAGCTATCTTGGAATTCTTCAACCAACATCTTCTTCCAAAACATATATTCCCTTGAGCAGAAACTTGATGGAAGTCTTTCGGTAACATCGAGACTCAGACATAGCTAAAATCATCCCATTTGCATATCAAAGATAGCCTAGCGCTAAACAGCAATCTTGAAATTCTTCAACCAACATATTCTTCCAAACCATATATTCTCTTGAGCACAAACTGGATGGAAGGCTCACAACATTATGGAGACACAGATATAGCATAAATGATCCCATTCACACATCAAGGATGGCCATGTACTAACAGACATCTTGGAATTTTTCAACCAACATCTTCTTCCAAACCATATATACGCTTGAGCAGAAACTTTATGTAAAGGCTTCCTGCAACATGGAGACTCCGAATAGCTAAAATCACCCCATTCACACATCAAAGATGACCATGCACTGAACTACAATCTTGGAATTCTTCAACCATCGTCTACTTCCAAACCATATATTCTCTTGATCAAAAAATCGAGGAAGGCCTCCAACAAAATGGCTACTCAGAAATAGCAAATATCATCCCAATCACACGTCAAAGATAGCCATGCACTTAACATCCATCTTGGAATTATTCAACCAACATCTTCTTCAAACCATATATTCTCTTGATCAAAAAATTGATGGAATGCTTCTGGTAATATTGAGACTCAGAAATAGCTAAAATCACCCCATTCTCACATCAAAGATGGCCATGCACTATACAGCCATCTTGGATTTCTTCAACTAACATCTTCTTCCAAACCAAATATTCTCTTGATCAAAAAATTAATGGAAGGCTTCCTGCAATTTTGAGAATCAGAAATAGCTAAAATCACCCCATTCACACATCAATGATAGCCATGATCTATACAGCTATCTTGGAATTCTTCAACCAACATCTTCTTCCAAAACATATATTCCCTTGAGCAGAAACTTGATGGAAGTCTTTCGAAAACATCAAGACTCAGACATAGCTAAAATCATCCCATTTGCATATCAAAGATAGCCTAGCGCTTAACAGCCATCTTGAAATTCTTCAACCAATATATTCTTCCAAACCATATATTCTCTTGAGCACAAACTGGATGGAAGGCTCACAACATTATGGAGACACAGATAAAGCATAAATGATCCCATTCACACATCAAGGATGGCCATGTACTAACAGACATCTTGGAATTTTTCAACCAACATCTTCTTCCAAACCATATATACGCTTGAGCAGAAACTTTATGTAAAGGCTTCCTGCAACATGGAGACTCAGAATAGCTAAAATCACCCCATTCACACATCAAAGATGACCATGCACTGAACTACCATCTTTTAATTCTTCGACCAACATCTGTTTCCAAACCATAAATTCTCTTGAACAGAAACTTGATGAAAAGCTTCCTGCAAAATGGAGACTCAGAAATAGCTAGAATCACCCCATTCACACATCAAAGATGACCATGCACTGAACTTCCATCTTGGACTTCTTCCACCACCGTCTACTTCCAAACCATATACTCTCTTGAGCAAAAACTTGAGGAAGGCATCCGATAAAATGGCTACTCAGAAATAGCAAATATCATCCCAATCACACCTACAGATGGCCATGCACTAAACAGCCATCTTGGAATTCTTTCTTCAACTAACATCTTCTTCAAACCATATATTCTCTTGATCAAAAAATTAATGGAAGGCTTCCGGAAATATGGAGACTCAGAAATAGCTAAAATCACCCCATTCACACATCAAAGATGGCCTTGCACTATACAGCCATCTTGGAATTCTTCAACTTACATCTTCTTCCAAATGAAATATTCTCTTGATCAAAAAATTGATGGAAGGCTTCCTGCAATATTGAGACTCAGAAGTAGCTAAAATGACCCATTCACACATGAAAGATAGCCATGCACTATACAGCCATCTTGAAATTCTTCAACCAACATCTTCTTCCAAACCATATATTCCCTTGAGCAGAAACTTGATGGAAGTTTTTCGGTAACATTGAGACTCAAAAATAGCTAAAATAATCCCATTTGCATATCAAAGATAGCCTAGCACTAAACAGCCATCTTGAAATTCTTCAACTAACATATTCTTCCAAACCATATATTCTCTTGATCACAAACTGGATGGAAGGCTTACAACAATATGGAGACACAGATAGAGCAAAAATGATCTCATTCACACATCAAGGATTTGCCATGCACTAAACAGACATCTTGGAATTGTTCAACCAACATATTCTTCCAAACCATATATTCTCTTGAGCACAAAGTGGATGGAAGGCTTACAACAATATGGAGACACAGATATAGCAAAAATGATCCCATTCACACATCAAGGATGGTCATGCACTAAACAGACATCTTGGAATTGTTCAACTAACATCTTCTTCCAAAACATATATACGCTTGAGCAGAAACTTTATGTTAAGGCTTCCTGCAACATGGAGACTCAGAATAGCTAAAATCACCCCATTCACACATCAAAGATGACCATGCACTGAACTACCATCTTGGAATTCTTCAACCACCGTCTACTTCCAAACCATATATTCTCTTGAGCAGAAACTGGATGGAAGGCTTCAGGCAACATGTATGACTCAGAATTGGAAAAAATCACCCATTCACACATAAAAGATGACCATGCACTAAACAACCATCTTGGAATTCTTCAACCAACATCTTCTTCCAAACTATATGTTCTCTTGAGCAGAAACTTGATGGAAGGCTTCCTGGAACATGGAGACTCAGAAATAGCTAAGATCAGTGCATTTGCATATCAAAGATTGCCTAGCACTAAACAGCCATCTTTGATTTCCTCAAACATCATCATCTTCCAAACCATATATCCTCTTGAACAGAAACTTGATGGGAGGCAGCAGACAGATAGGTTACACAGAAAAGCTGAAATCATTCCATTTAGTAAGATGTCAAAGAGGGCCCAGCAATAAACAGCCATCATGAAACTCTTCAAACTACGACTTCAAAACCATATGTCCTCTTGAGCAGAAACTTGACGAGAAACGTCTGGCAAAATATATTCAGACTGGCTTGAACAGTTCATTTCAGATATCAAAGAAGGGCATACGCTAGTGATTCGTCATGTAATTCTTCAAACAACATATTTTGTTGATTATATGTTCCTTACAGTGCTGTCGGTTGTCTGAGATTGAGGTAATTCCTGGTCATACCCACTTTTTTGCCACTGCTCACTAGGTCAATGAAATAGGTTGGCTGTGTAATGCCTCATTGGCAAGATTGCTTGTATCATAAGTACATCATAGCTTGAGGTTACAAGCCAGGTAGATGACCTTTAAGTCCAGAGACAACAGTTACAGAACTTAAGCCTGATGCAATTTAGTTCTTGACTGAGTACATGTCAGTTCATTTTTATATATATTGGGTTTGTCTATATTACAGATACTGAAATGTTATTTCTCCACAAAATTATGTTTTAGTGTGCTGTCATGTGGTATAATACCAATAAGTATAGAAAGTTTCAGCAATGTATATGTTTGAAAGACTGAGTGTGGTAAGGTTACTGTTCTGAACTGTTCAAAACTCAAGAAACCATCTGCATATTTGTAGAATGCAGTGGCTAAGTTTGTAGGGCATTAGACTGGGGATTGTAGACTCACAGCCAGCAGAACTATCATGTTGTGCCATCATGGCCACCATGGCACATGTCTTCTGGACTTCAACCAATATCTTCTTCCAAACAATACATCCTTTTGAGCAGAAACTAAATGGGAGGCATCAAGGCAAAACAGAGACCCTGAATTGCTCAAATCATTCCATTCAGATATCAAAGATGACCATGCACTATAGCTATCTTGGAATTTTTCAAATAATTTATTCAAAACCTTATGTCCTCTTGAGCTAAAACCAGGCATCATGGAGGCTCAGAATGAATAAAATCATTTTCTTCAGATATCAAAGATGAACAAGAACTAAACAACAATCTTGAATTTCATCTAACAACATCTTCCTCCAAACCATATGTCCTCAAGAGCAGAAACCTGATTGGATGCGTAAAGCCAAAATGAGACTCCAAAATGATTCTTTAATTCCACTCAAATACAAAAGATGGTCATAAACTAAACAGCCATCTTGGAATTCTTCAACATCTTTCAAACCATATATGCTCTTGAGCAGAAATTTAATGGAAGGTTGTCGGCATCAAGGAGATTTAGGAATAGCTAAAATCGCTCCATTCACACATCAAAGACTGCCATGCTCTAAACAGCCATCCTGCAATTTTTCATCTAACATGTTCCAAACCATATATCCTCTTGAGCAGAAACTTGATGGAAGGCTTATGGTAATATGGAGACTCAGATATAGCAAAAATCACCCCATTCACACATCAAAGATGCCCATGCACTAAAGAGCCATCTTGGAATTCTTCAACCAACATCTTTCAAACCATATATTTTCTTGAGTAGAAACTTGATCGAAGGCTTCCAGCAATATGGAGACGCAGCAAGAGCTAAATTAACCCCATTCACACATCAAGATGGCCATGCACTATACAGCCATCTTGGAATTCTTGAACCTACATCTTCTTCCAAACTATGTATTCTCTTGAGCAGAAACTTGATGGAAGTCTTTTCGGTAACATGGAGATTTAGAAATAGCCAAAATCATCCCATTTGCATAAAAAAGATAAACTAGCACTAAACAACCATTTAAGAGTTCTTCAACCAACATATTCTTCCGAACAATATGTTCATTTGAGCACTAACTGGATGGAAGGCTTACAACAATATTGAGACACAGATATAGCAAAAATGATCCCATTCACACATCAAGGATGGCCATGCACTAAACAGACATCTTGGAATTTTTCAACTAACATCTTCTTCCAAACCATATATACGCTTGAGCAGAAACTTTATGTTAAGGCTTCCTGCAACATGGAGACTCAGAATAGCTAAAATCACCCCATTCACACATCAAAGATGACCATGCACTGAACTACCATCTTGGAATTCTTCGACCAACATCTGTTTCCAAACCATATATTCTCTTGAACAGAAACTTAATGAAAAGCTTCATGCAAAATGGAGACTCAGAAATAACTAAAATCACCCCATTCACTCATCAAAGATGGCCATGTACTAAACAGCCATTCTGGAATTCTTCATTCACCGTCTACTTCCAAACCATATATTCTCTTGAGCAAAAACTTAAGGAAGGCCTCCAACAAAATGGCTACTCAGAAATAGCAAATATCATCCCAATCACACATCAAAGATTGCCTAGCACTAAACAGCCATCTTGGAATTCTTCAACCAACATCTTCTTCAAACCATATATTCTCTTGATCAAAATATTGATGGAAGGCTTCCGGCAATATGGAGACTCAGAAATAGCTAAAATCATCCCATTTGCATATCAAAGATAGCCTAGCACTAAACAGCCATCTTGAAATTCTTCAATCAACATATTCTTCCAAACCATATGTTCTCGAGCAGAAACTGGATGGAAGGCTTACAACAATATGGAGACACATATATAGCAAAAATGATCCTATTCACACATCAAGGATGGCCATGCACTAAACAGACATCTTGAAATTGTTCAACCAACATCTTCTTCCCATTCATATATATGCTTGAGCAGAAACTTTATGTTAAGGCTTCCTGCAACATGGAGACTCAGAATAGCTAAAATCACCCCATTCACACATCAAAGATGACCATGCACTGAACTACCATCTTGGAATTCTTCGACCAACATCTGTTTCCAAACCATATATTCTCTTGAACAGAAACTTGATAAAAAGCTTCCTGCAAAATGGAGACTCAGAAATAGCTAGAATCACCCCATTCACACATCAAAGTTGACCATGCACTAAACAGCCATTTTGGAATTCTTCAACCACCGTCTACTTCCAAACCATATATTCTCTTGAGCAAAAACTTGAGGAAGGCCTCCAACAAAATGGCTACTCAGAAATAGCAAATATAATCCCAATCACACATCAAAGATGGCCATGCACTAAACAGACATCTTGGAATTGTTCAACCAACATCTTCTTCCAATTTATATATATGCTTGAGCAGAAACTTAATATTAAGGCTTCCTGCAACATGGAGACTAAGAATAGCTAAAATCACCCCATTCACACATCAAAGATGACCATGCACTGAACTACCATCTTGGAATTCTTCAACCACCGTCTACTTCCAAACCATATATTCTCTTGAGCAAAAACTCAAGGAATGCCTCCGACAAAATGGCTACTCAGAAATAGCAAATATCATCCCATGCACACGTCGAAGATGGCCATGCACTAACCATCCGTCTTGGAATTATTCAACCAACATCTTCTTCAAACCATATATTCTCTTGATCAAAAAATTGATGGAATGCTTCTGGCAATATGGAGACTCAGAAATAGCTAAAATCACCCCATTCTCACATCAAAGATGGCCATGCACTATACAGCCATCTTGGAATTCTTCAACTAGCATCTTCTTCCAAACCAAATATTCTCTTGATCAAAAAATTAATGGCAGGCTTCCTGCAATTTTGAAAATCAGAAATAGCTAAAATCACCCCATTCACACATCAAAGATGACCATGCACTGAACTACCATCTTGGAATTCTTCGACCAACATCTGTTTCCAAACCATATATTCTCTTGAACAGAAACTTGATAAAAAGCTTCCTGCAAAATGGAGACTCAGAAATAGCTAGAATCACCCCATTCACACATCAAAGTTGACCATGCACTGAACTACCATCTTGGACTTCTTCAACCACCGTCTACTTCCAAACCCTATACTCTCTTGAGCAAAAACTTGAGGAAGGCATCCGATAAAATTGCTACTCAGAAATAGCAAATATCATCCCAATCACACCAACAGATGGCCATGCACTAAACAGCCATCTTGGATTGGAATTCTTCAACTAACATCTTCTTCAAACCATATATTCTCTTGATCAAAAAATTGATGGAAGGCTTCCGGAAATATGGAGAATCAGAAATAGCTAAAATCACCCCATTCACACATCAAAGATGGCCTTGCACTATACAGCCATCTTAGAATTCTTCAACTAATATCTTCTTCAGAATGAAATATTCTCTTGATCAAAAAATTGATGGAAGGCTTCCTGCAATATTGATACTCAGAAGTAGCTAAAATGACCCCATTCACACATGAAAGATAGCCATGCACTATACAGCCATCTTGGAATTCTTCAACCAACATCTTCTTCCAAACCATATATTCCCTTGAGCAGAAACTTGATGGAAGTCTTTCGGTAACATTGAGACTCAGAAATAGCTAAAATCATCCCATTTGAATATCAAAGATAACCTAGCACTAAACTTATGGAGACACAGATATAGCATAAATGATCCCATTCACACATCAAGGATGGCCATGCACTAAACAGACATCTTGGAATTTTTCAACCAACATCTTCTTCCAAACCATATATACGCTTGAGCAGAAACTTTATGTTAAGGCTTCCTGCAACATGGAGACTCAGAATAGCTAAAATCACCCCATTCACACATCAAAGATGACCATGCACTGAACTACCATCTTGGAATTCTTCGACAAACATCTGTTTCCAAACCATATATTCTCTTGAGCAGAAACTTGATGAAAAGCTTCCTGCAAAATGGAGACTCAGAAATAGCTAGAATCACCCCATTCACTCATCAAAGTTGACCATGCACTGAACTACCATCTTGGACTTCTTCAACCACCGTCTACTTCCAAACCATATACTCTCTTGAGCAAAAACTTGAGGAAGGCCTCCGATAAAATTGCTACTCAGAAATAGCAAATATCATCCCAATCACACCAACAGATGGCCATGCACTAAACAGCCATCTTGGAATTCTTCAACTAACATCTTCTTCAAACAATATATTCTCTTGATCAAAAAATTGATGGAAGGCTTCCGGAAATATGGAGACTCAGAAATAGCTAAAATCACCCCATTCACACGTCAAAGATGGCCTTGCACTATACAGCCATCTTGGAATTCTTCAACTAACATCTTCTTCCAAATGAAGTATTCTCTTGATCAAAAAACTGATGGAAGGCTTCCTGCAATATTGAGACTCAGAAGTAGCTAAAATGACCCCATTCACACATGAAAGATAGCCATGCACTATACAACCATCTTGGAATTCTTCAACCAACATCTTCTTCCTAACCATATATTCCCTTGAGCAGAAACTTGATGGAAGTCTTTCGGTAACATTGAGACTCAGAAATAGCTAAAATCATCCCATTTGCATATCAAAGATAGCCTAGCACTAAACAGCCATCTTGAAATTCTTCAACCAACATATTCTTCCAAACCATATATTCTCTTGAGCAGAAACTGGATGGAAGTCTTACAACAATATGGAGACACAGATACAGCAAATATGATCCCATTCACTTATCAAGGATGGCCATGTACTAAACAGACATCTTGGAATTGTTCAACCAACATCTTCTTCCAAACCATATATACGCTTGAGCAGAAACTTTATGTTAAGGCTTCCTGCAACATGGAGACTCAGAATAGCTAAAATCACACCATTCAACATCAAAGATGACCATGCACTAAACAACCAGCTTTGAATTCTTCAACCAACATCTGTTTTAAAACCATATATTCTCTTGATCAAAAATTGATGAAAAACTTCCTGCAAAATGGAGACTCAGAAATAGCTAAAATCACCCCATTCCCTCATCAAAGCCATAAACCAAAAAGCCATCTTGGAATTCTTCAATCACCATCTCCTTCCAAACCATTTATTCTCTTGAGCAAAAACTTGAGGAAGGCTTCGGACATAATGGCTATTCAGAAATAGTAAAAATCATCTCATCCATACAACAAAGTTAGCCATGCACTATACAGCCATCTTGGAATTCTTCAACCACCATCTTCTTTCAAACCATATATTCTCTTGTTCAAAAAATTAATAGAAGGCTTCCGGCATTATGGAGACTCAGAAATAGCTAAAATTACCCCATTCACACATCAAAGATGGCCATGCACTATACAGCCATCTTGGAATTCTTCAACTAACATCTTCTTCCAAATGAAATATTCTCTTGATCGAAAAATTGATGGAAGGCTTCCTGCAATATTGAGACTCAGAAGTAGCTAAAATGACCCCATTCACACATGAAAGATAGCCATGCACTATACAACCATCTTGGAATTCTTCAACCAACATCTTCTTCCAAACCATATATTCCCTTGAGCAGAAACTTGATGGAAGTCTTTCGGTAACATTGAGACTCAGAAATAGCTAAAATCATCCCATTTGCATATCAAAGATAGCCTAGCACTAAACAGCCATCTTGAAATTCTTCAACCAACATATTCTTCCAAACCATATATTCTCTTGAGCAGAAACTGGATGGAAAACTTACAAAAATATGGTAACACAGATATAGCAAAAATGATCCCATTCACACATCAAGGATGGCCAATGCTTAAACAGACATCTTGGAATTGTTCAACCAACATCTTCTTCCAAACCATATATACGCTTGAGCAGAAACTGGATGGAAAACTTACAACAATATGGAGACACAGATACAGCAAATATGATCCCATTCACTCATCAAGGATGGCCATGCTCTAAACAGACATCTTGGAATTTTCCAACCAACATCCTCTTCTAAACCATATATCCGCTTGAGTGGAAACTTTATAATAAGGCCTCCTGCATTATGGAGACTCAGAATAGCAAAAATCACACCATTCAACATCAAAGATGACCATTCACTAAACAACCGGCTTTGAATTCTTCAAACAACATCTTCTTCCAAACCATGTATTCTCTTGATCAAAAAATTGATGAAAAACTTCCTGCAAAATGGAGACTCAGAAATAGCTAAAATCACCCCATTCCCTCATCAAAAATGGCCATATACTAAAAAGCCATCTTGGAATTCTTCAATCACCATCTCCTTCCAAACCATATATTCTCTTGAGCAAAAACTTGAGGAAGGCTTCGGACATAATGGCTATTCAGAAATAGTAAAAATCATCTCATCCACACATCAAAGATAGCCATGCACTATACAGCCATCTTGGAATTCTTCAACCACCATCTTCTTCCAAACCATATATTCTCTTGTTCAAAAAATTAATAGAAGGCTTCCGGCATTACGGAGACTCAGAAATAGCTAAAATTACCCCATTCACACATCAAAGATGGCCATGCACTATACAGCCATCTTGGAATTCTTCAACCAGCATCTTCTTCCAATTCATATATTCTCTTGATCAAAAAATGATGGAAGGCTTCCGGCAATATGGAGACTCAGAAATAGATAAAATCACTCCATTCACACATCAAAGATGGCCATGCACTTAACAGCCATCTTGGAATTTTTCAACCAACATCTATTCCAAACTATATATTCTCTTAATGGAAGGCCTCCGGGAACATGGAGACTCAGAAATAGCTAAGATCATCCCATTTGCATATCAAAGATTGCCTAGCACTTAACAGCCATCTTGGATTTCTTCACACATCATATTCCAAACCAAATATTCTCTTGAGCAGAAACTTGATGGGAGGCAGGAGGCAGATATGTTACACAGGAAAGCTGAAATCATTCCATTAAGATGTCAAAGAGGGCCCAGCATTAAACAGCCATCATGAAACTCTTTAAACTACACCTTCCAAACAATATGTCCTCTTTAGCAGAAACTTGATGAGAGGCGTCAGGCAAAATAAATTCAGACTGGCTTGAACAGTTCATTTCAGATATCAAAGAAGGGCATACGCTAGTTATTCATCTTGTTATTCTTCAAACAACATATTTTGTTGATTATATGTTCCTTACAGTGCCGTCTGTTTTCTGAGATTGTGGCAATTCCTGGTCATACCCACTTTTTTTACCCTGGCTCACTTGGTCAATGAAATAGGTTGGCTGTGTAATGCCTCAGTGGCAAGGTTGCTTGTATCATAAATACAGCATAACTTGAAGTTACAAGCCAGGTAGATAACCTTAAAACCCAGAGACAACAGTTCCAGAACTTAAGCCTGATGCAATTCAGTTGTTGACAGAGTACATGCCAGTTCATTTTTATATATATTGGGTTTGTCTATATTACAGATACTAAAATATTATTTCTCCACAAAATATTGTTTTAGTGTGCTGTCATGTGGTATAATACCAATACGTATAGAAAGGTTCGGCCATGTATATGTTTGAAAGACTGAGTGAGGTAAGGTAACTGTTCTGAACTGATCAAAACTCAAGAAACCATCTGCATATTTGTAGAATGCAGTGGCTAAGTTTGAAGGGCATTAGACGGGGGATTGTGGACTCACAGCCGGCAGAACCATCATCTTGTGCCACCATGGCACCTGTCTCATGTACTTCAAACAATATATTCTTCCAAACAATACATCCTCTTGAGCAGAAACTTAATGTGAGGCATTAAGGCAAAACAGAGACCCTGAATTGCTCAAATCATTCCATTCAGATATCAAAGCTGGCCATGCACTATAGCCATCATGGAATTCTTCAAATAATTTCTTCAAACCTTATGTCCTTTTGTGCTGAAACCAGGCAACATGGAGGCTCAGGATGAAAAAATCATTTTATTCAGATGTCAAAGATGGTCAAGAACTAAACAGCAATCTTAATATTCTTCAAACATCATCGTCCTCCAAACCAAATGTCCTCATAGCAGAAACCTAATTGGATGCATCAGGCCAAAAAGAGACTTGGAAAAGTATCTTATATTCCACTCGGATAGAAAAGATGGTCATGAACTAAACAGCCATCTAGGAATTCTTCAACACCTTCTTCCAAACCATATATTCTCTTGAGCAGAAACTTGATGGAAGGCTTCCGGCAAAACGGAGACTCAGAAATAGCTAAAATCACCCCATGCATACATCAAAGATGACCATGCAAAGGAATTCTGAATCGATGATCTTCTTCCATACCATTTATTCTCTTGCGAAGAAACTTGATGGAAGGCTTCTGGCAATATGGAGACTCAGAAATAGCTGAATATCACCCCATTCATTCATCAAAGATTGCCATGCACTAAACAGTCATCTTGGAATTCTTCAACTAACATCTTCTTCAAAACCATATATTCTCTTCAGCAGAAATTTGATAAAGGCTACCGGCAAAATAGAGACTCAGAAATAGCTAAACTCACCCCATTCACTCATCAAAGATGGTCTTGCACTAAACAGCCATCTTGGAATTCTTCAACCGACATCTCCTCCAAACCATATATTCTCCTGAGCAGAAACCTGATGGAAGGCTTCAGGCAACATTTGAAACTCAGAAATAACTAAATTTACCCCATTCACGTATCAAAGATGGCCATTCACTTAACAGCTATCTTGGAATTCTTAAACCAACTTCTTCTTCTGAACCATATATTCTCTTGACCAGAAACTTGATGGAAGGCTTCTGGCAGTATGGAGACTTAGAAATAGCTTAAATCACCCCATTCACACATCAAAGATGGCCATGCACTTAACAGCCATCTTGGAATTCTTCAACCAACAAATCCTTCCAAACCATATATTCTCTTGAGCAGAAACTGGATGGAAGGTCTCCAAGAACATAGAGACTCAGGAATAGTAAAAACCATCACATTTACACATCAAAGATGGCCATGCACAAAACAGCCTATTCTTCAAATCTTCTTCCAAACCATATATTCTCTTGAGCAGAAACTTGATGGATCGTTTCCGGCAACGTGGCGACTCACAAACAGCTAAAATTACACCATTCATACATCAAAGATGGCCATGCACTAAACAGCCATCTTGGAATTCTTCAATCAACATCTTCCAAACCATATATTCTCTTGACCAATAACTTGATGCAAGGCTTCCGACAGTATGGAGACTTAGAAATAGCTAAAATCACCCCATTCACACATCAAAGATGGTCTTGCACTAAACAGCCATCTTGGAATTCTTCAACCGACATCTCCTCCAAACCATATATTCTCCTGAGCAGAAACCTGATGGAAGGCTTCAGGCAACATTTGAAACTCAGAAATAACTAAATTTACCCCATTCACGTATCAAAGATGTCCATTCACTTAACAGCTATCTTGGAATTCTTAAACCAACTTCTTCTTCTGAACCATATATTCTCTTGACCAGAAACTTGATGGAAGGCTTCTGGCAGTATGGAGACTTAGAAATAGCTTAAATCACCCCATTCACACATCAAAGATGGCCATGCACTTAACAGCCATCTTGGAATTCTTCAACCAACAAATCCTTCCAAACCATATATTCTCTTGAGCAGAAACTGGATGGAAGGTCTCCAAGAACATAGAGACTCAGGAATAGTAAAAACCATCACATTTACACATCAAAGATGGCCATGCACAAAACAGCCTATTCTTCAAATCTTCTTCCAAACCATATATTCTCTTGAGCAGAAACTTGATGGATCGTTTCCGGCAACGTGGCGACTCACAAACAGCTAAAATTACACCATTCATACATCAAAGATGGCCATGCACTAAACAGCCATCTTGGAATTCTTCAATCAACATCTTCCAAACCATATATTCTCTTGACCAATAACTTGATGCAAGGCTTCCGACAGTATGGAGACTTAGAAATAGCTAAAATCACCCCATTCACACATCAAAGATGGCCATGCACTAATCAACCATCTTTGAATTCGCCAACCAACATCTTCAAAACCTTATATTCTTTTGAGTAGAAACTTGATGAAAGGATTCTGGCAAGACAGAGACTCAGAAATGGCTAAAATTATCCCATTGGCATATCAAAGATGGTCTAGCACTTAACAGCTATTTTGGAATTCTTCAACCAATATCTCCCAAACCACATAGCCTCTTAAATAGAAACTTAATGGAAGGCTTCTGGCAACATGGACACTATCTACATAGTTGCAGAGCATAGTGGTTTAGTTTGTAGGGCATTCGACTGGGGATATAATGGCTTCATGTTGGAGTCTCTCATCTAGCAGATTCTCTGTGTTGTGTACATAAACAACAGACTTAATCCATGGCTAAGTACTGGTCTAATCAAGATAGACCTGTTCCAACATTACAGAAAAAATAATGAGGAGGATGTAACGTGTCAAGGCCAACACAATTGTCATATTTGCTTTTCTGCTCCTACTTATAAATTAAATATTAAGTTTCTTCTTTGATTTTCTTAAGGTTTGCTTAACTCACTGGGGCCATAGAAGTTAGTGGTAGTCGTGTACCTCTGTGACAGTGGTGCTTGTTTCATAACTACTGCAGAGGTTGTGGTTTAAATGTCAGGTTGAAGTCCTTAAAATTCTGTGGTATCAGTTTCTTAGTTAAAACCTGAACAAAGGTACTAAGTTTCTTTAATTTTCTTTTTTGCTCCGTCTTACCAGGCCATAGAAATTGGTGAGCTGCCTAGTGCTTCTGTAGCTGAGTTACTGGTATAATTTATACAGCAGAGCTTTAGTTCTTGAGTCTGTTATAAGTCCTTTGAATTCAGATGCAAAATTTACAAATCTAAAGCGTGAATCAAATTAATATTAACTGAGTAAATTGCACTGCAGGTTTACATATTCGGTTATTGTTTGACTGCCTTGTTGTGGGATGAGGTAACTGCTTACTGCTCATAACTATTCTGTCTTTAGGAAAACCTTCTCATATTTGCTTTTCTGATGGAGATCATTCAAACTTTGAATCATAGACTCAAATTTCAAACTGGTTTATCTTGGCTAATTAAAGCTAGATACTTGGTTGTTGCATTCTTGAATCAGGATAATTGGAACTGTAGGGTCTAGTTGAGAAACTGGTGCAGTGATATGTATGATAACCTGTTTCGAAAGCTTTGGAGAGCTGGATATCTACAAACCATGAACTAAAACTACTAAGAGGAGACCTTGTCTAGAAATTAAGCTTACAAACAGAACAACCGTGACTCATCAGCTAAATACTACAGAGAAGACAAGCCTAGAACTTATTTCAGCAATGTCACAAAAAAGAACATATTTTAGCCATGAACGATATACTATAGAGAGGAGGACACGCCTAGAATTAATCACGCAGTGTAGTGTCACAAACAGAATAGCTAATTCATAAACTAAATGCAACAGAGGGGAGTACGAGCCTAGAGCAGATTTCTGCAATGGCATAAAACAGAACAACCGTCTACAACTAGTTGATATAAGCTCACAAAAGAACATCTGTAAACCATCAACTAAATACTGCAGAGAGGAGAACAAGTTTGGGTCTGCAATTGAAAGCTTTAAGTTCACAAACAGAGCAACTATGAACTAAATACTATGGGGAGGAGAACACTGCTAGAAATGATTGCTGAATGTCCCAAAATATAACTGTGAACCATGAACTAAATGCTACAGACAGAAGAAAAAGTCTAGAGCTGATTTCTGTAAGTTCACATAACATTTCTTTTTTTAGTTTGCTACAACCTCATGAGGATTGAAACCCCTGGCAAGCTGTAAAGTCCAGATGAAATGCCATTTCGTCATTTCACCGGGTTCTTCACTGTTTTGCTGGAACAAGTTGATTTTAAAGAGAAATACATTATTTGATTTAATCATTTTGGGAGACATATCGTCAGTTTTGCATTTACAAATGGAGTTTTACTGTAATGAGTCAGTAAAATTATACTTAACAGCTTTAAAAATGACAATTTTTCTCTCTAAAGTTAAAGTTTTGAATATAATTATACCTTATTCAAGCACTCTTTTAATTGGTCATGTATTTTTTTTTAAGCATTGCAAGCTGCGTTATACCACCTATCATCTAATGAAAAGTGGTGGTACTGAATTTCTTATCCCTTAAGGTGCCAATCACAATTAAAGTCATCTGCTTTTGTTGTCAAATGAAAAGTTTCACAATTCTTTTGAATTTGTAGACTCAGATCAGATCATTTTTATTGGAACAGTTTGATCTGGGTCCAAACTATTGCCCCAATACTTATATAGTCATATAAAGTAAGCAGCATATAATTTAAGCATATAGGATTTTGGAATGATTTTGGGCAGACACTTTAAGGGTTAAATATCGACAATATGAGGAGTGATAGGAAAGTTCGCGGAAAGTAAATGTTTGATCAACAGAGCTGGAATTACAGCACCTAATACTGCAACACATATGCAACACAAATGCAGTTGACTGATCAATACATGATTTATGTTGGTTCCCTTCACACGCTACAGCTGTTGTCAAGGCAACGTTGCACAATGTGAACCAGTGCATTTTACATTGCATTTTTAGCTCACCTGAGCCAAAGGCTGATGGGTGAGCTAATAGTATACCAATGACTCCGGAATCCATCTTTCATCAACATTTTCAAACATTTTCTTCTCTGATACCACTGGGCCAATTGAACTCAAATTTCATATGGAGGCTCCTTTGGATGGGGGAACTAACGCTTGTTCAAATGGTTCAAGATGGCCACCACTCCCATATATGGTAAAAACCCTATAAAAATCTTTCTAGAACAAGGCCAATGACCTTGGGACTTGATAAGTAGCACTGGGGATGAGGGCCCTACCACGTTTGTTAAAAAGATAATCCTAGGTGACCCTGATCAGTTTAACGTCAAGGTCTAATTTGCTTCCTAATGCATTTAATGGGAAATACTTAGAAGTTTATTCTTTGAAATCTGTTGAAGCCAAAGTCATTATTTTCTCCTGATAATGTTTAACATAACAAGACAATGGCTATAAATAAGTTCCAAAGGTCAGGGATGGCCTTTGACCTTTCAGCTAAGGTCGCTCATATTGGAGTCTAATCAATATATTAAAACACAGTTTTCTCAGAAACCACTGGGCCAATTGAACTCAAATTTCATATGGAGACTCCTTAGGATAGGGGAACCAAAGTTTGTTCAAATGGTTGTGGTTACATGACCACGATGGCCACCACGCCCATATATGGTAAAACTCATTAAAAATCTTCTTCTACAGAACCAGGAAGCGCAGTGGCTCAGTGGTAGAGTGCTTGACTCGAGACCGAGGGGCCGCCAGGTCGAGCATCACCGGCTTCACTGTGTTGCGTCCTTGAGCAAGAACATTAATCCTAGCTTAGTACTGGTTCAATCCAGGAAGACCCGTGCCTCTATAACTGAAAGATTGTTAATGGGACGTATCAGATCAAACAAATTCTCTAGAACCAGATGGCTGATTACCTTGGGACTTGGTATATAGCATTGGGAATGCGGGGCTTACCAAGTTTGTTCAAATGATAATCCTAGGTTGACCTTGCTTTACTTAACGTCAAGGTCGAATTTGCTTCCTAATGCATATTAGGACAAATGCTAGTAGATAGTTCCCATGTTGAAATAAGTTCAATACTTTGTATACAGTTTGTTTTATGAATGGATTATCCATTTATGAAATAGAAAGGATGTGTCACCGTGCTTAGCTTTTCAAATGGAAGTTTAAAGCTTTTCTAAACAGATGTAAGAATAAAACTAGTACTAAATATCAAGCTAATTTTGTTATCTTCAGACAGCTTCTTTCTTTTAACTTAAATTATTGGCCAGGACTTCAAACCTTCTAGAAAATATGCAAGTTTATGTGTTAACCCAAGCTGTGGCAAGATACTGCATGATATATTTTAAAAATGTGTCGAAAATTAGAACTTGTCTTTTGAATAAATGATATAAAAAGAAATCTGATGTTAAAATCTCAATAATTCATTTTTAATTTCATGGGCCATTATAATACCTTTAGAAAAAAATAAGAATCTGGGGTCACCAAACTAATTATCTTTCTGGAGGACCAAATTTAAACCCATCCCATAGATTTCATGCATACTGATATATAACAAGTTAAAGGTTGACAATTTCGGTCATTTTAATGATGCCCCTTTTCTATGAATTAATTCATTATTAAAATGCTAAAAAGGGAGGAAGAAATAAACACTGAAAATACAAGCCTATCCTGGGAATAGACCCGGGGCCTCTGCTTTCGTAGGCTGACAGGCAAACCACTAGGCCACGAGATTGGGTTGTGTGCAGCTCAAAATAACCATACATCTAGATGAGACAATCCGAGTCTCGGCCAAATTCGTATTTGCAACCCAGATTAAAACTTGAAAATTATGTACATCGTTTGTTTTGCTGGATTTATTTATTCGCATTTGGTGCTGAGGCGATCAAGTCTGATGAAAGGTCAAATAGATATTTCTAACATATTTTAGTTACTTTATTTTGCCACGGTAACGTCGGAACATCAATCTAAATAAGAGTATCTAAAATCTGTATTGATCCAAATTCATAAATGGTCGAGAGATGGAAAAGATCAGGAATCGAAACAATCAAGTACCACACTTGACCATGGATACCAAATGGGAAATGATACAAACACAATAAACATCACAAACAAGAGCCAAGAGATCAGCCCTTTCCCAGCAGGTGACCACAAGGCAGCAATGAACAGACCCTTTAATAAACCTTTTAGATATTTTCTTCTTTGGAACCAAAAGACCAATTACCCTGGTACTTAGTATGTAGCATTGGGGTTGTGGGCCCTACCAGATTTGCACAAATGATGAATCTAGGTTGACCTTGACATTTACGATAAGGTAAAACTTGATTCCTAATGTAGCTATATGGGAAAACTTTTGAAATGTTCATTTAACTATAACTGTTTAAGCCGAAATCCTAATACTTGTGAGCATTAAATGTTTAACCTAATGAGATAATGGTTTTATATCAGTACCAAATGTCAAGCTGACCTGTGACATTTCATCCATTGTCACTTATTTGGACTGCCACATACATAGAGGATCTTACATGAGTGCTCATGTTTTATTGAATTTATTAAACGAGTTGGGGAAAAGAGATAAAATGCGAGGCTTGCCGAGCATTTTATCTCTTTTTCGCAACGAGTTTAATAAATTCAATAATACAAGAGCACGAATGTTAGATTCTATTTATCATATGACATTAAGATATCTTTGAAGTCATTGCTGACGGTAAACGTTATAATATTGTCGTTGTTATGAACGTCATAACGTTTCCCGCAAATCGATAAACCACTAGTGGTTTACAGATTTTATTGCATGGCGTTATTTCACTCCCAGACGCGACGTCATATGATAAATATCTTAACATCTCAGAAATAGCTCAAATTTCATTTGGAGTATTAATTGGATTGCTTTTAGTCACTTGACCAAAATGGCCATCACTCTCATATATGGTAAAACAAAATATGTTTCAATAATAAGCCTAAGTTAACCTTGACCTACTTTAACATTATTAAGGAGATCAGGTGAACTCTTCATGACCTTCAGGTCCTCTAAATGGTTAACTACATAACCATTTCAAACTCAATGTCTTGTAATATTTTAATATTCTGTGTTAGTCCATATTGCTTATATGCATATTTAAAGACATGTACCGTCAAAAGGTAAGAACATCAAACATCATTCTATGACCTCATTGCGTGTTTTGTCAAATCAATTCTCTAAAATAAATAACAATAACAATTATTGCAATAAAATTTAACTAAAAATGAGTTTTTATTTAATATTTACAAAATGACAAAAAAGACAGATTTTAGGCCTGCTCTTTGATGTCAAACGTGTTGATGTGAATACTGAGCGCATCAGAAAAAGCATAAAATCCTCATAGAATAATGGGAAATTACTTTCCCTTAGAACAACAATAAATTAAAGTACAACTATGAATTTTATACCAATGAGGCAACTCAGGTGTACGGATGTGCTCCTTCCTGCTAACTGACATCACAACGGTGCCGTATGCTCATAGATCTGATGTCACATTTTCTTAATTTTATTTTTTATTTATTAGTCATTTTTGCAAAGACAGTGACACTTCATATTTTTGATCCCCAGATCCTGCATTCTGTTGGGTGAGATTCGAGCTGTTGATGAGATGCTAAAGAAAGTTCACCCACTTGACACTCTGATCGTATAAACCCTTTACTCCAACAAAACACCTTTTTGACGCCTTTGAATATCATGTATTTGAAAATATTATGGAAAATGGAGCATTTGCTCTTTTAGAGCAAATGCTCCATTTTCCATAATGTTTACCAAAGTATTCAAATCTTAACTTCTTTATTTCTTAATTTTTTTCAATGTTGTCGAAACCTAGAAAATGATGCCATGATCTTAAAATGGCCTATGGAGTAGGGTTAAATGATTTAAAACATTTTTTCGCAAAACTTGCAGTTAAATGGGCATGCATTTAGGTTATAATTTTGTGTGCATCCTACCACCATTATGTGCAAGAGAGCATGATGGATAAGGTGAAACTGCACAGTAGAGTTGGTTTATCTGAGCCCAGGCTTTTGAATATGTGATGAATCCCAAAATTTCAGAGGGCTTGTTAGTGCAGTCGGTTATGTTTCTGATATAGATTCAGGGTTTACTAGTTTGATCCCGGCTTGGTCACATGCTTTTGTTGAGATTGACCATTAATAATTTTCTCCTTCCGTTGATTCAAGAAGGGTTGCTGTCATTCAAAAGCGAAAATATGTGCATGAAGTTCTAATTAACCGCTGGCCAAGCTTGGCTAGGTAAAAGTGTAGCTAGGTGAAGGGGCCATCTCGACATGATTATAGCTATTGACTGAGACGTAAAGAATCCAATCAAACAAATGCCAACATTTCATTTTCTGGCTCAAAGTGTGTTATATGGGCCTCAATGGGAGAAACCCTGTCTGTTGCCTGGGAACAACAAAGGTACAGACCAGCCTGTGCATCCACGCAATCTGATCAGCACTTTGTTATTCGCTCTTAACAAAGTATGCGTCTAGCAACATTTTAAAACCCTATCTTGTCTTTGTAGCTGAGTAGGCTGGTTAGAGCATGTCCTGATGTTCTTGCACCAGGCCTCGAGGTTATAAAACTTGAGTACAAGCTCATACTCAAAATAAAGCGCAATGATTGGCTGCTTGCGGACACGTGTCCGCAAACAGCCAATCATTGCGCTTTATTTTGAGTCTGAGAATGAACTCAATATCGAGACTAGCTCACCAAGCAATCTACTGTCGTGCCAACCAAGAGTGACAGTAACTACAATTACATTGTTACATGTAAAACCAGGGTTTCGCAGAGGCTTGAAACGTACTTAAATTTTGACGGCTTTCTTGAAAAGTCCTTGAAAATTAAATCTGCCTTAAAAATACTGGAAGATCACCCAAACGCCCTGAAAAGTCCTCGATTTCTACTCTTTTCTGTAGGACTTAGCACTGTTGATAGAGACCTAAATCAGTATAAAATTGTTGTGCCTTTCTTTGGTGCAGCATATGCTGAGATATAGGCACAACAATGTTGTACGTATTTTCTTATACTAAGAATTTCTAGCGATAGGGCGTGCCATTTCCTTAAACGAGACGTTCGTTTTATTTTGTTGAAATAAGGACTGGAGACACTAGGCACATTCAACAAATACACATTGACCAGCCGTATATGCACCTTTGCACCCTAGTCTGCATATTATAATCGTTTGTGTCCTTAATGCATATAATAATCCTACTCCGTTTTGAGTGAGAATTTAATATGATCATCGACTGTGCTTGTTATTTCAGTAACATGTATGTGAAATAGACCGTTACTCTAAGGTGCACGATAGAGTATATATTTTAATACAGTTGATGTACAATAAAAACGACCATTTGGCAAAGAAGTCTATTTCTTCCCCCCCCCCCCCAGACCCAAGACGCCCTTTACATATGTTGTATATGTTTAGCGACATGTCATTGTCCAAAGGGCACCTTGGGTCTAGAGTGGGAAAGCATCCTAAAACGAACTGAAAGACACCAGTTTCACCTTTCCAGTGACAAACGTCACAATTTTAAGTATATTTCGTACGTCTGCGCAGGAAGGATATTGTAAAGTTTTTGGAAATGAATAGCACTTCTAACCTTTACAGTTTAGCACTTTTACTTTTTGAAAACTAGCAAAGCATTTACTCAAAGTCTTGTCTAAATGGCACCCAGTATAAAGACGTAAAATGAGGGGTGGGAGAAGAAGGCGCAAATTTTTACTGCTTTGCTAATGATAAATTGCTTTGAAACGTATTTGATGCTTACATTGCATATTTTGCTGACGAACCGCACCAATTTTAAAAACAAGAGTGCAGTTTGAAAATTTGGTGTTTGTAATCATGTCAACTAGGGAAAATACACGCCTTATTGCTAGAGCTTCTTTCTCCATTATCTCAGTAAAGCATTTCTGAAGTAGAATTTTAACACTTAAATCTGTATTTTTCATTAACATTTAGTCCTTGAAAACTGTTGGAGAGGCTTTTAGAAGTCCTTGAAAAGTCCATGAATTTTACTCATACTTGCCTGTATGAACCCTGAAAACATTAACTTGTACACTCCACATACTGTAGTGTAGTGGCTATGTATATGGCTTTTTAGAACAGGCATACCAGGATCGAACCTTAGTAACCTATTCTAACACACCTCGCCTATAGAGCCAACGGTAACAAACTGTGATATATCGGACAATAATTCACTGCTAAAGTGTGTGATAGCTGACGTCACTGGAAAATGACGTCATTCATGGCGTTAGACGGTGTAACGTCGTTTTTTGTTCTTGAAAGACGTTACAATTACATGTAAACGTGTGTGACATAGTCTAAGTATTGGCGGGAGTTCTTCAGTGCAATGGCAGAAAGTTGTAAGAAGCTGAAGACTTCGAATGTGTTTTCGTCCTTTATTGTGTGTTAGAATCGAAATAGATCAGCTCTAGAGCAATAATTCACTGTTTGTCTGTCAGTTGTACGAAGATAAATCACTCGCGCTGCGGGCTCGTGATTTGATCTTCTTTACAACTGACCTCCAAACAGTGAATTATTACTCAACAATTCACTGCTGGAGCTGATCTATTTCTTAAGTATAAATAGCTGGGAAGAATATTAGTCCCAATGAGAGATGGCTCTGCTAAAGCCGTCAACGATTAGACAAACCTGGCCTAGAGGTTATAAAACTTGAGAACAGTTTCAGACTCAAAATAAAGCGCAATGATTGGCTGCTTGCGGACACATGTCCGCAAGCATCCAATCATTGCGCTTTATTTTGAGTCTGAGAATGAACTCAAGTATTATTACCTCCAGGCCTGTTTATCAAGCTTTATTATCGCATGTTACTCTTGTGTACTACACATTAAATTGATTTTGCCTAGATATATATATATATATATATTTCAACATGAATTACAAAGTTCAAAATATTCAAAGGAACACTGCGTAAATGTTTGACCAAAATATAAATGCACTCAAAGTCTGACTCATAGCAAGAGTTGACTAAATAAAACTTGGCAAAAACATTTTTGTCCTGTGATTAGTTTGGTTACCTATCAAGGATGATGGTTGTTGATAAAAAATGAAGTAATCTCTTTCTAGAAATCTCCATGGAACGCTTTATGTAAAAATGGAATTTTGTTTAGAATACCCTTTTTTCAAAACCAAATTTTAAGGCGAATTTTTCAATCAATCACTTAAACAGCATCGTTTTCGTACAGTCAATAGTGTAAGGTAGTAGTTGATTCTAATCTTCTAGTTCGCGTTGTGTTTTCAAAGTCCCTTAAGAATTTCTAAGTCTTGTAAATATCATCAACAACTTTCACAATTTTATAATATCTTCTTAAGTTCAACTAAACTACTTCTAGAAACTATCTATAACCCAAAGTTCCGAAATCCCCCCAAAGTCTAATAAAAGTATGAAGCTCTGCCACTGGGTTTCATCTTATATACCATGAAGTCACGTGATAGAAGCTGACCACAGCGCCACCTAATGACATCTTCACTAACCAATCATATTTCACGTTTACTAAAAAGCGCCCTCTACATAGGTAAGCTTCCATTTATATCAACCAATAAGAAGATACAAAAGTGACTCATAGTCACACCAGTTGCGCAATTCCCCAAAGGTCATATGATTAAATGTATTGCGCAATCCTGCCAATCAATTCTGACAATTGACACAATCTATTTATCAGGCTTATTTAATTTTACTAAACTAAGTAACATCTGTCATCATGATACCGGGCCGCGTAGCGCAGTCGGTAACGTGTCTGGCTACAGATGTGTGTCTGACTGCAATTCCTGGGGTCGTGAGTTCGATCCCGGCCCGGTCCCATACTTTCGTGGAGATTGATCATGAAATAATTTCAACGGTCATTCTCCTCCCTTCCCCTGATTCATTCAAGAAGGGTTGTTGTCAGTTACAAGCGAAAGTATGTGCACGAAGTACTGGTTAACTGCTTGTTCAAGCTTGCCCAGGAAAAAGTGTGGTTAGGTGAACTGACCATCCCGCAATGACCATAGCTGTTGACTTGGGACGTAAAGCAACAAAACAAACAAAATCTGTCATCATGACCTTTTGAAAGTGTTAAAACATCCCATCAGAATTGACAAACTAATAAATATGACATTTGAAAAACAATAACAAACTGGTGTCAGAATTCCCTATAAAAACATAAACATGTCAATCACAGATGTCAACACCGCACCTGGCTGAACACTTGCGTCCTACCCAAACCAAGCATTCACGGACATTGTAAATACTCACAGGCAATTCACAATTATTATGAACCCTCACAGGCTAAACCAGTGACTATTTTATAATAGTCTTTTAATGTTGCAGAAATCATTAGGTTACGCTATTAACAAATTCGGAAGATTTTACAGAGTTCCAAAAAAATTGTCATTTTCAAGAAAATTGAAAATTACAAAATATGAGCCATGAACTTAAGCAGCGATTGATTTTATCAAAAAGTTTTTTCGATCGAAAGCTTTGACTATCATAGTAAAATTGACAACAGAAACTGGGTTTCTTCCTTATTGTCTAGTCTGAAGAATTTTTAACCTTTACAAATAGTGTATACCCTGATGAAATTGTGCATTTCATCTGTGTCTTCATTGTTTGAAAAATTACTTGTGTAGGAGTTTCCAGAATGTAAAGGGATAACGGCATTAGCTCCTGTAAGATACACTGTGTACACTACGAGTGGTTTGTACGATATGATGATTTTAAGTCAACCCAGTCGTGAAATTTCACTGTTGAGTATGGATAAGGGTGGATCCGGATCCTTTGGCTTTATCTTAAGCCAGCTGATCTGGATCTACACTGTTTTTATTAAAGTGTTGTTTTTATCAGATTTTAGTTATAATGGGTTGGTCTGCATAATGTGAACAGTTTTAATTCTAATCATGTGGTTTCAACGTCAGTGAAAAGTTACCAGTAAATCACATACACTTAACATAGGACAATATTCAGTCCATTCTGAACGAAGAACGGCGGATACTTCAACACTCAAGTTTATGGCATAGAGTCCCATGCATCACCACTATGGAAAACGGTATCCATCACACCCACCCAAATGCATTATAATCATTCCTTGGGTGGCCCCTGTAGTTTCCATTGCATTATAAAGAAAATGCAAAGTTTTGGTGCTACGAGGGTCAGTCAAAAATAACTGAGCCCTACCTCATAACATTTGAATCAAGTAAAATGGACATATATTTAGATGATATTTCATTGTAGTTACATGTCATCTATTTAATCACCTATTTTATTTCCGTTGGTAGGCATTTTGTAACGGTTGCTAGGCAACAGAATATGACCTGTCAAAGGGGTGCGTTCACGCTGTGATACATCTAAATCTAAGCGTTGCTATGGAAACAGTAATATTCAAGCAAGGCTTTATTCACTGTCGTCTGATATCTTTTACATGAAACTATTCAGTGTCACTGAACAGAAACAAGTTGACCTTAAATTATAGATGCTGTGGTAGCTTGATGTCAGAATTTATCAAATTTTAACACGCCTGAGGTCTTATAATTTACCCCACCCGCATTCGTATTTACACAAGTTTAATAGAAAACATAAAATATTAGTTTTACAATGCTTTAACAGTTCTGCATACACAAACCAACCCTTAGATGTATTGAGTTCCTTCATTTAAATGCACATTTTTGTTTCCATGACAACACAATTCGCATGTATTTGAAAATTTGTGGAAATTTGGCGTTTTTTGTTGCTAGGCAACGCATACGATAAGTGTTCAACTTAACATTAATGAACTAACTGTAATAAAAAGACAATATGATATATATTATTCAAACAAATGTCAAATATGTCTTTCACAAAAACTATCAAGCACACAAGCTTTTTAAAAGACATACTGTATATTCCTGGTGGCTGAGATTGTGAACGCATCGATCTGACTGACGATCTTCAGTTGCCTAGCAACCATAATAGAAGCTTCACTAGGGTGCGTCTTTAGTGTTAAAACATCTATGACATGTTATACTTATAGAACATAATCATAATTGTTGTCTACAATACCAAACTAAAATGTTATGAGGTAGGGCTCAGTTATTTTTGACTAACCTTCGTACCTTAAAGTTTGATCCTCATTTTTCGCGTTTAATGGGATAACCTAAACCATTTTGGTGGCGTTTCCAATGCCAATGTCTAGCGCATATCCTGACATGTTGTTTTCTGAAAATGATGGTTTCAAATTCTTATAAACTGCGAAAAACATAAAATGCACGTGCATCACGTGCACAATAGTTCCAGGGCTCGTGTAACTGTTTTATCTCTCCAAACCAGCTTGTCATTGACTAAAAACATAAACGTAACAGTAGCCAAAGAGCTGTATTATATATTTTGCGAAATATAGAAATTTGGATACTGGTAACTTTTCATTGACGCTGAGTATATATCTGAGTTCGACAGATCAAGGTTTATCAGTGTGAAATAATTCCATGCTTTTATTTTTATTCTAGCATACCCGAGGAAACCCAAGTGGAGTAACCCCGCGAAGGACCCTGTGATGGGGGGATAAATGGGTCGGAAACTTAGCTTCAAGATTTGAGGAACTTGGTGAAGAACACACCAGCATGTAAAAACATTGCTGTAATATCAAACCATTGGTGTCTTAGATAAGTGGATTAAATCTTATGCACTAAGACAGTGTTTTAATATGATACTAATCTTAGGTTCAGATGGATTTACCTATCAGTGGATTAAATCTTATGCACTGAGACAGATCAAACTTCAATGCGTTTTAATATGATACTAACTTTAAGACCAAATGAATTGACCTATCAGTGGATTAAATCTTATGCACTTAGACCGATCAAACTTCAATGTGTTGTAATATGATACTAACCTTACGACCAAATGAATTTACCTATCAGTGGATTAAATCTTATGCACTTAGACCGATCAAACTTCAATGTGTTGTAATATGATACTAACTTTAGGACCAAATGAATTTACCTATCAGTGGATTAAATCTTATGCACTTAGACCGATCAAACATCAATGTGTTGTAATATGATACTAACTTTAGAACCAAATGAATTTGCCTATCAGTGGATTAAATCTTATGCACTAAGACAGATCAAACTTCGATGTGTTGTAATATGATACTAGCCTTGCGACCAAATGAATTTACCCATCAGTGGATTAAATCGTATGCAGACCGATCAAACATCAATGTTTTGTAATATGATACTTACTTTAGGACCAAATGAATTTACCCATCAGTGGATTAAATCATATGCAGACCGATCAAACATCAATGTGTTGTAATATGATACTAACTTTAGAACCAAATGAATTTACCTATCAGTGGATTAAATCTTATGTACTAAGGCAGATCAAACTTCATTGTGTTGTAATATGATACTAACTTTAGGACCAAATGAATTTACCTATCAGTGGATCAAATCTCATGCACTTAGACCGATCAAACATCAATGTGTTGTAATATGATACTAACTTTAGGACCAAATGAATTTGCCTATCAGTGGATCAAATCTTATGCACATAGACCGATCAAACATCAATGTATTGTAATATGATACTAACTTTAGGACCAAATGAATTTACCTATCAGTGGATTAAATCTTATGTACTAAGGCAGATCAAACTTCAATGTTTTAATCTATAATTATCAAATTTTAATGTGTTGTTATATGATACTAGCTTAAGGACCAAACGAATTTACCTATCAGTGGATTAAATATTATGCACTAAGACAGATCAAACTTCAATGTGTTACTCTTATGCACTAAAAGACAGATCAAATTTCAATGTTTTCCAGGAATACTTACTTTTGGATTAAATGCATTTATACATCAGTGGATTAGGCCTTGGCACCAGAAAACCTATGTTGTATGCGAACTTAAAGGCAAGGATCAGTCGGTGCTGTGGGACAGTCTGCTCTGCACATTTGTTATTCACTCCATCGAAAGTATACTTTACATTTGGAAATTTTAACGAGGGTTTAATTTTCGTGAAACTTCGCATATGCGAAGTTTCATGATAATAAGATCCTTACGAAATGGTGAAATCGCTCTGTCGTTTACTGATATAGGTAAATTATGCCTAAGGCGCGAATTGTTAACGTCGCAAAAATGTCTTTTAATGCTATTAGCGAAAATCAAACTCTTGCGAAAATTTCCGAATTTACAGTATCTAAACTTGCGGCATGCAAATTTTAATACTCTATCTCGGACCAAGTATAAACGGACTGGTTACTTACGGAAATACATAGTTATGTTGTCGAGACATTATTTGGCACTATTTCAAAGTACTTCAGCCAATAAAATGGATTCTGAACATACACGAGATTATAAAAGGTTACTCCCGGTATGCGAAGCTGAAATATTACGAGTTACAGTAAAACGAATTGAAGTTTTCTCATATTTTTTGTTGATTTCTGACGATTTTCGGCTAAAAGTGCCGAATTTAGCTTAAAAAGGTACCTAGGTTTCTTGCTGATGTTCATAAAGACGGATAAACTTTCAATTAATATAACAATACAGTCTTAAAGATAGTATATTGAACCATTGCATTTTGAAGTAAATTCTAAGTTATGCAGAGAAATAACGGAGATATGATTATTTAATCTTCAACATACGCCAGTTTTGAAAGCTCAGCCACCGTTGAGCCACGACAACGTATTTCCATTATATACATTAACCTGTATGTAAGTGACCAGTCCGTGTTTATTGGGTCCGGAACTCTATCTAGCCTCTGAAGCTAAACAGAGTTGTTTGATTGTTTGATTCTGGGCTGATTGCAAATATCAAAGACAGGCTTTCTTGCGACAAGGGCCAAGTATAGTGGAATCATTTCTGAGTGTTAAATGAGTGATAAACTACGAAACCTGTCACATCTCAAAGTATATAATGTATCAGGCCCCAGGGAAGAGTACACCAGGATATGCACAGGATTGAAAGAGGACTGTCTAGAAAAGTCCCGAAAACTACATTTTCTAGGAAAAGTACTTGAACATCATTTTAAGGCCTTGAAAAATACTTTAATTTTGCTATTTTTATGTAGGACTTATCACTGTTAATTGAGAAATAAATCATGATAAAACTGAGGTGCCTTTATTTGGAGCAGCAAAGACTGCACCAAATAAAGACACAACAATTTATACTATGTTTTGGATACTAGTGTCTACATTATCTCAGTCGTATAGAGGTCCTTGAAATATACTTTAATTTTACACACTCTTGCCTGTATGAACCTTTGTGTACTTTCAAAAATTATTTTTCTAACATTTGAAACAAAACATGTTGTGTGAACTCAGAAGAACTGCTCATTAGGAATTAAGAACTTCTGGTTTTCAAAAATGAATTAAAACAACAATTGGTAGACAACTATTCTTGGATCCACAACTGTCATTCAAAATAATTAATTAGCCCTTGAGACTACTGCTGCAGCCAGTTATAATGTTGCTTTTGCTGACCACATGGGCAATAACAGCTGGAGATAGGATAAGGAACTGTCTGTCTGTCACCTGGTTGAATAACTTAAGAACTAATAATCACATCTTGCTGAAATTTGCAGAACTTTTTTCCTCTAGCCATAAGCAAGCAATGACTAAAAATCGGTGTCTTTATTAATATCAAATAGGCAGTGTATTGTTATTAAATAGGTTAATCCTTTGTCTACTTGGTATTTTTGTCTTTTTGTTCATATGCTGTTTTTTTCTGAAAAAATATTTCCGGAAAACCATAAGAGTGTGAAAAAGTTTGGATCCAGATCAGGTCGGCTTGATCTGGTTCCAAATTTAATACTATATTCTCTAAATAGACCGACAGTTAGACCTGGACAAAAAGCATAAAAGTGGATCAGTCTGATTCTGAAGTAGCTGCCTGATCAGGATTTATATATTTCACCATTCTAACTTTCTACAAACTTTATTACAGAGCGCAATAATAAAAAAGGAAGGAATACTGTAAATTCGGAAATTTTCGCGAGGGTTTAATTTTCGCGAAACTTCGCATATGCGAAGTTTCGTGAAAATAAAATCCTCGCGAAATGGCGAAATCACTCTGTCATTTACTTATGAAGGTAAATTGTATCGTAGTCGCGAATTTTTACGTCGCAAATATGTCTTTTAACGCTATTCGCGAAAATAAAATTCTCGCGAAAATTTCCGAATTTACAGTATGCCAGAATAGTTAGAGGCAATAAGGTAGCTTTATTGTGTTTACATTTGTATAGGATTTCGTGGAAACAAAATAGTAGACAGTAATTGTTAAAAAAATTTTGAACACTAGTTGCCTGTCCAAAAGACCTAGACAAGCAGTACACCCAGATCAGACCTAGGTCTTCCCAGTTTGCTATTCTGACAAGCATCTTATGAATTCTAGCCCTGGTAATGAGACAGCTATTCTGAATTCCAGCCCTGATAACAAGACACAAAATAGAAGTGTTAGGGGTCTTTCATGCAACCAAATATCTATGTGTCTTGATCTACATCTGAATTAAGGGTGAGGTTAGCGCCGTTAAACCGGTTTAAGCCCTCCAGTAAAATATTTTACTGACCGTTCCAAGGAGGTACTTCTTCTGTGGATCTTTTATGTTTTTGTTCTGTCTTGTGTTTGATATGTCTTTGTGCGCGTCTGTTTATATGTGCTGTGTGGTCACCTGCTGGGAAAGGGCTGACCTCTTGGCTCTCATTTGTGGTGTCTGCTGTGAGTCAGGTGTGGTACTTGATTGTATCGATTCCTGATCTTTGCACCCTTACTTACTTTGAAATTTTAGAACATTTATCATAAGTATATGCAATAAATTGAAGAAAAAAACAACATTTTTTTATAAGTTGTGAGTTTGTAAAATTATGCAAGATGCTTATTTATTCATTATTGTCATTTCTTGATTGATTTGTTTGGCTCAAAGCCTAAAAGGTTATACTACTTTTTTCATGTTCATCTTTACTGAGCATGAAATTTATCATGCTCATAAATGTTAAAATGCCAACAATTGTTGGCATTTTTACATTTATGAGCATGATACATACATCTAAGGAGTTTGAAAGCAATATCTTATTTTTTAAGGTCAGTTGAAATTTCCCTCTCGAATGAGTTGAGAATTAAGAAAGTTTATATCATCTATGCCTGTACATGCTGTATATAATTATTATATACACTACACCTTACCCAAATTTTTATCCATTTAAAATGCTTGATACGATTTATTAGCACTATGATGAAGGAAAGTAGGAAAAGTGTGAATCCTGATCAGCTTGTTCTCAGACACCAGCTGACCTTGATCTACACTGTTTTCTAGAAACAATCTATGGGGGGAGGGTAGATCATGTGAATTTTACTGTGAAATATTACCATAATTTATATTTGTTTTTTTAACTATTGTAAAATTCTAGATAATCTGGTTACTCACTCTATCAGAAAATTATTTTGTGCAAACTCATGAGTAGCTATTGAAAAAAAACAACATGTAATTTTCTTATTTCTCAACCAAAATAAATGTTGTGGGTACTGAAAAGAACCATCTTGATGAGATCGTTCTTTTGAGCACCAAAAACATATGTTTAAAACTGGTTGGTGTGAAAATATGAACAGTTTTATACCAAAATTTTGTTAAGCTGAACTTGTGTTATATGTATTTAATAAAGGTAAGATAATTATTAAAAAAACTGATTAAAAGTTGGAAGTTTGTAAAATTGTGCAAAATACTTACCCTGTATTTATCCATTATTGTCATTTCTTGATTGATTAAATCTTTTTACTCCGTTATACAACTTTTTTTATGCTCATCCTTATTGAGCATGATATTTATCATACCAATAAATGTTAAAATATTGCTACAATTTATATTTGTCAGAGTGAAAATAATGCAACATTTTATAATTGTTATTGTGAAAATATTGCTACAATTTATATTTGTTAGAGTGAAATATTGCGACAATTTATGTTTGTTTATGTGAAAATAATGCAACAATTTATAATTGTAATAATTATTGTGAAAATATTGCTTCAATTTATATTTGTTAGAGTGAAATATTGCTACAATTTATATACTCGTGTGACGGAGTCGTGTCCAATGAAAACTTACCACTCTTCAGATAGGGGTTGTGGCCTATCAAAAGATGTGCAAAATTATGCTATTTGTATTTATTATTTAGGACAATTGCAACGTTTTCGCACAAAATTTTAATTCCAGTGATTCAGTTAAGACATGACGTAACGTCAGTCCCCTAATTGCGTTAATCAGATTTTGGGCGTATACAAAAACACCCTAATGTCTCGTTAAATGTTTTCTGTTTGCCAGTAGATCCACTGTCATTTCGTCACAACTTTGGCAGTTGTAAGGCAACACCTAACACAACACTAACGCGAACAATGTCACTATGTAAGCTTAAATATGGCGTGGTCCGACAAAACTCGACGTAAAATGTTTAATTGCGGCTTCTACAGTCCTAGTGTTCTACACAATGCTGAATATATATTGTAAAAACCCACACACATGCAAATTCGTCATCAAATCCTCTAAAAAACTGATGTTGTATCAGACGCCATCTTTGAGCGCGTCGCCAGCCATATTTCGCAACGCTAGCATTTTAAATCTTCTATAAAAAATGTGTTCATCTGCCGGTGCTGGTATCAACTAACATTGAGTTCAACGCAGATAATCTTATTGTGTATACGAGCTTTTAGAGATTGAGGTTCATCAAAACAATGTTGATACCTACGCTCGGTCGATGTTAACGACCCGCTACACGAGCAAGAAATCTTCTTACTACGACCTTGTCATAAATTTGCATCAGTAAAAGATAGATCCCTTGAATGTCTCGATTTTACGTGCTAGTCAAAATTACGCTAGTGGCGTCTCATCGTGACGTTATAGACGCTTTAAGGCAAGATGACTATATCCTGGCTATTCCAGGCTATCAATTTAGAGATTCTTTGCATTTTATGCACAGAAAAATGCGAGAATAATGCTTTTGAAAATGCTGACACATTCGATGCTGGTTGTGTGACTTTCTCTTTTGACGGTTGTTTTGTTAAATGCTTCCAGCACGGTTCATCAGCGATTATTCCATTTTAAAGACCTATCAGTCACTTGATAAATTGCTACAGTACAATAAGACGCAATTGCAAAATTGAAATGTTATGTCGTTAAAAAGATATAGTCATTTGGTAGGTGGTGAGTTTTCATTGGACATGAGTATATTTGTTGATATGAAAATATTGCTATCATATTTGTTTATGTGAAAATAATGCAACAATTTATAATTATAATTGTAAAAACATTGCTACAATTTATATTTGTTAGAGTGAAATATTGCTACAATTATATTTGTTTATGTGAAAATATTGCTACAATGTATAAATGTTAGTGAAATATTGCTAGAATTTATATTTGTTAGAGTGGAATATAGCTACAATTTATATATGTTTAGAGTGGAATATTGCTACAATTTATATTTGTTTATGTAGAAATGATGCTACAATTTATATTTGTAAGTAAGAGTAAAAATAATGCAACAATTTATAGTTGTTATTGTGATAATATTGCTACAATTATATTTGTGCATGTGAAAATAATGCAAAAATTAATAATTGTAATTGTGAAAATATTGCTATAATTTATATTTGTTAGAGTGAAATTTTGCAACAATTTATATTCGTTTATGTGAAAATATTGCTACAATTTATATTTGTCACAGTGAAATATTGCTACAATTTATATTTGTTAGAGTGAAATTTTGCTACAATTTATATTTGTTTATTACTACAATTTATATTTGTTAAGAGTGAAATATTGCTACAATTTATATTTGTTTAGGTGAACATTTTGCTACAAATTGTATTAGAGTGAAATATTACTACAATTCATTATTGTTATTGTGTAAATATTGCTATAATTAGTATTAGTTTATGTGAATATATAGCTACAATTTATATTTGTTAGAGAAATATTGCTGCAATTTATACTTGCATGAGTGAAATATTGCTACAATTTATATTTGTTTATGTGAAAATATTGCTACAATTTATATTTGTTAAGAGTAAAATACTGCTACAATTTATATTTGTTAGAGTGAAATATTGCTTCATTTTATATTTGTAAAAATATTGCTGCAATTTATATTTGTTAGACTTAAATATTGCTACAATTATATTTGTTAGCGTGAAATATTGCTACAATTTATATTCATTTATGTGAAAATATTGCTACAATTTATATTTATTAATGTGAAAATATTGCTACAATTTATTATTGTAAGAGTGAAATATTGCTACAATTTATTTTTGTCAGTGTGAAATATTGCTACAATTTATTAGCTCACCAGAGCCAAAGGCTCAGGATTAGCTTATAGGATGGGAGTCAAGTGGGCGTCCGTCCGTCTGTCCACACTTTCAAACATGAATATCTCTAAGATCAACTGGCTGATCGTAATCAAATTTCATCAGAAGCATCATTTGGGTGGGGGGTTGACTCCATTAGGTTTTGGGCCAGATTTGATCAGAACTCAGGTTTCCATGGCAACAGATAGCTCCCATAGGGTTATAAAAAAACTTGTGACCACTCTAATTTTTACATTTTTGATTGGTTCTTCTTTATTCTTGCAGGTAACGAGGACAACCATAAAATCTTGGATGGGTTCGAAATTGGGCAGTATCCGACGAAGGACTTATGAGTTAGCTGCCGTTGAGCGTTTGGAAAAATCGCCATAGACTTATAATGGGAGAAACGTTGTGACCACTCTAGTGCCTTCATTTTCCAATAGATATTCTTCATTCTTGCAGGTAACAAGTTTAACCATTAAAGCTTGGTTGGGTTTGAATTTCAGCAAGATTCCATTACTGACTTCGGAGTTAGCTTCCCTTGAGCGTGTGAAAAATCAATGAATAGTGTTGTGACCACTCTAGCGCCTTCATTTTTGATTGGATCTTCTTCATTCTTGCAGGCAACAAGGAAACCTATAAAATTTCGGATGGGTTCTAAATTGGGCAGTATCCGACAAAGGACTTAGGAGTTAGCTGCCCTTGAGCATTTGGAAAAATCTCCATAGACTTATAATGGGAGAAACGTTGTGACCACTCTAGTACCTTCATTTTCCAATGGATCTTCTTCATTCTTGCAGGTAACATGGTCAACCATAAAAGCTTGAATGGGTTTGAATTTCGGCAAGATTCCATTACCGACTTTGGAGTTAGCTGCCCTTGAGCGTGTGAAAAATCAATGAATAGTGTTGTGACCACTCTAGCGCCTTCATTTTTGATTGGGTCTTTTTCATTCTTGCAGGCAACAAGGACATCCATAAATTTCGGATGGGTTCGAAATTTGGCAGGATTCGATCAGGGGCTTGTGAGTTACCTGCCCTTGAGTGTCTGGAAAAAAAAAGAGACTTATAATTGGAGAAATGGTGTGACCTCTCTAGTGCTTTCAATTTTTAATTGATCTTCTTCATACTTGTAGATAAGATGGACATCTATAAAAGCTTGGATAAGTTTAAATTTCGTCAAGATCCCATTGCTGATTATGGAGTTAGCTGTCCTTGAGCATCTTGAAAATTGATTGATAATGCTGTGACCAAATTAACGCCTTCATTTTTGATTGGATCCTCTTCATTCTTGCAGGTAACAAGGACAATCATAAAAGCTTGGATGAGTTTAATTTAAAGTAGAACCAACCTTAGACTGTGGAGTTAACTTCCCTTGAGCATCATAAAAAAGCTGCATAGGCTTACAATGGGAGATCTATTATGACCACTCTAGCACCTTCATTTTTTAATCTTGCAGGTAACGAGGACTTCCATAAAAGTTTGAATGAGTTTGATTTTTCGCCACACCCATCAACCAGCTACAGAGTTAGCTGCCCTTGAGCGTCAAAAATATAACTGTATAATGTTGTTACCACTCTAGCGCCTTCATTTTTCATTTGATTTTCTTCATCCTTATAGGCTACCAGGACATACATAAAAGTATGAATGAGTTTGAATTTCAGTCAGATCTTATCACTGACTAAGGAGTTAGCTGCCCTTGAGCATCTAAAATTTACACTTTTACCAGGTTTCCTCTGCATTTTTTTTCAGATCTTTTTAATACTTGCAGATAACTAGAACTGGCATAATATCTAATGTTTTTTTAATTAATTCCTGGTCACTGTTGCAAGTTCAGAGTTATCTGCCAGTGTTCAATCTAGAGGGTGCCATGGGGCCATTGGACCCCTTTTGGATCAAATGGCCCCTTGTTAAAGCTAGACTGGGTCATCTTTACCATTATGTGAATGGGGAAATATTGGACAGTGTTTTATTTTCATCTGAAATCGAATGAAAATGGTCCCATTTAAAATTTCCTAGATTGAATACTGTCTGCCTTTGAGCATCGTAAATTATGGTGTCTCCAACATTATGCTGGCTCTCAGTTGAGCGATCGTTGCCCATTTGGCTACTTGTTTTTGTTTATGTGAAATATTGCTACGATTTACTTTTTTAGTGAAAATTTCGCTTAATTTATATTTGTTACAGTTAAATATTGCTACAATTCGTATTTGTTAGTGTGAAATATTGCTACAATTTGTGTGTTTATGTGAAAATATTGCTACGATTTATATTTGTTAGAGTGAAATATTGCTACAATTTATACTTGTAAGAGTGCAATATTGCTACAATTTATATTTGTTAGAGTGAAATATTTGTTATTGTTAAAATATTGCCATAATTTATATACTCAGCGTCAATAATAGTTACCATTTAGTCCCATACACTTAAAGAGACTAGATCTGCAACTTTGAACATTTTTCGAAATTTTTTATTTTCTTTTTAAATCATTTGTTAAAGTAGAATTAAGTTATGTTTTCACAATAAATATGTTCACTTTAGCTGAAAACTGCACGGAAAAGTGAATTATCTTATAAAACAGGTGTGTTTTTCTCTTGTTGGTAATTATTTGCGTCCCTCCAATAATTATAGACAGCTTATTTTAACCTAAATACCGCTGTTTTGATACTGATAAGTTGTTAAGATTTACGAAATTGGTAAAATGTATACCTGAATTTTAGTTTTTTTACTGTGTTCTTGAAAAATAGAAACATTAGTTCTAAAATTAAAAGATCAAAAGTTACAGACTATGCAGCTTTAACATAGGACAATATTTAGTCAATTCTGAATGAAGCACTGCGGATACATCAGCACTCAATTTTACAGCATAAAGTCCCATACATCACCACTATGGAAAACGGTATCCATCACATTTTAATGCATTAACTCATTCCTTGACGGACCCCAGTAGTTTCCATTGCATTGTATAGGGAAGTGCAAAGTTTTGGTGCTACCTGAAAGTTTGATCCTCATTTTTTGTGATTAATTGGCTAAATCAAACCATTTTGGTGGCGTTTTCAATGAAAACGTCTAGGGCATGTACTGGTATGTTGTCCTATGAAAATGATGATTTCAAATCCTTAAAAACTGGGAAAAAACATAAAAATGCATGTACATCACGTGCATTATAGTTCCAGAACTTGTGGAAATGTTTTATCTCTCCAAACTAGTTTGTCGTTGATCAGAAACATCAACGTAAAAGTAGCCATAGAGCTGTATTATATATTTTCCAAAATATCGATGTTTAGATACTGGTAACTTTTCACTGACTCTGTGTATATCTGTTAGAGTGAAAATATTGCTACAAATTATATCTATTAGAGTGAAAATATTGCTACAATTTATATTTACAATTTATATTTGTTATTGTTAAAGCTGCATAGTCTGTAACTTTTGATCTTTTCATTTTAGAAATATTTTTCTATTTTTCAAGAACACAGTAAAAGTACTAAAATTCAGGTATACATTTTACCTTTTTCGTAATAATTAACAAATTATTAGTGCTAAAACAACAGCATTTATGTTAAAAATTAACTGTCTAGAATTATTGGAGGGACGCAAATAATTACTAACAAGAGAAAAAACACCTGTTTATATAAGATAATTCACTTTTCCATGCAGTTTTCAGCTGTAGAAATTAGATTTATTGTGACAACATAACTTTATCCTACTTTTACAAATGATTTAAAAAGAAATTTTTTTTTTCGAAAAATGTTAATAGTTACAGAGTATGCAGCTTTAAATATTGCTACAATTTATATTTGTTTGAGTGAAATACTGCTAAAATTTATATTTGTTTTAGTGAAATATTGCTACAATTTATATCTGTGAGAGCACCGGGCCGTGTAGTGCAGTCAGTTACATGTCTGACAACAGATGCGAGTATGACTGCAGATCCAGGAGCCACAAGTTCGATCTGGCCGGGTCCCATACTTTCATGGAGATTGACCATGAAATAATTTCTACGATCATTCTCACTCTTCCGCTGAATAATTCAAGAAGGGTTGTTGACAGTTACAAGCGAAAAGATGTGCATGAAGTATCAGGGTGGGTAGTCACGTGGTTTCTGTTAGGATACACTGTACGGAAAAATGGCGGATTTCTTTCCACACCAATGTTTTAAGCAAAAGTGATAGATATTTCTGCGTGGTTTTTCATCTTTACACAGAAAGTTATACACCATTTTCCAGCCCCCATTTTTCCCGATCGAACAATGCAAGGATATCCTCATAAAGCTTCTTACTTTGAGTACAGACTCTGTCACAATTTTTTTAGCGGCGAAGATCGGGCCTAAATTTGGAAATAAGCTGTACGGACAACATTTGTGACAGAGTTAGTACTCAAAGTAAGAAGCTTAAAGATGCTATCCTGGTAGCGTTTGGTAGGGGAAAATGTGGGCTGGAAAATGGTGTATAACTTTCTGGGTATAGATAAGAAAACATAGAGAAATCTTCCTACATTCGATCAGAATGTCCCTACAGTGTATTCGAACATCCGTACAGTGTATCCAAGCAAAAATCACGTGACTACCCACCCTGAGTATTGGTCAACTACTTGTTCAAGCTTGCCCAGGAAAAGTGTGGTTAGGTGAACTGACCGTCCCGCCATGACCATAGCTGTTGACTTGGGAATTAAAGCAACAAAACAAACAAACAAAACAAAGATCTGTTAGAGTGAAAATATTACTGCAATTTATATCTGTAATTGTGAAAATATTGCTACAATTTTTATTTGTCAGAATGAAATATTGCTACAATTATATTTGTTTATGTGAAGATGTTGCTACAATTTATATTTGTTAGAGTGAAATATTGCCATAATTTGTGTTAATTAGTTTGAAATATTGCTACAATTAAAATTGTTAGAGTGAAATATTGCTACAATTTATATTTGTTAGAGTGAAATATTGCTATAATTTATGTTTCTTAGTGTGAAAATATTGCTACAATTTATATTTGTTGTGTGAAATATGCTACAATTTATATTCGTTTATGTGAAAATATTGCTACAATTTATATTTGTAAGAGTGAAATATTGCTACGATTTATATTTGTTTATGTGAAAATATTGCTTCAATTTACATTTATGAGTGTGAATTATTGCTACAATTTATATTTGTTATAGAGTGAAAATATTGCTACGATTTATATTTGTTTATGTGAAATATTGCTACAATTTATATTTGTTTATATGAAATATTGTAGAATTCTAGATCTGCATTGGGCCAGTTAAGCCATTTTTAGTGTAAAATTGCGATTATTTCTTATCCATCAGTTGAAACGTGTGTTTGGGTTCCTTAAAGAACCATCTCATTGAGACAGTACTTTTGAGTACCCACAACAAATGTTTCGGCTGAGAAATAAGAAAAATAAATTTCAGTTACATGTTATCTGGGGGTCTGAATCTGGTTTCTCAATCAGAAGATTACTGTAAATTCGGATTTTTAGGGACTTATTTTGCAAAACTTTGCAGTTCCAGAAAAAAAAACAATTGAATTCGGGAAATCACTCTGTCATTTACAGATGAAGGTAAATCATGTCCAAATCATGAATTTTTAACGTGGCAAATATGCCTTTTAACGCTTTTCGCGAAAATAAAATTCTCTTGAAAATAGGCTCATTTACAGTATTTTCTACAAACACAATGGTATAAGTATGTGTATTAAATATAGCTAATATTATTATTATTAAAACAAAAAAGAAAAATAATCTGTAACTTTGTAAAATTGTTGAAGATGCTTATTCATCCTTTTATTGTCATTTCTTAAAAGATTAAACCTGGCTCTGTGGTTATATAGCTTTTTAGCTCACCTGAGCCGAAGGCTTATAGGTGAGCTAATAGTATACCAGTGACCTCGGCGTCTGTCGTCCGTCAGTCCGTCCGTCGTCCGTCAACATTTTCAAACATCTTCTCCTCTCAAACTACTGGGCCAATTGAACTCGTATTTCATATGAAGACTCCTTAGGATGGGGGGGGACGAAAGATTGTCAAATGGTCCTGGCCACATGACCAGGATGGCCGCCACGCCAATATATGGTAAAAAACCCTATATAATCTTCTCCAAAACCAGATGGCTGATGACATTGGGACTTGGTATGTGGCATTGGGGATGTAGGGCCTACCAAGTTTGTTCAAATGATGGATCTAGGTTGACCTTGACCTACTTTACGTCAAGGTCAAATTTGCTTCCTAATGCATTTGAATGGGATTTTTTTTGAAAAGTTGACTTTTGATAACTGTAGAAGCCTTAGTCATTATTCTCACTTCATATATTTAACCCTACGAGACAAAGGCTATAAATAAGTTCCTAAGGTCAAGACTGACCTTTGACCTTTCAGCTAAGTCGCTCATATTGGAGTCCCATCAATATATTAAAACATAGTTTTCTCACAAACCATTGGCCCAATTGAACTCAAATTTCATGTGAAGACTCCTTATGCTAAGTTAGCCAAAATGTATACAAAATATTTTAGTCACATGACCAAGATGACCGCCATGCCCATATATGACAAAAACCCTTTAAAAATCTTCTCCAGAACCAGAAGGCCGGTGACCTTGGCACTTGGTATGTAGGACTGTGGGTGTAAGGCCTTCCAAGTATGTTCAAATGATGAACCTAAGTTGACCATGACCCGCTTAACGTCAAGGTCAAATTTGCTTCCTAATGCATTTAAATGGGAATTTTGTCTTTGAAAAGTACATTTGTTGAATACTGTTTAGGCCAACGTCATTATTCTCTTTTGATATGTTAAACCTAATGAGACAATGGCTATAAATAAGTTTCAAAGGTCAAGGTTGACCTTTTACTTTTCAGCCAAGATCGCTCATATTGGAGTCCCTTCAACACATTAAAACATGGTTTCCTCAGAAACCACCGGCCCAATTGAACTCAAATTTCATATGAAGACTCCTTATGATAGGTTAGCCAAAATTTATACCTATTGTATTGGTCACATGACCAAGATAGCCACCACGCCGATATATGATAAAAAACCTTTAAATATCTTCTTCTCTGGAACCAAAAGGCCAATGGCCTTGGGACTTTGTATGTACCATTAAAGATGTGGGTCCTACTAGATTTGCACAAATGATGAATCTAGGTTGACCTTGATCTACTTTATGGCAAGGTCAAATTTGATTCCTAAAGCGTTTATATGAGAAAAATCTTGAAATGTTCATTTTTCTATAACTGTTTAGGCCGAAATCATAATACTTGCAAGAAATGTTTAACCTAATGAGACAACAGTTTTTACAAAGGTACCAAATGTCAAGCTAACCTGTGACCTTTTATCCAAGGCCACTCATTTGCACTGCCACATACCTATCTAAACATCTTTGCCTCAGAAATCACAGGGCTGTTTGATGGAGTATTCATTAGATTGTTTTAGGTCTTTTGACCAAAATGGCCACAACCCCCATAAAACAAAATATGTTTCATTAAAAGCCGTAGTTGATCTTGACCTATTTTAATTTAACATTTTAAGGAGATCAGGTGAGCGCTTCAGGACCGTCAGGTCCTCTAGTTAATGTTCATCTTAACTATGCATAAAATGTATCATGCTTTTAAATGTTAAAATGCCAACAAATTATTAGCATTTTAACATTCATGGGCGTGACAAATAATCTGAGAGTTTGTAAGCAAGACTTTCTTGTTTGTTTGTTTTTTGCCTGCTTACACAAGTTGAGCATGAAAGAAGTTCTATTTCTCGCACACCAGATAGGGGTTTTCGTTGTTTTTACCCATGTGAGATAATTCTATGTCACACACCTGTACCAGCCCTAGGGAAAGATAAAAAACGAATAGCCGCACGTCGTCCGCATACCAGATGCACGTCGATACGTGACATCGTTGTAATGTTAAAATGACGTCACCATGTCGCATCTCAGCGAATTCAGGGTTTTCTGGAAGCTTTTTCATGTCTTTGTTATATAAAATGAGGTATTTAGTGGTGAACAAGAAAAAGTATTCAACATGAGTGTGAGGGTGGGATAGAAAAATCCGTCTCTCGTGATCACCGATTGTCATCACTCGGCTAGCCTCGTGATGCCAATTGCTGATCCTCGGGACGGATTTTTTCTATTCCACTGTACATTGTGCTGGCTTGTCCGAACTTCCATTGCAGCTACCTAGTGGTCTAGAGATGTACTTTATTGTCTGACATTGCTACTTTCTATGTGTGAGCAGTGAAGGTAAGGGTGAGACAGTACATTTGTGCAGGCTTGTCTGAATCTTCATTGCAGCTACCTAGTGTGTCAAGACATGTAAGTTTTTGTCTGACATTGATACTTTCGATGTGTGAGCAGTGAAGGTATTGATGAGACTGTACATTTGTGCAGGCTTGTCTGAATCTTCATTGCAGCTACCTAGTCGGTCAAGATATGTACTTTTTAGTATGATATTGCTTCTCATTGTTTTTGAGCAGTGAAGGTATTGGTGAGACAGTACATTTGTGGATGCTTGTCTGAATCTTCATTGCAGCTACCTAGTCGGTCAAGATATGTACTTTTTAGTTTGACATTGCTACTTTCTGTTTTTGAGCAGTGAAGGTATTGGTGAGACAGTACATTTGTGCAGGCTTTTCTGAAATTTCATTGCAGCTACCCAGTGGGCTAGAGATGTTGTCTGACTTTCTATGTGTGAATAGTGAAGACTGTACATTTGTGCAGGCTTGTCTGAATCTCCATTGCTTGATTATCCTGTGATATTTGAGCCGCGGCATGAGATTTCCAACAATTTGAAATTTTGACAAATGTAGACTCGGACGAGCCTCTGCATTATCCTATTAACCTTAATAAGCCCCGTTCTCACTGTCCCGGTTTAAGGTGCCGGTTCATCCCGGCTTGATGATCCGGAATGAACCGTATCACAACCGTGACGGCACCGTGGACAACCTTGGAGATTCGGGATGAACCGTGTTGAACCGTGTTGAACCGGCTCATGTTCCCGGTTGTTTTAAAATGTTTAAAACAACCGGGACTCACCGGGAGTAACCGGGAAGGCTGTCAAATACCGTGATAAACCGGGAAGACGCCGGGAGTAACCGTGTCTCCACCGGGACGGTGTCGGGCGATACCGGCGCAATCCGGGAACATCCGTTTCTCCACCGTGACAAACCGTACGGTTCAACTGCCTATGTATATGTAATAAAATGCAAAATAATAAAGAAAAATCACTCCTGCTGCCCCTAAAATGAAAGTTGATTCAACCAAAATATAAGGATGGGAAAGTCCATTCGCCATAAGTTGGTTAAACTTTCAGCAGTATAAATGTGCTCATTTACAAAGCTTATGAATAAATGCACTTATAGTTACTGAAGAGTCAAGCATATATGAGCCACGACATAAGATTTCCAACAATGTGGTAGTTGCCATTAGCAAAGCCTCAGATCAGCCTGCGCCTAGGCGCAGTCTGATCAGAGCCTTTGCTTGTCGCTTGATTATTCTATGACTGTTAAGCTACTAACCGAACAACTTTAAAGCTTAATTGGGGACTGCACAGGCTTGTCTGAGTCTACACTTCTCATATTATCACACTGTTAATAATAATAATAATAATAATAATAATAACAATAATAATAATAATAATAATAATAATAATAATAGACTTTATTTAAAGAGGGTAACACATTTAGTTACAAACTAATCTTCCATGAGGCCCTCTAATATATATATATATATATATATATATATATATATATATATATATATATATATATATATATATATATATATATATATATATATATATATATATATATATATATATATATATATATATATATATATATATATATATATATATATATATATATATATATATATATATATATATACAGTTGTACAGAACAGAACATATCTTTATTTACAAAGTGTCCGAAGGTGGTAAAGCATAAAACTATTTTAAAATTGGTTTGAAATATTTTCAAACTGGTGTTATCCTGTATCAACATGAACTGAGATGTGCATACTTTCTGAGGATTTACTTTGCTTAACCAAACAACAGTTATATTTTGCTCAACCACACAACAGATATTTAAATGAGTTTTGTATTGCAGATTCAAAGCTATGTGAGAATTAATGGCGATTCACCCATCAACCCTTATTCCACCACTATTTTCACTCCAAAATATCATCCACCCTATATGTCTGCTGCATACACTCAAGCACTCCCCAGACCAGATTTTTTCATGGAAGCAAACAGTACAAACCCTGATCAGAGTGCTACCTCGGGAGCATTCTGACTAAGTCCATGTTGTTTGTAGTATAGACCACTCGAGAACATGGGCAGATGACAAAAGTCTTGGCTGACGTACTAAAGGTTAAAATATATGTGGCTATTTGGGGTAATCTCATATATCCTTGAATCAAGAGGAAATACAAAATAAGAAAGAATGAGAAAAACACAAAAACACAAATAACAGCCTATTTACACTTAATTGTACAATCAAGAGTTTCTCATCCATTTGATGAAACTTGAATGAAACTTATCAGTATTGTCCAGGGATTTTAAACCTGAAGGTAGGCTATTCCAAATAATGGGTCCAGAGAATGTTATGCTCTGCTTAAATATTTCTTTGTATGGTCTTGGCGTGATAAATGAATGCTCTGTTGATGACCTCAGTGTTGGAATGTTTCCATTTAGCATACGCTCTTGAAATAGCTCACTGATATATGGTGGACATACGCCTTGAGAGACCTTTTGCATAAACTTAGCTTTGCGGAGATACAGTCTGTCATAAACAGTTAATATTTTTAATTCATCCATATTTACTAATACATTTTCAACATTATAGTCCAAAATTATTTTACAAGCTCGCTTTTGGAGACGAAATATTCTGCTTAAATTTACTTGAGATGTTCCACCCCATACAGTATTGCAATAATCTATGTGAGGCTGAATATATGTTTTATAAAACTGAACTCTTTGAGGAATAGTTATGTGCTCTTTGATCCTAGATAGAAGCCATAAATTTGTTGTAATCTTTTTGCATACCTTATCAACATGTTGAGACCATGTTAAATTATTGTCTATTATAATTCCAAGAACTTTATCATTTGTTATCATATTCAGCTCATCATTATTCAGATGTAAGGAAAGTTGGCCATTTATTAAGCTAGATCTCTTTTGATGTGTTGTTATCAGCATGACTTTGGTTTTAGCAGTATTTATGAGCATGCCATTACATTTACACCATTTAGCCAAGCAATCTAGGGCAACCTGTAAGTTTCTTTCAATAGTTTCAAGTGATTCACCAACAACATAAAGAGTTGTGTCATTTTGAAATCACATGCCCCGCTCAAAGTGGTTAGTATATTTTTACGAAAAAGCAAGACAATATGGGCCTAGAATTACAATGTATCCTTAAAGTTAAGGAGTACTTAAGTTAAGTATTGAATTTCTAGGATGCGAAAAATAACGTTTCCAAACTGATTAAAACCAAAATAGTTTCATTTTTTCTGTAGATCACAATGATATCTTTGACCATGAGTACTGCATCGGTCTTGGCAATTTATTAAGCATTTAATGCACATGTTTAAGTATCAGTACTTAAATTAAGTCTTCCTTAACTTTAAGGAGGCATTGTAATTCTGGGCCCAGATCAACAACATTTAAACCTCGCCGTAAGAAAACAGGTCTGTTTCTGCTTATTTGTCATGCAAATGTGCTGCGAGGTTACTAGGCATTTGCTTTCGCTACAAAGATCATGATTCCATTAGTAACTCGTATATGGCTGTGCAGCCCAATTTGTGTCATAACTGTTATGCGATAGAGACAGGAGAAAACTGATGTTACTCCACGTTTTTATCCTGGTTTTATAGTGTAGAGTAGCACCGGGGCGCAACCGTGGCCCTACCGGCATGTAACCGTGGCGCAACCGGCAGTTACCGGGACATCACCGTAAACAACCTGGGTAACACAGGGGGTATACCGGTACAAACCGTGGCTCCACCGTACTGCACCGTAAGTGCTCCGTGGTGAACCGGGGATCGACCGGCGTCTTGCTTTCTCGAGAACCAGGGCTATACCGGGGTAACATCGGCACAGTGAGAACGCAATTTATTTTTTATGAAATGTGTCCCGGTTTATCACGGTATACCGGCTGTCCTGCATCGGGAGGAACCGTGGCTACATCGGCACAGTGAGAATGGGGCTTAAGAAACTCCAAATAGTGTTCAGTCAGTAGCTTAACAATTAAAGAATACTCAAGCGATTAGCAAAGGCTCTGATCAGACTGCGCATATGCGCAGGCTGATCTGAGGTTTTGCTGGTTGCACATACCATATTATTGGAAATATCATGCATTGGCTCATTATTAAATATTCTGTACTTGCTCATTGTTGTTTTCTAATTGATATTCCGTTGACCAAATCACCTTGTTATGTTTATACATTGAATGATGAGTACGTTCCTCAAATTCTAACACTGATTGTTCGAAATATTCACTAATTCAAATTAAAGTTTGGACAATGGATACAAAGAACATGGCCTTTTATGAACTATTTAATCATTGTTAATTTAAAACATATGTTAAATACATGAAAAAGTAATATTTCAAAGAGACGATTCTTTTACATGTCTATATCCTCTTTCGTACATATTGAATAGAACGTACGTGTGATAGAAAAAAATTCTTTATAATAATCATGTGTTAATCATCTTTTATTCCACTACAACTAACAAATCGTATATACATGGGAACGTTTTTATCTTTAAAAGCATTTCTTCCACTAAAACCGCACTGACGCGCCCCTGCACGTAATCTCCGAGAGAGGGTGATGCAGGATAGATAGATAGATAGATAGATAGATAGATAGATAGATAGATAGATAGATAGATAGATAGATAGATAGATAGATAGATAGATAGATAGATAGATAGATAGATAGATAGATAGATAGATAGATAGATAGATAGATTAGATTAGATAGATTAGATAGATAGGTTTTTGGTATTCTCTTCTCCAAAAAAATTGAACTACTGATAATCGTTAACATTTCAAATAAGAGATTATACTATGAATAGCTAAAAGTCAACGGCGTAGCCAGAACACTGAAAAAAATACGAACATCAAAGAGAGACTACAGGATCAAGCAATGATTCTCTTCAATTGCGTCCATTTTCAAATGGGAACTTCTTTTAAAGGAAAGAATTTGCTCCCAGAGGGAGTAATTCTTTCCATTATGAGCAGTTCCTTAAAGTATGGAAATCACTTTTATCACATTAAGTGACCTCCCTCACAGGGTGGAAACGTACACCGGATATACGAGATCTCCAAATTGAGCCAATGTTACAAAACGCCAAGAAAAATACACAAAACGATGGTAAGCAAATCTTGAACTTCTCCTATTTAAAGCTGCATAGTCTGTAACTTTTGATATTCTTATTTTGGAAATAAAGTTTCTATTTTTCAAGAATACAGTAAAAATACTCAAACTCAGGTAAACGTTTTACAAATTATATCTGTCAAAACAACAGCATTTATGTTAAAATCAACTGTAGAATTATAGGAGGGACGTAAATAATTCCTAACAAGAGAAAAATCACCTGTTTTTATTAAATAATTCACTGTTCCACGCAGTTTTCAGCTGTACTGAACATATTTATTGCGAAAACATAACTTATTTTATTTTTACAAATGATTTAAAAAGAAAATTTTTTTTTTTCGAAAAATGTTCATAGTTACATATCTAGTCTCTTTAATTATTTTTTTCGGTACTTGGCAGGTTGTATTTTAGAGCCACTTTACCCATATAACGCACATAAAACACACAAATCGTATCAAACACTGTAAATGATGGTGAAAATCACAAAATGAGCGCGTGATCACTCGAAAATGCATACTCCTCTCTCAAAAAATGATCAGTATTGAAACAAGTAAGAAAGCTATAAAAATTCTGAATCGGCTGAACTTTTTTTATGTCACTTAAACAATAAAAGTAAAAATTTCAGCCACGTAGGTTGAAATTTGACCAAGTTACGGCTACAAACCAATGGTCAGTTAGTTACGATAAGGGTACTGGGGATTGGTAAATCTCGGGTTTAGTGTATGGAAGTATTGTATTTTAGTGTACTGGGTATTGCATTGAGGATCAAAGGAAATAGTTTGGTTGATGTTTGTATGTCTTTTTGAGACATCACTCTGAGTAATAAATTTAATCACATGAGATGGCCTTTAAAAATATAGCGTCTACAAGCTTTATACGGATATGCGAGCGACGAAGCGGCTCATGCAAACTTATGCAAATCACAATGCTTGCATACAAACAATGGGAAAGGGATAATTAGCGCTTTTGCCCATCTGATCTCACTAATTGGCTGCGACGTAAGCCTTGCATATTTAAGGGGTGAATTTACGCAAGTACATGCATAATATAGGGCTGCAACGCAAGGAAGTATGTGACCAGGCTCAGCTTCAGAGAGTAGGTAAAATATGGTAACTTTGCTTGTGGCGGGCTGACACAGAGCGAACAACAAAAGTGCTGATCAGTTTGTGAGAATGCAATGAATGCAACAGTCAGTTTTTATGCAGTGGAACTAATAAAGCCTTTATAAACCCTATATGCAGGTATGTGAACTGGAATGGCTTAGTCTCTTAGTGCTCTTTGCATACAAAATTTGGTCAGGCCGGAATATAGGGACCAAGGTCTCACTAGATGACTGTGCATGCATTCTAAGGGGTGACAACGTACATGTGTGATAGGTCACATAAAATGACGTTAGCCTGCACAAATGTCCAATCTCTGAGCATTTTCTGTGTGAAATAAAACAAAAACATTGGTGCTTGCACACTAAAAGAAAGGACAAGGCCTCAGGGTTGTGGGCTTTTTATACTTAACTGAACTGAGCATAAATTTAAATAAGTTTAAGTTAGCACTATCTAGTTTCCATGAAACATTCTTGTTATTGCCGTTCTGGTTTTACTTTTGATTTGATGATCAAGCATATGCTTCATTATACATTTTTGCACGAGCACATCTTTTCACCATTGTACAGTGTTTGATGCCCAAACCATGTACATGTATATACACGTTATTTAGGTTTAATTTTTGAGGATGACCTTGTTTCGCATCTGGGGGTCCTGATGAACAATTTGGCACCAAAGAAAAATTGACCTCGGGGTGGTGGTGGTGCACGATATGCTGAATTAGATCCCAAGCTAACTTGCTTAACATGTGTATATATTGTCTCTAAAGCTATACTTGTGAAGTGCGGAAAAGAGAATTATGAGAGTCATTTTTGTGCTCATAGAATCGGGCTGGATCTGTACAAATATAGAAAGTATACTGAACAAAAGTGAAAAAGCTACACAACAAATATCTATATTTTGTGGAACAAAAAGTATTTACTAAAAATTAATAATGTTTCCCAGACATCCAGCTAACGATTCGTCAAAACTCCACCAATTTGTCTCGTTTGATGTCTGAGTTATGCTCCTTTAAGTGTTAAAAGCTTTATTCACTGAAATTTGCTATTGTGCATGCGCAAATTAAATTGTTATGCTTATCAAAATTGGTCATAATTGTGTTGCATAAAAACACAAGAAAACTGATAAATCACTTGAAACAAGCTCAGAAATCAATTTCGAATTTTCAAATTTGTACAAACTCCCTTTGAAAAAAACAAATAGGCAATATTAAATGTTTGTTAATCTTCGATTTATCACGATTTTTGATAATTTTCTTTTGCCAGATCAGGTAGACCTCTCAGCACATTGTTTCTACCATTTCTCAACTAGTAATGTCCTCATACTAAGATGCAACAACACATTGATTTTCCTATGGAGATTTCAGTGTTAAAATTTCAAACTTGGCAATTTGATGGAAAACCCGCTTTTATAGATTGCTTTTCTAAAAGATCAAAACACACTTGAGATAAGTCCTTCACATTTCTGGTTGTCACATGTCTAAACTACCATTTCGTGCAGTCAGATCTCGTACGTAGTGGATTTCAGAAGGCCTAAACTGTGTGAGATTTCTGTTCAAATTTGCAACCTGAAAAATTGGACCCCTGTCACATTTAAATGGCTTTCATGTGTTTCCTCCTGACAACATCCGTAAAACTTTTACTGTTATACATTACCCAGTATTTGAACACTAAGATACACTTTAATTTGCATTCTTCGTTTGAGCAATTTTGTATATAGATGCTTGCTTGGCGGCGGCTTGAATGGTGGAGGGACGTTTGAAGGGCACATGAAATTTTAATTGAAAAACTGTGTTTTAATGTGTTTTTAACTGAAAATTTTATTCTAAAACTGTGGATAAATGATACTGATGTAAATTGAAACTGGTTTTACATTTTAAACCATAGCTGAATCAGCAAATTTCATTATTTCTAATGTCGAAATTTCGAGAACAAAGGAAGCCAGCGGGGTCACGAGGTGGATAGCCTTTTCAGGACAAGTGCTAGGAAACAGTAATAGTCGATGGTTTTAAACAAGTTTCATTGGTAGCCTCAACGGACAGACAAGTATATTTTATAACTTTTTAACAAAAAACTAGAATTTTATGAATTTTATTTCGTTTTTAATCGTTAATTTCCAGAAAATCCAAGATGGCGGAAATCGTCTCACACCCCATTTCCGGCCACGATACTAGGTCTGTAAATAGTGATGGAACTCAAACTAATGACAATATAAGACAAATTCTCTCTACCAGGGACTTCTCCTTAAACATTGATAGGGCACTAAGAAGGAAAATAAGTGGATGCAAACAAGTCATGGTCGAATATGAATGCACAGGTGGTGGTATTATGGGGACAATGGACACTGCATCCTTTGAACTATTCCGCGCAGCTTGTACCAAGTTTTATAGTAGCTTACCATCAGAAGAAGGCACATGCGAAATTGATTTTAGTCAAGATAAAAAAAGGAAAGCGGTAGTACAGCAAACATATAGATTAAGACATGGTGTTGATGGTCGTGTAACGGGATACACAATTAATCTTTACTCTACAAACAATAGGCTACTCATTAATGGGAAAGACATAGATACATTAATGGTTAGACATTTACCCATACTACATGAAATAATGTGCCAAGGTCTCAGAGATGGAGAAATCGGTAGTGTTCAAGAATTTAATAACATTTTGGCAGAACAGATGAGTATAATATGGCGACAAAGACAGGGAGAGGCAGCTGAATCAACACCACAAACTAATACATCTGAGTGCGCAGTGAGCCCTTCAAGAAAAATTCAAAATGATAGTATCAAAATGAACTTGTCCAATTTGTTAGACTCACCTTGTGCCGATATAAAACAACTATGTGACAGTAAGGATAAATTCAATAATCCCCCAAAGCAAACGTAAAACACCATTATCAGCCCTGAACAGGCCATATGTGATAAATGTAAGAGAAATGTCAGGAAAAATGCGGCTGTATGCCAGATTGGAAAGCATTGGATGCACTACAAGTGTGATAGATTAAGGGAAATGGAAATAAATAGGCTACACAATGACCAAGGATATATATATAATTGTAAAAAATGTAGCTCACAAGAAACCACTTGCAAAACCATAGCTGAAAATACGGACACAACAATCAAATTGAAAATACCTGAATGTAATACCTCAGAAGGTACAGCGCTAGAAATACTAAAAGAAGAAACCTTTCCAAAGTGCTCAGTATGTAATACCTGTATTAGTGAGAATGAGTCTGTATGCTCTACATGTAACTTAATCTTTCACCTTCAGTGTATGTCAGAAAGTAACGAAGAAATGTTTCTCGGGTGTGCATCAAATGAAATGCAATTAGCTGAAACAAATGCTGCCATGAAAGTAAATACCCTGCATTCTCCACATGATAAATTGACCCAAAGTACCCAAAGAATAGCTCAGTCTACCCAATCTAATCATAAAGAACAAGATACTTCACAAAATAATGCTCGTAACAAAAAGGATGTTCTGATATCTCAAACAAACTCATAGAAACAGAGAGAATTACGACAAACTTAACTAAGACTGCGAAAATGGGAGGAAGAATTGAGAATAAGAGAGGCTAAATGTACTGAAACCTACCAAGGTGTGACTAAATTAGAGGAATATGTAAGAAAAGTCGAGGCACGTAATCAGGAATTACATGAGACCATTCGAACATTGAAAAGAAAGATCGAAACCCAAGATACGTATACAATCAACTCTAGTGCTAATACAATTAATGAAAACTTACCTCATGAACAGAATGTAACAAATAGACCAGATCTGCTATACGATAGTAATACACTCATTCTGGGTGTGCAAAACCAAGTGACTAATTTCATTATGAGAAAGGTGGCCAAACAGTTGCTACAGCTGGAACAGATGGACGAAATAGTACAAACCGTGGTGGAAAAGACAGATTATAGAGATAGAGGTGTATATTCACAAAGCAGAGAAATGACACAGCAACAAGGGCATACTGAGGCAACAGTGGCACATGAAAAGTTGACTGCTGATCCGGAGCAGCAAGCTGCCAGCTGTGCAAGATTCCAGACAGGCCAGCCTGTAAATCCTAATCTGAATGCACATGTCCTACCGCCGCACCTGATAAAGACTATACCTCCACCATCTTACCATCAAGGTCAGCCACTGTTTGCCAGCGGCACTCCACCCAGCAATCCTTTGAGGATCAACCAACCACCAGCTTTACCACCTAGAATGGGATTGAACTCTGCTATTGATATGGCTCTGGTGAATCTTTCTGGCAAGAGACCATCTTTTTTGCGTCAAACAATGCCCCAAAAACAAAGAATGTAGTACAAGAAAGAAGTACAAGGTTGAGAATTCTGACATTCAACTGTAAAAATATTGCCACATCCAAAATAGCCCTACAAGAATTTTATGACAAAGTCGGTGCAGATATTTTACTTTTACAAGAACATTGGTTGTTTGACTGTTACCTACACAGACTCAATGAAATCTCACAGTATATTGGAACAGGCAAAGCCGTTGATACTAACAATCCCATCTTACCTGTACAAATGCCCCGTGGTTATGGAGGGGTAGCAGTTCTGTGGAAAAAAGATATTGACCATCTAGTGAACACGTTCTCTGATGGTGGCAATCGAATTCAATGTGTCGAATTGAGTGGAAAGGATAGATTGCTAATTATCTCTGTCTATATGCCATGTAAGGGACTAACAGACAACATTGAGGATTTTTGGGACTGTGTAGACCAGTTACATGAAATTGTTACCAAATACAAGACAACACATAGAATTATTATTGGGGGAGACATCAATGAAGAGCTAAAGTCTGCTACTAAGGGACAGAGAAGCCAGTATTTCATGGATTTTATCGTGGAAAATGATCTTGAGCTAAATATGACTGCAGCTACATATATTAATCCAGCAGGAAGCGAAATCTCAACCTTGGACTACTTCATAATGGATAAGAGAATCTCTAAAGATACCTATGCAGTGGTAAGATTGGAGAATGTTGTCGCAAATGTATCAGATCATCTACCGGTGAAATGTGACTTAGACTTCAAGGTACCAAAAATTAAACCTACTGAAACTAGAAACCTTCAACATACATCTAAGGTAAAATGGCAGAAAGTGGACAAACAAATGTACTCTCAGCAAGTTGAAGAGCAAATATCAATGATAAACGGTGGAAAAAAAAACTCTACAAATGATATACAAGCAACAGTGCAGCAATTAAATAACATTGTGGTAAAAAGTGCAATCAAAGCAGCTCCTGAGAAAAAGATAAGACGCCATCGTAAAGCAAAATTGGCTGTTTACACTCCTATAATTAAAAATGCAATACAGAATAAAAAGAAGGCATTCAGGGAATGGAAAGATGGAGGGCGACCCCAAGAGAGCTCACATACCTTGTTAGTAAATAAAAAATTGACGACAAAACTACTCAGAAGAGCCTGCCGAATAGAAAATGCCCAGAATTACCATAAACAAAAACAAGAAATAATGGATGCTAAATCGTCTGATACCGCATTGTTTCATAAATTGATAAAGAAACATAGAGGACAATTAGGTGCATGTGTGAATGAACTGCATGTTGGAGATAGTGTATATAAAACTGAAAACGAAATACTAGAAGGGTGGCATAAACATTTTGGACAATTAGCTGAAAAATTGACAAACCCACTCTTTGATGACCAATATTCTGCTCAGGTCAATAGTGAACTTTTAGATATAATAGATATATGTAAAAAAGATACTACAGAAGTACAGCCTGTTACCGAGAAAGAAGTCATGGACGTGCTGAGATCTCTTAATACAGGAAAGTCGGCAGATATATTTGGTGTTACAGCAGAGCACTTCATATATGCCTCTGAGGCATTAGTGACAGTCCTTGCAAGACTTATGAATGACATATTTGTTAATGGGAATATACCTGATTTGATGAAACAAGGTGTGCTTACTCCGGTATTCAAAAAAAGGGCTCCAGTACAGACTCCAGAAACTATCGAGGAATAACTGTAACTCCCACAATCTCCAAATTACTTGAAAGTATCATCAAAAAGAGAATACAGCCATTTATTGAACAAACACAAAACCCACTCCAGCAGGGCTTTACCAAAGGATCCTCCCCAATGAACTGTTCTCTGATCTTGGAAGAGTTTATACGTGAATCAAAGGACATGAAGAAGGATGTCTATATTGCTTTCCTTGACGCGAAGTCTGCTTTCGATGTTGTGGATCATGCAAGCCTGATGCGACGACTTTTTCATATTGGAGTGGACGGTGCATTGTGGAATCTAATATACAGTCTCCATTCCAACGCCCAAACAGTTGTACGATGGATGGGTCAGACATCCAAGAGTTTCTACATCCACCAAGGAGTCAGACTAGGGGGAATCCTCAGTACCGACATGTATAAGTTTACCTCAACCCGTCGCTCAATAGAATGAGTGAGACCGGAGAAGGCGGAAAAATTGGAGAGATTGACTGTACTGCCCCAACTGCAGCTGATGATACAGCACCGGTAACAAACGAACCCTTATCTTTACAAACATTGGTTGGTACAAGTGATGACTTTAGTCGAATGGAACGCTATGTCCTACAACCAGAAAAGAGTGTTGTCATGGTTATACCGGGAGGGAAAGAGTCAAGAGATACACAGCCTGATGTTAGCGGGTGGACCATTTACGGGAAAGAGATGCCAGTTGTCACAGAAACCATGCATATGGGACTTCGTCGCTCCTTCATATCTGAGGATATAACTATCAACGAAAATATCAAAAAGTCAAGACGCAGTTTTTACAGTCTGATGTCAGCAGATCTCCAGGGTATGGATCCAGAAACATCAATACAACTCTACCAGACATATGTTATGCCTGTCCTACTCTACGTTTAGAGGTAGTCCTGCCGAAGCAGAAATCTCTTGAGACATTAGAAAGAATCCATAAGAAGTTTATGAAGCATATACTTACACTCCCAGTAAATACTGCTGACACAGCTATATATATCCTGTCTGGAACTATTCCAATTGAAGGATACCTACATAAAAGAGCACTATCATTATATGGTAATATATGCAGACTTGATCAAACTTCAACGGAATGGCGTCTGGCAGAGAGACAACTATCAACTAAAACTGACAAGAGCAACAGCTGGTATATAGCTATTAAAAAGATATTTGTGAAATATGGTTTATCCAACCCGTTTGATATGCTATTCAAACCAATCCCCAAATTGACATGGAAACGTATTGTGAACCAACATGTAGACTAGTATTGGGAGGACAAGATCAAGTTTGAATCAACATTATACCCGAGCCTGCGGTTTCTGTCGACCTCTACTTACACATGTGGCAGAAGACACCCATTACTCCAAGATGTGAGAAATCAACAAGAGATACCTAGAGTACGGCTTAAACTAAAACTGGTTACGGGGACATACAGGTCCATTAAAAAAGTTATTTCACTACGCAATATTTCAAAAGTTTTTTCACATTTTTATACATTAATGGCCTATGTTTTACCTTACATGTAATGAATTCTCATGCCATTTAATTTCTATAAATCATATCACCGTATAATCAGACAACATTTGTATATGAATAATAAATACGATCCAAAGAAAACACAACAACATGCCTAAATACATTCCAATGAAAACACAACAACATACCTGTATGCATACAATCTATAAAGTCAGTATTGGTTGCACCTCCCTTTGTTTTAACTAGATCTGCAATTTTCCTTGGTATTGAATTGTTAAGTTCTTCCAGGACGTTCGACGGAACACTATACTAGGACGTTTGGGCTTACACTATACCACACTTCACATACTCGCTTCTACATCTCTTCTTTTAAACACGGCAGTTGGTCACCAATCTCTCTCTTCATTATATTTCAAACTTTCTCTATGGAAATAATTTCTGGCGAATTCCCTGGCCATTTCAAAACAAGTATTTCTTCACATTCAAAGGATGCTCTAGTTATTTTAGGCTTATGGCATGGCGCAAGATCATGCATAAAGATATATCTGTTCTGTGGAAACATAACGCAATCACATTAGTCTGTATTTCACAGTCATAGCAATCGACACCATTGTCGTATTGGGCGCAAACAGAATGAGGAATATCATGCTAAGTGTATTCGGGCTATTGTAAAATCGCCAGTAAGTGTGCAAGTCTGGGGAGCCATTAGCAGCAGATGCCTGTCTCTTCCGAGAAAAGTGAATGGTAACATGGATAGTGCAAAATACCAGAGTGATATTATCCATGCTATTGAAATATTATGTGAATTTGTTGTGTTCCCAAAGAAGGGATATGTCTTTATAGATGATCTCGCACCATGCCACAATAAAAGTACTAGAACATTCCAAGAATGTAAAGAAATACCGGTGTTAGAATGACCAGAGAATTTGCCAGACATTAATCTCAAAGAGAACGTTTGGAATATAATGAAGAAAGAGATTAACAACCGAATGCCATGTAAAAATTAAGAGATGTGGAAGCCAGAATGTGAAACTTGGTATAGTTTAGCACTGAACGTCCTGGTAGAACTTAAAAATTCAATGCCAAGGAGAATTGCAGATCTTATTAAAGCAAAGGGAGATGCAAAGAAATACTGACTTTATAATGTAGGCCTTCAACGTTGTTGCGTTTATATTGGAATACATTTAAATTATGTTGTTGTGTTTTCATTGGAATAAATTTGATATTTATATATATACAACTGCTGCCCGATTATACAGTGATATGATTTATAGAAACAAAATGGCATGAAGTTTTAATAAAAAATCATAGACCATAATGTATAATAAAAATGTGAAAAAACTTTTGAAATATTGCGTAGTGAAATAACTTTTTAATGGACCTGTACATTCTCCAAGTGAATCGATCATCATTCAACCAGAACAGAATTGACCCTACCTGTCTCTTGTGTGGAAATGGTGACGAGAATATGGAGCATTTCATCCTTGAGTGTTCAGCACTATCAGATATCAGAATGCCGATCTTGAAAGAAATCAGAGACATAATCATTTGTGATAGCCTTCACCCAATCAGTGAACATGCTTATGCAAATCATACTGGACTCTCAGCCAATACTGAACTATAACAGACGGTCAGAAAAGGAGGCTATGTTAGAATATCAGTGTAGAAGACTTTGTTTTTCACTTCATTGTGAACGATACAAGAAACTGGGACTTATACCAAATCGTAAAAGAAGAAAGTTATAAGACTATCCACTGATTGACCCAGCTGGCTTGGCTTAAAGATGTTTTAGAATTTTTATAGTCATACCAAGAGATTTTAAGCTTTTAAATGTATATATGGTGCTGGATTTATAAACTTTTTAAAAACTGTTCTTAAACTGTACAAAAAGGGTGATGGATACTACATCTTTTTAAATTGTGATTTATACTACTCTGAGAAGAGGTGTTCCGATGTCGGAAGAATCTATACAACAACAACGATGGCAAACAATTCAGGTGTGGCGTTTTCACTTTGGTTCAGTATATATATATTCAAAGGTCTAGCTTCTGTCTATCAACTGATTTAATTTTTACATCATTGGGGCATAGTTCGGTCAAGATATATAGCTTTGAATAGGGCATAGTAAAAGACACTGGTCAAAATCATTTTAACCACGCAGCCAGCAGGAAATAGGACGCTGTTAAGTTCCATTCGCTATTAGATAGAAGCATTTGTCAAGCCGTTTTTTTTTTTTTGCACCATCAAAATTAATTATATAAACGCTTATCGTAGACGAGTGAAGCAAAACTTATAAGCATGTTGTTTGCTCTTCTATTACAATTTTAACACACCCATCAATATACCAAAATAATCACAGTCAAGTGCTAGTTATTATATCTGGTAGAATTAGGACTACGAGACCTGTTTCATATTTATTTGAACAGATTTGAATTTCACTTTTTGCGGTTGCATATATTTAAAACAAACAATTTTTGCTTTGTCATGCATAACGGACGTGTCCCTGGTATTGACAAATAGACAAGATGGCAATTTTAAGCATAGCCATAAAACGAAGGCCCAAAATACATCCCCACCCCATTTTAACTGACTTTAAGAGCTAAAATCGGTGTATCAACCTAAGAAAATGCGTATTTAAGTCTGAAATTTTCTTTTAAGTTTAGGGGCACACTCAGTCTAATATTAAAACGAGAAACAGCCTATGCGTGCCTGTTTCTGCTTGGAAACTGGGCTTACTAAGTTCTTCCATACAAGTGCTCAAATAGGTATCTCATGTATAAAATGTATCTTGGAAGAAGTTTGAAAAGCAAATTTTCAAATTTCACAGCCGACTCAATTTTTTTAGATATTTTCAGTATCTATTACCGATAAAAATTTTCACCAAATATCGCATTTGAGTATTTTGCATACAATTTTAGTGTTGCTATGGAAACTGTAAACCCTAAAATTTGATGTTCAAGTCGCTTCTAAAATGTAAATAACCAACTGGAATGCTTTATTTTCTAACAGAACATACTTTAATTATCTATGTACGTGGGGCGTTCAATATGTAATGAAAACAGCCCAGTATATCCCAAAATTTTAGATTTACACACTTCATAATTACTTTTATTAAAAGGTCTGTTTCTTGGCTAAATAATATTAAAAATGCAGCTGTCTACTCCTTATCTAATTTACACATGCCGCTTTCAAGATAGGGTACTTAAGTACACTGTGATATGAAATAAAACAATGCTTTCAAAAGCAGATAACTACATGAACGAGGGATGTTTTCAGTCTGCTTCTTTTGTGGTAATTATCCATATATTGGTGATGTATACCTGTAATAAATTGTTTTGATATTGCTTTATATTCTATGAAATACTGAGGCTGCCATTTTGGTTAAATTCCTCATTGATGCTACATTTTCTGGCATTCCATTGACAGAGTCGTTGATACATAGCGAAAATTTATACGAAAATCATTTGTAGGATTTTTCCCTGTCGCTTTGATGTTCATTTGCAAGTAATACAGCCGATTTTGAAATTTCCATATTAAATCCCACTCATAAAGTACCCCCAAGTACGTCATTTAAAATATGAAATCTCTTTTTAAAAAAATGCCATCTCTGGCTTACACTGAAATGGGTCAGACAAAATAACGCGTTTCATCGTTGTTTGCATACGGATGCATTATTTGGACATTATTATACGTATTTACATGTACATAATCGTGCTGGCTAATTTCAGACAATTAAATTATTGAAAACGAAAATGGTATACCACTCAGATGAGATACCCCTAGATATTGGTTTCGGTTTAAACTGGTCTGCTGCCTATGTAGATCTATTGCATGTATTGAAACTTCGATATAATCAAAATTGTCCTTTCCTGGTACAAAGTAAGTAAGGGTGCAAAGATCAGGAATCGATACAATCAAGTACCACACCTGACCCAGTAGCCACATTTCTGATTTTCAAGAACAGTGCGTATTTTAGTGTTACGTTCATTGCTTTAAACGACGTCAACGTAAGAGGGGGTAACGTAATAAAGCCGTTTGCACGAGAAATCTGACTCATTTCCCCTTTATCTGCTATAACGATAGAAAACTATGGATATGTTATTCATGCATGTTAAATGTTTGTTTAAGAAAATACAGCATACATCTCTACTTTTGTTAAAATGAGTCTTTAGAATTCAGAGGAAAATAGAGGCAGTGTAGCTAAATAGGCTACGGACTGAAGGAGTTTTAAAGTGAGTCGTTTTACTCCAAGATATAACAAAAAGTTAATGGTATTTTCTTGTAGAACCAAATGAACGCTATTGGAAACTGCCGTTGAAGAATCGAATATGTTGTGTGTAAATATGCTGGAGGTTGAAGTATACTGCTCAAAAAAAAGAAATGAATTATTCAAATGCTTATTTTTTATAATATTCATAAGGGTCCTTTTCAGTATTTTAACAAATAAATATTACGTGTGTACCTCTATAAGCCGATTAAAAGCCATTTTAGCTGTTTCACGCTTCACCGATTTTCGTTAGGCGGGCAAGGCATGAAAATCATGTTTTGACTATTACGTCATAATGTACAGGTATGTCTACTCGATAGGACAATATTTTTAATCCTTTGCTATTGTCACATAAAACTGGGATTTTTTCTCTGCTTAAGATTACTTGTTGGCTTTGAAACGTATTTTGGTGCTAACTATACATATTATACTACCCAAACAGACGAATTTTAAAATCTTTATGGCTATTTTAAAATTTAGCTTTTTTTTATCATGTCAACTAGGGAAAATATATGCCTTATCGCTAGAGCTTCTTTCAAACTTGGCAATTTGATGGAAACCCCGCTTTTTATGATTGCTTTTCTAAACGATCAAAACACACTTGAGATAAGTCCTTCACATTTCTGGTTGTCACATGTCTAGACTACCATTTCGTGCAGTCAGATCTCGTGCGTAGTGGATTTCAGAAGGCCTAAACTGTGTGAGATTTCTGTTCAAATTTGCAACCTGAAAAATTGGACCCCTGTCACATTAAAATGGCTTTCATGTGTTTCCTCCTGACAACATCCGTAAAACTTTTACTGTTATGCATTACCCAGTATTTGAACACTAAGATACACTTTCATTTGCATTCTTGGTTTGCATAATTTTGTATATAGATGGCAAACAATTCATGTGTGGCGTTTTCACTTTTGTTCAGTATATATATATATATATATATATATATATATATATATATATATATATATATATATATATATATATATATATATATATATATATATATATATATATATATATATATATATATATATATATATATATATTCAAAGGTCTAGCTTCTGTCTATCAACTGATTTAAGTTTTACATCATTAGCGCTTAGTTCGGTCAAGATATATAGCTTTGAATAGGGCATAGTTCCATTCGCTATTAGATAGAAGCATTTGTCAAGCCGTTTTTTTTCTTTTCCACCATCAAAATTAATTATATAAACGCTTATCGTAGACAAGTGAAGCAAAACTTATAAGCATGTTGTTTGCTCTTCTATTACAATTTTAAAACACCCATCAATATACCAAAATAATCACAGTATATTTTTATAATGTTCATAAGGGTCCTTTTCAGTATTTTAACAAATAAATATTATGTGTGTACCTCTATAAGCCGATTAAAAATAGTAAGTGAGTATGATCAGGAAATACCACAATCACAAACTGTTGACAACCCCGTGGCACCGCGAGGAAGAGCCGCTCAACCATCACGAGACACCAGGAAGACAAATTAAGCAAAGCAATCAGCTCTCTCTTCCCCATCAAGATGATTGCAATACTAGAATGGACATAAAGTAACGTACAACAAAACATAGAACAATTACAGACTCCCACAATGGGAGTAACAATAAACAAAAAGTCAACAACAACAGAACCACCGCCTTAGAACGGACAGCAGCCTAAGCCACCGGGGGGCTTAAATGCATTTTACTGGTACCAAATCTTCGCCCTAGATTCTGCTGTTGTTGAAGTACAAGAAATGTTCAGCTCGCATGGAGGCCATCTAACTAATGCAATGTATCATCATGGAAAACACTCTAATCAAATTAACACTCCATGATGATTCAAAGAAAAGGGCTCATGACTAAAGCTATTTTAGCTGTTTCACGCATCACCGATTTTCGTTAGGCGGGCAAGGCATGAAAATCATGTTTTGACTATTACGTCATAATGTACAGGTATGTCTACTCGATAGGACAATATTTTTAATCCTTTACTATTGTCACATAAAACTGGGATTTTTTTTTCTACTTTAGATTTTAAGATTACCTGTTGGTGGTTCGACAAGGGTGTAAACTCTAAACTTTTTCTGAAAATCTGAAATATATACTACTGTCGTGCCAACCAAGAGTGACAGTGACGTGATATTTTGTTTGCAATTGCTAAGTAAAACATTAACTTGTATGCACCACTTGAGCTAACGCGAATCGATAGATCACTTGTCTATTAATCCTATCCTGTGGATAGGATTAATACACAAGTGATCTATCGATTATAAGTCCCTGATAACGTTGTATGCAAAACTTGACATCACTGTCACTCTTGGCTGGCAGGACAGTAGATGGGTTAGCTTGAACATAACAATTGCTATTAGTTTTGTTACATATCCCAAATTAGACTTAATTTATTGAAACCTTTCCTATCTAGAAAGCTATGGTTAGTTTCTATTAATTTTAAACATGTAAAAGCGGTCTCCATAGCACGACCAGGGCTCACTGGTTGGTACCGCTGCTGTGAAAGACAGTATGGGGTCTAGTGTTAGCTACACAATATGTGTAGTCTCCCAAATGTTGCTTAGCTAGCCCTCATTTCCGTTAAGCAACCCCGCCCGTATCGACGGGATGTGCCAGCGCGGGAGAGCCGAACCAAGGAAGATGGGGTCATGGTACAGATCGGACGGGAGTCAAATAACACTAGATGAACGATCGGGCTAGGTGTAGGGAAATGTCTCGAACCTGGTTGTATCCCATATATCAAAGTGGAAATCAAGTGATTAAGACAACTTTTCTTTAAAAGCTCTGTTCTTGTGAGCGGTAAAAGGATAGTCCCTCGGCGAGCAAGAACACTTTTATATAATAGAGTAAATCAAAGTGCAACTTCTGGACAAAGATCTATACCATTAATTGTTTGCTTAACACTTTTCATAGTTTCGAAGGAAATCAGTTTGTTAATAGGGCATTGTAAAGGTATCACAATAACACTATTTCTGGACCTGCTCCATTTATATGTTGTTCAGTTTTACCATTTACATTTGATAATGCATCTTCAGATGGTCTTGACTTTGAGTGTAATCTGTTGCCTGTGAGAAAAAAGGCGCATTGATATAAAGTGTTTGTTTTGTCAACTGAAGGGTTCGACTCAACGTAAGAAATTGCTTGTTGGCTCTGCATAAGGTAATAGACTTCGAGCTAAAAAAGGTCCTGCTCCCCCCCCCCCTAGGGAATTTCGCAGACATATCCTATCTTGAAGAAAATTTCAAGCCGCATCTTTTAAGAGATGTTTGCACTCTGTGCTCCGGGGCGTTAGTCTCTGACAGCCTGTTACATATGTTACTGTAACAAACTAAGGAAAAAATCAAAACGAAAGTTTGAGCTACAGATAGAAGACATTGAACCATCTAATTATTCAAATTTCTTATGTAGTTTGCAAGCTGGATGCCTAAGCTACATAAAAGCAGCATTTTAAACAAAATTACAGCCTTCAATGGTGTTATATGCGTTACATAGATTAAATTTCCCTTTGAAAGTTGAAATCGTGACTAACATCATTCATTTTACAGACAATTTGTGCATTTTTACAAGTGTTTTTAATCTTAGTTTACTAAAATACTCCTTTGACTAATAGAAAAAACAAAGTTTGCTTTTCTATCTCAAATCCATTGTTTTATATGAGCTATTAAACAACCCTACCCCCAATTTTAAGTACCCAATTTTGGTATCTACTATTGAAGAAAAATATATGAAAATATTTGACGCCCGTGAATATCTTACATTTTTGGCACTGTCTTGCTAATGCAATAAAGAATCATACATTTGCAAGTTTGACATCAGGATCAGAGCACTTATTAAAGTATGTAACGTATGTTACATGGCATAATGAATGAGCTAGGAAATTTTCTTGGAAGTAAGAGATGATATTTCAGAAAAATACCATTTTTCACATGTTTTCCTATCAATCTCTAGCCTCTGGTGCCTTAGTCTTAGTAATTACAGTCATTGCTGATAACAAGCCCATGGAATTGTGTTACCTATGTTATATATAACCTTTTTAATCACATAATTCCTTATGCCTATAATATTAAAATATATAGACATATAGATAGAAAATAATAGTTCTCATTTAAATGACACAATTTAATAAATATCCCTATTAAATAAAATTATTCAAAAACAATCTTTATTCAGGTCACCCTCACAATGTCTATCATTGTGTCTGCTTCTATGGCAAAATAATAACCCATTTCATCACAACCAGTAGAATCATGGCATTTTATTAGGACTGCAAACTGAGTACAACCCTGTTCCTCTCCACCCCTTTGGGAATTGTGCAGACATATCCTACCTTAAAGAACAATTCAAGCTGCATCAAATAAGAGATGTTTGCACTCTATTAAATAGGGTTTTAGCCTGTAATGGTATGATATGTATGTTACCAAATCAATTTAAGAATAAATGAATTGAAAGTCTGGGAAACAGAAAGAAGACATAAAACTATCTATTTATTTGAATTATTCATGTAGTTTGCATGCTGAATACCTTTGATACATAAGAAAAGATTTTTTAACAAATATGCAGCTTCCTCTGGTGTTATATGTGTTACATTAATTAAGATTACTTTTTAAAATTGGTAATTATGACAAACATCACTTATAAGCATTTCGTGTGATCCTCCTCTTTTGCCATCAAAAGACTTAATTTTCTTTGAATGTGTGGCCAGTGCCAGCGTCAAACAACTTGACTCAGCCAAACTTGAATCCTTAGCATTCTTCAAAAGCAGAAACAGCATGTCAGTGTCATGGGATCAAACACCTGATTAAATATGGCTTTAATGCCATTTCACATATATGCATACAATGGAGTATGACTCTGGTATATATCTCTTCCTGTAAAGTGGCAAGAGCAATCTAACTGCAGCTGCATCTGCATCCGTGCTAGTCAAATGATAACTTTGCTCTGATTTTGCAAAATCTATGTATACCGTGTACCTCTAAGAATACTTTAAGATTTCTGACATTGGTCAAAACAGAAATTTGATAGGCTGCTTTTTTGCATCATTTGCCATGGAACTTATCCAGTCTTTTGGTACTTAAGTCCTCAGGTCTTAGATCAATAGTATTTTGCTGCGCCCAAAGAACTTTATAAGTTTTCTTTAGTTACAATGTTGACTCTTGATGGTTTTGGCAGACCGTCTGAAACAATTTATGTTACACCTTGAAAGTTATCTGGTATAAGAGAAAGAATATGAAGTTAGATATTGCCATCAATTATGCTTGCAGTAGGTTGTTTTTTGATGTCAGTACATTGAAGCATGTCTTAAAATAATGTAAAACCTATGATTTCTCAGTTTTTGCAGCCATATCATAAGCTGTTGCATTCAAAAGAAGGAAAGTGGACTATAGGTAGAATGGGATAACCAGTAGTTCTATATTATGCTCTATGGAAGATTTATACAGAGTAAACAAGTTGATAAGGTGCCTCATTTCATGATCCATTGAAAACACTGAAATTGAAAACACTGAAATTGAAAACACTTGCCTCTGACTGTGTAATCAAAAAGGATGTCACGACAATGCCCTTGCTCATTTATTATGACGAGTTATATATGTTACATCCTTTAATAAGCGCTCTTATCTTAGAAACTTAGTGTATCATTGAATTGAAAGGGTCTATTTGCGCTCTGTTCATCCTGCATTTCATTGCTTCACCTGCTGTGATACATCTAGTTTGTTTATCTGAAGGGAAAGAGTTACCTCGGTTTCAGCACTTCAGAAGTACTAAGACTTCAAATAAGTTTTTGAATGCTTGGGGAAAGATAATAAGTGCAGAGTCATTATTAGATGAAAATATGTGGGTTGCATGTATGGAAAGGCTACATTTATAAAAGTTAACCAGCTAAGGTATAATTCTTTATCACAGAAATATCAAGGTACATCAGTCCAGGTACTCATTGCTGTTAATGGCATAGTTTTCCTCCTTGTAAAGCTTTAGTCTTTCTCCTACTTGCAGAGTATCACTTGAAACACATACTCAAAGAGCCAACTATTAGGAATTCATATCAGTTTCCGAATGTTCCAAGCCATAAATGGCAAAATTGTAAAGTTGATAATGGCTCACCAATTTTGAGTGGACTGGTGGTAAAATTGAATAACAGTAAATGATTGAAATATTGTGATGATTTTACTGGTTGCAAGGAGGCGTGTGATAATAATGATTACCACAGAAGCAGACAACGATAAACGTTTAACATGAGTGTTAAATTGATGAGAAATAGTTTGGACCATTTCATTTATTGTATTTTCTTGTAAAAATGTAAAACTATCTTTTCTATTTGTGGCTCTATATTTAGCATTATATGCACCGTATTAGGAAATGTGTCCAAAAGGTCATTGATAACATCTGTAAAAACAGTCCATGGGCTTGATAATCAGAAATGAATATAATTTCTAGTGTTTTGGCACCAAAGACTTATAAGTACACATTAAGTGTCCTGATCTTAAACTTAATGACATCTTGCAGATATATGAGCAAGACAGACTAAGAAAATGAAAAATATCCACATGCTGTAATCGCTTTCATGTGTTTTACTAAACGGTAATAACAAAATTCGCTTCTCTGTAAAACTGGGAGTAGGGCTGTGTATTAGCTCCTATAAGACAATATATTTAAGATAGAAAAGCAAACTTGGTTTTTCCTATTCATCAGTTGAGTATATGTTTGTAAAATCTAATAAAACAGTTTGAAACCAAGTCATAGAAGTTGTTTAACTAAATGACGATAGCCACAATTATAGCTTTTGAATTATAATTAGGTTCATGTAACGCACATAACACCACAATTAGCCGTATTAATGTTAAACAGCTTCCATATGTAGTAAAGACATCCAGTATAAAGACTATAAGAATGTCAGTTTATTAGATAATTTTAATGTCTTCTTTTAGTAGCTCAAACATTCAAATCTCTTATTCTCAAATTGATATAGTAACATATGTAACAAGCTGTTACAGGCTAACACCCCAACTTACAGAGTGCAAACATTTCTTATTAAATGCACCTTGAATGGCTACATAAGATGTAATTTGTCTGCAGAATTCCAAAGGGGATTAGGATGGAGCAGGCCCTTACTCAGCTTGATGTCAAAATACTGTTTGATGATTTTACTTATCACGCTAACATATGTAACGCTCTCTGATCTTTAAAACTTGATGACAACTAACAGATATATAAGGCTTTATCATAGGAGCCAGTTTAAAATCCCTAAACAATGTAAGATATCCAACAGCTGCAAGTTTTTTCACAATTTTAGCTCAAACTTTCAAACTACATTTCCTTTATTTGATATAGTAACGCATGTAACACGCTGTTTCAGACTAACGCCCCAACATAGAGAGTGCAAACATCCCTTATTTGATGCAGCTTGAAATGTACTATAAGAAGGAATATGTCTGCAAAATTCCCTCGAGGAGATTAAAACATTTTTAGGCATATCTTACGTAAAGACAATGAGCTTGCCCATTTATTACATCAGGTAACATATGTTACAGCCTCTGATATTAAAAATTTTGCAACAAACTTGCAGATTTATGAGTCTTTTCATATAAGCAAGTAAATCCCAAACAATGAAACACATTCATCAACTGCAAATATTTTTTAACTTTTTTTACTTTAGTTTTAATACCAAACATTTTACATTAAAACTGGGTAGGGGTAGGGTTGTTTAATTGCTTATTCCAGAAAAAATATTCAAGCTAGGGAAACAAACTTTAATTTTTCTGTTAGCCAATTGCATAAGCTAGTCAGACATGGTTAAAAACATTTTGCAAAACACACAGAGAGATTGTGAATGTAAATGATGTTAGCCACACTTGCAAATTTTAATGGGTTATCTGATTTATGTAACGCATATGACACCTTAGGAAGCCGCAATTTTGTTCAAATGGCTGTCATATGTAGTTAAGATATCCAGTATGCAGACTATATGAATAATTTTTAAAAATAAATATTTTAATGTCTTTAATTTGTAGCCTTAACTTTTAATTTACTTTTTCTTAGTTTGATTAAGTAACGTATGTTACAGGCTCTTACAGACTAACGCCCCGGAGCACAGAGTGCAAACATCTCTTAAAAGACTCAGCTTTCAATTCTCTACAAGATAGGATATGTCTGCGAAATTCCCTAGGGGGGGGAGCAAACCCATTCTCAGCCATCCGTCTATAAGGAAAAAGTAATAGAATTGTGCAATACCAGACTTGAATCTGAATCGAATGAAGTATTTTGTAGTCAATTAAAGGATAAATCAGAGAAAGCAGAATCAAAACCTCGCTGGCATCTGTCGTGCTATAATGGGTTTAAGTATAGATAGAGGACATTGCTCGCCAGAGCAGATACAGTGAAGACAAAGCTATCCCCTAAAAGGTCAAATAAAACAGGCCCCTCTACTAGGTCATCCACAGAAAATTTCAAATGGTAAACTACATGGTAATTCAGTGGAACTCGTACCACTTGCTTTTCTTTTTGGGAACAGGGGCTGATTTTTCTTTCCCAACAACTTAATCTAGATTTTATTGGACACTTTAGTGAAATCATTTATTTTCTAACAATAAACATCTTTTCTACATTTGCTATTAGTGTCTATACACTTTTTGAACCAGTTAAATCAAGTAAGTATATATCTGATAAGCATTCTTCAAAAAGTTTCTATAAAAAAGGGCTAATAACCTGAAGACGTAATTACATAGCAGGTGCGTAGGTAGCTCTGTAGCAATATATAGTCACACTGTTACTAGGAGGAGGTCCCAGGGCATGCTCCCCCGATTTTTTGGACAAAAATGGTGTATTCTGGTGCAATCTGGGCGTCCAAAAGTATGTTATTACCAACCTAAAAATCAAACAATTTTAAGGATAATAAATCAACAACAAAACTTAATTGCCATAATTTTATTTCTCTCTTAGATCAATTTAGATGAGCATGTTAGTACGAAAATAAATACATTTAGAATTTACAAGGGGGGTCTTGGGGAGAAACAGATTATTTTTTTATAAAAAAAAATCAAACAAAATGGAGGCTTTTCCTTTTTTTTTTTTTTTTTTTGCTTTTTGGCAGGGCTCCGTAATCCCACAAATTGTGAGCTTACTCCCTAGCTCCCCTAAAATAATAACCAGTGCTCCCCAGCTCCCTAAAAATAAAGAACCATTCTTCCCATATCCCCAAAACCCCTGGGGCCCCATATATATTCTATGTCTATTTTAATGTCTATGTAAGTGCATTCTAACAGTCGTCTATTTTAAAAGTCTACAAATGGCTGTAGTAATCTTTCAGAATGTCTCGGAGTCAGCTACGAAATTACCCCAAGCCTCATCTATGAGGATAGACAGACAGACAGACAGTCAGACTACTCTGATGTTTTCATACAAACGTAGGCTCGGGTCATTTTGATGGGTTCAAAATATTGAATTTCAATACTTTTTTGGGTTTTCAAAATACAATAATATTTTTTGGAGTATGAAGATTTTGTGGATATTTTTGGTGGGTCATCACAAAATTGGACTATATTTAGTGGTCATTTCTATGCGTTTTAGGGTATTTTCTCAAGGTCAAGGTACAGAAACTGGGAAAATTATTGGGTTGCCAAATTTCAAATAATTTTTGGGGGTGCTTGAAATTCCTGATATTTTTGGGGGGTGAACGGTAGATGCTGGGCCCGAGCCTACGTATGAAGAAAAAATGAGAGTAACCCCCCCCCCCTCCCTGGGACCTCACTATGCAGATTGCATAACCACATTACGTACCGTACCCGGGGGCTGCCCGGCCGGTGGATGGATGGGCGGGCAGACAGACGGGCAGGATAAATTGGTGCCCTGTTACCGTCTCAAATTCGATGCAGATCTACGTGAGGAACCAGACAAGCAGACCCGCTAGCAGACAGGCATCACCAAAAATATTCTATTCTATTCTGTTAACCGAAAAGGGGAGGGAACATCCTGGATAATTTAAGAAAAAAAAAACACACACAGAAGTACAACCAGCGCTTATGCGATAAAGATACAAAATAGCAGCACACATTGCAAGCCTCATGGTAGTTTAACATAATTAGTGCGTATTCAGATGGGAAATGAGTGCTATTTCAGGGTATGAGCCGATTATTTATGAATTCAACATTTTTCTTTTTCTGCACATATTTCCAACTGCTGCATATTTTCGGCCACCCAATAATACTTTTAAAGTACTGCTTAAGTACATTTGTGGAAAATTTACCATTTGAGGCATTTACACTTTTGAAGATTGTACCACAAGGCCAGATACGGAATACTTTTGTCCAGTATAATATCTGTCTGCCGGCCTGCTCGTCCACCCATGACCAGGAGTTGATTACTTGTCTTTTTCAATAGCCACAGCACCACAATGAATCTTGTGGAAGAGAAGCAAAGTACTGCCTGTCTCGGCCCTCGCCTTTGAGAAACGGCTCGGGACACAGTCACTTTACGTTAGTGTCTATTTCTTTAAATAATGATAATTCAGCATGAAAATACCTTAAGTTGGAATGTTACCTGATAACAGATGGCATCTTGCCCAGAGATCGAATGACACCCTGGAACTTATTACTTAATTTTCCTCTTGAACTTTTACCAGATTTAATATGCCCAACTATATGTTTGACCTGATTTTGGTCCAATCTTTTTGCAAAGGTTATCTGCAGATGACATGTCGCCACTAGAAGATTATTTACAGTGAAAAGTATATATGACAAGACACAGTAATCCTGCTATTATAGAGTTTAGATAAGACTGTTCATATTGAAAAAGTCAGTCTACCCTGTAACTTTATTTCACAACATTTTAATTCTTTGCCTGCTAGCAGCGACTTTTGTCATCTGCTGGTAGCCTTTGCAATCAGTTTGGATCCAGATCAGGACCTACAGAAAGTCCGTCCAGATCTGGATCCAAACTTTTCGACACTCTGATAGTGTTCCTGAAAGAATTATTTGAAAAAGTCAGGTCTCTCATATAGGAGGTTTTATTGTGACGTACTTCCGGTTCTATAAATAGACTTGGGATAAACTGGCCGTCAACTGTGTATTGTCTAGATAGGGAAAGCAGTAGAATTTTCAACATTTTCCACCGATTTTAAGTTCCCTTGTTACAATTTGCTATTTAATTTATATAAATGTGAATTGTAAATGCATCTTGAATGCATCTAGAAATACTTCGTCAAGTAATATTAACATGTATTGAGATAATTTGTCTGTCGTTGTGTTTGAGATGAATAAATCGGGAGCCGTTAAACTTTTCAACTCAATTTAACACAACAAAAAATAACCATTTTAAGGCAACTATTTTGATAAAAAACGAACTTTTGTCAATGACACACTTCATTTATTTTCTTTAAAAAGTGTTTGCTAACAATAAACAAGGCGGTTGTTTATTTTTTATTTTTTTTATTTTATGTAACTAGACTCTGAAACCGAATATAGATATTTTCAAATATTATTGTAAAGAACTTACAAATGGAACACATTTTGAAATATATGAACATTGCATTATTTAATTGCATGTACAAAATTTCACCATGTGGCATCGTGTAGGAATTCATCTTGGTTATCAGCAGTCGACACTTGTACATTTGATTGTGGACATAAACTAGGGGCTGAAAAAAGAAAAATATAATGTTGACTTTCTTCTCGAGTAGCGAATGCGCACGCGATGGCGCTAAAATATAATTACATTTTCCTCTCAAACAGTGAAGGCTCATTCGAGACTGTGCAATGTCAACTTTTTGCATTGCCTTAGGTGAGCCTGCGCAGATTCGCAGGAGCATAAGTAAGATGAAGGTGGATATTCGGAAGAAGAAGTGGACAGTTATACGACAAAATTTGTGTTAACTGAAGCTTTTGTGCATACATGCGCATGTACAGAGAGACAGAAAAACTGATAGAAACATAAGTGTGTATATGCGTACAGACTGATAAACCTACATGTACATATATGCGCATTTACAGACAGGCCAGTTTCATTTTAATTCATTGCCTGTTTTTTGGAAAAGCACTAGCTAATATATAATGTCTGTCTGTCTGCCTGTCAGGACATGTGTATTTTTGTTTCTATTCGTCTGTCTGTCTGAACATGTACATGTATCCGTCTGTCTGTCTGAACATGCACGTGTATGTTCCTTTCCCTGGCATGTTCAGACAGACAGACGGATAGAAACATAAATACACATGTCCTGACAGACAGACAGACGGACATTACATATAAGCTAGTGCTTTAAAAAAAACAGGCAATGAATTAAAATGAAACTGGCCTGTCTGACAGACAGACAGACAGACAGACAATATATATTAGCTAGTGTTTTTACAAAAATATGGCAACGAAGTAAAATGTTACTGATAGAGAACGAATTCAGTGTCGTTGCATTATGTCAGACTTGTTAAAATGTGTTATAATCTCGGACCCAGTAATTTTGGGTCCAGCATGTCGGCATCCTTTAAAGATCTTTTATGACCCCCTCTTTTATTACACCAATGACAATCACTTGTGAAAACCTTCTGACTCCGCGGGGCGTGTCGTTCATTTATTCAACAGAGGGTGATAAAACAGATCTGTTAGAACGGTGTCAACCATGAAAATCAAATATTTAACATTGAATTTTAGTTATTTCTTTGGGACAAATTAATCGTAAGTTAACTGTTTTTAATTAGCATAATTAAGCTACATTTTGGACTGTCAATAATCACTGGTTTTGAGATGATATCACAGATGCGTAAGAGAGAGAGAGAGAGAGTAAGAACTGGCAAACAAGCAGGTGGATTCACTCTGTTCATCATAAAAGTGCTTAAACAAACAAATATTTTACATGTTTAAAGTTTTTATGGGTTATATTGGAAGAAAATATCAGCGTTCTGCTCGACACTTCTGGACTTCCCGCAGCCTCATATTTTGCCTTTTAAATGGATAAACGTTTGTTATTCGGAACCATTATTTATCAGTAAGATGTATTTTGAATCTATATCAAAGAATACAAACAAGTTTGGATATGACATTGGCTATAAAAGCCCATTTTCTCAAAATATAAACCCACATTTAACACAGATTCCATAGAGCTGGACGAACCGTTGACGGCCACGGATATGCGCATGTGCGAAAATGACGTCACTTTGGGAATTCCTAAAACCTCCTATACTGTAAATTTCAGAAATTTGCTCGAGGGTATTATTTTCGGGAAATTGACGTTTACTACAGGTCAGTCCCGTTACTATGCGTCGATTGGGGTACACGAATCTCATTCGCAATATGCGCGGGACGCGCACTACCGAGTTCAGAAAAAAATATATTTTTTTTTTTAAATTTTGGGAGCCAAGGCCAAAACTAGTAAACATTATACTCACTAGAACGTCTGGCAGTAGAGTCTAATACTCTCATAATTTTTGATTGGATAATTATTACTGACCTCAAAGGTCAACTTCAATGAGCAGTATGTTGATTGGCTGATAATTAATCTGCGTTATGGATAATGAATATTCAATTAAGCAAGGTTGTGTCACAGGTCAATGACCGTTTTTACTGCTGTGAAAAACCCCTGAAGTAACTAGATAATTGGATGACTGGCTTGTGTTGTGAACTCAGCAGGTGTCAACTTTATATTGATAATGATTTTAATCAATTGCTACAATTACAGGAAACTATTCAGACAAACGTTTAGACAAGTGACAGGGCAGAAAGATACAATACACGACATCTTTTTGTCAAATTACCCAGTTGAAATTGTGTCAACCTTGTAGACTGCTCACTGGCGTTTTTACAACAACAAGAGATTAATTTAGCATGTATTATTTATTCCAAAATTGAAAAGTAATGTTTTGGCAAAACAAATTAGTAGTTTAGTAAACAGCCGTTTGGAAAGATGAAAAAAAAAATCTAAAAAAAATATGTTTTTTTTTTTTTTAATTTTGGGAGCCAAGGCAGATCCGCGCTGTAAGCGCACTCGCGTAATTACGCGACGAGTACTAATGGGACTGACCTGTAATATCCGTAAATCATGGCCTAGTCACAAATTTTCAGCGTCACAAATATGTATTTTAACGCTATTCGCCAAACAAAATTCTCGTGAAAATTTCCGGACTTACAGTAGACTTATTCAACTTTTTGAGCAAAAATTGTAATGAGTTAAACCCTTATCCCGCCAAGATATTTTGGCCTGAAATATCATCTGCTCATTATGTCTGCTGCATAAATTCAAATGCACTACAACACACTGGTCAACTAAAGCGCACAGGCTTCTCCAGAAACACTTAGGCTTCTCAAATGGGACTCACAAGCTCTTGGAACAAACAAAAAGCTAATTCACATTTTTTAAATGAATTCGCAAATAAATGCCAAAATGTGACAGATGGACACCCCTGTATTTTAGAAAAATGTAGATTTGGGTCTATTTTTTCATTTTGAAATCTAGGGACTTTAACTTACTGCCGTTGTAAAGGCAAAATGACAAGACATACTTTAAGGGTTGTCATATTTTACGATTGGTGATTATTAAACTGTAAAACAAACAGAAAGTTTGTCTCATACCTTATTTGACTGTCACCAGTCTGCCATTGTTCTAAGAGCCTGTGTGTCCCATTTGAGAAGCCCAAGTGTTTCACAAGAAGCCTGTGCATTTCCATTGACTAGTGAGTACAAAATACTTTTGTCATGGAAGCAAACCTGATGATGAGCCCTGAACATACTGCTCATAGGGGCAGAGCTCTCACTAACTGCTGATTTACAGTCCTGAACTCCCATTTTTGATGCTGGGACTCCTACTTTCTGAAGGAGGCTATATTCTTTTGTATGTTTGAATGCCCTGGAACTCCTGCTTTGAAAATCCAAGCGAGAGCTCTGAGGGGGCAGTCTGATCTGGGTTCAATCCTGGTTCATATTGTTTGTAATAAAATTAAAAAGCTACCAAAGTAGTTGAAAGTACAGAAGCAGATGAGAGAGCAGACAACTATCTTTTGATACTGGCATGATTAAATTCGATCATTACGACAAGTTGTGAAGGGTGGGAAAAGCGTTTTTAAGTTTTAATATGGTAGTATTTGTGTAGGTGCAGAAGAAAGTGGGCATTATTTACTGCCTGATGCAAACAGTTGACTACCAACTTAGCATGGTCAGAGGAAGAAGACACCATGCTGCAAGGTACATGTACTGGCAATTTAGTAATAAAGACACTTGGTAATGGGACTGAGATGGAAGCTTGTGACCCTCCAAAGAATGTGGTCATTGACTACATGGACAGATACAAAGATAAAGATAGAGGCCTTAATACAGAAGCTGCAAATATTGCAGTGACAGAGAACAGTCCTATGCTGAGTCTACTAACTGGAGGGATTGTATCTTCTCAGTCCAATGGAAAAGGATCAGTAGTGCAAAAAGGTAACGGATTGTTTCAGTATGTACTGTAAATTCGGAAATTTTTGCGATGTCAGATTTGCAACGTTAACAATTAGCGACTAGGGCATGGTTTACCTGTATCAGTAAATGACAGAATGATTTCACACTTTCGCGAAGGTTATATTTTCACGAAACTTCGCATATGTGAAGTTTCAAGAAAATAAAACCCTCGCGAAAATTTTCGAATTTACAGTATGTACTGACCATTATAACACAGATTTGAGCACTACAAACCAACCATATTTGACTATAAGCACACATGCTCATATAAGGGTTTTAAGGACTGGAGCCAGTCTAACTGGATGCTTTATGGGTTGTTTACATACTATGAACTGATTTCTAGTCAATCTATTGTTGCTCTTTATTGGTATGGATTTGTGAAGATGAATGACAGTGTGTATTCATTAAGAAGCCAGCTGATCCTAATCTACACTGTATTCAAAGGATGATATTTACAAAAAGTTATGCATGCAGTGTACTTATTAGGTTGAATATGGTTAACATCATAAATTCAACGCAGATTTGGATAAAACAAGGTCATGTCCTGTCAGGTTGTTTCCTGGGTTGAACCAGTACTAAATGTCTTGCTTATGGACACAACATAGTGCCTCAGGTGAGGCTCAACCCAACATTCACTCGATGACCAGGGGCCTGTTGCATAAACCGTCATTAAAAGTTAACTGTTAGACACGTCGTCATTTTTGTTGCATAAAAGTCAATTAACTCCCATTAGGGCTGCCATTAACTAAAGCACCTCAAGAGGTATTTTGAAGCTGTCATTTAGTAAGATTTCACTGTTGTACATACGCATTTCTATAATTTGCAGCCGTTTTGTAATTTACTGAAATTTAGTAGTCATTATTTTCAAAACAGCTAAAATGAGCATTAAAATGATAAGCATTATTTCAAAGTGACTTATGGCTTCCAAAGCTTAACTACAATACACTATGGGGAGCAGGGAATTGGGGTGATTTATTTCAACGGTACAGAATGCAGCAGAACAGATACCTTAATGGAGGTCCGGGGGGGTGGGGTGGGGGGGGGGGTAAATAATTCAATGGGATAATAGATGAAATGGGCTCTTTGGGCCTGGCTACTTGGCTACTTTGGTATCAGTCGCAAAATGAACGTGCATCATGTCACTGGGAAAGCATGATGTAACTTTGACCTTTTCTCGAGTGTCGGTGTATAAAACAACCGTTTTGGCATGCAGGCTGTGACGTATGTTATGACTCCCAATATGTCACACTGGATAACCTGGTCAATATGCAACGTTTCGAGTGATGAAGCACCTTTTATATCCATAACCCAACTAGATCACTGACGGCAGTTTGGGTTCCATCACTTATTCCGGTGTTAAGGTTACTTTCTCATCATGTTCAATTTCTTCATTTAATCACATATAAACGCCCCAAAATGCTTGGGTTTCCGATTGATTTTTGTTCATCGTATTCACATTGTATGTTTTAGCTTTAAACTTATATGAAAAACTGTAACGTTTGATGTCTAGGCATGAAATAGCTAATTACGGTTTTGTCATCCTGGATAATCAATGACAAAACCATATTATTATGACTAAACTGTAATTGACATTTTTTTTTAAATATAGGCTAACTGTAAGAATCGCATTTAAAATCTGATTTTATGTCCGTTTTGGCAAAACAACACAGAGGTAGTTAACTAGAGGATGCAATCTCGAAGCAAACATATTCGAAAGTTCTCATTTTTGTCAGCCTTTATTTGAAGGTAATTTTACTATTACCCCGGAGTTTGTGACGAACCCCAAATTGCCGTACTAGTATGACCACAGTGTAGATAAGAGTCAATTTATCATACCAGACATGTTCAAAATGGTGCCATTTTTGTTGTAATGCATGAACCACTCGTCGTTGGGGATGGGGGATAGGGGGTAGTGAAAAACAGAAGTACCATACGTATCATAGCTGTTTTGTATCACTGGGTAAGTACCTCCTCCTCTGACATCTCTTGAAAGTATTATACTATATTTTCTATAAAAAGTGCATTTGGAGAGATAAAGAAACTACAGATGCTGGACAAAAGTAATCGTCACATAATACCGTCGACGTTTAAAGCAGTGTATTTCCAGGGGGGGTTTGCAAAAAAATATTCTTGGAAAACTATAGGAGTAACAATAACGAGCACCTAATGATAGCACTTTGGTTTTCGTTATAAACATATTAAAATGCTATTTTTCGATGAAGTTAACATTATTGTCAGTGGTAAATAGAATTTTAAAATTTACACTCACTTTGAACGTGCGTTAGATACTTAAGAACCAAAAGAGTAATCATTTTGATATTTAATTGTACATTGCTATTTTCTATTTGCTATTCAGCACTGTATGCTGTGTGAAATGGCACCCATTAACTTTTTACAAAAAAAATCTGGAAATACACTATTTTAAATGGCGATGCCACAGAGTGACAAATGCTTTTGTCCACCATCTAGATATGCACACACCATTTGACCAACTTGCTTTCAAACATTTTTCTGAACTAGAAGGTGTATAAATGATCATAAATAAGTGATCATCATATTAAGAAGGGTTATTTTTCAATGCACCATTTTTTTATGAATAGAGATGGTATTTTAATGTTGGACCGCATACCCTTGGCAGCCATCTCTCAGTCAGAGTCCAGATAAATTAATTCACTAAATTCCAATTATCCAGCTAACACCAGACCGAGAGAGCATAAAGTCAACGGTCTGCTGTTGCATGGATATCAACTCGTTGTCGGTTGCCTATTCCCAGCTTGTGGGCGGCAACCATTAACAATTCAAGATGTGCTTCTGTTCGCCGGGAAGGACGCTTTAGATATTCTGCTTCTGCCATTTACTAGCCTTCTTCAACATTATGAAGATTATGCTAGGTATTGTGTGTGTTGCAGCACTTTTGAAACAATTCCCTCTGATAAGGTTTCATTTTAATAAGGTGATATAACTTTCACAGGTCTGTTCGGGTTTAATTATGGTCAATTCGGTGAATGCATAGTAAGTCCAGGTTGAATCCTGTCTATGATTAGGGTAGGTTTAAAAAAACTGCCCCCCCCACCCATACCAAAGTTACCCTCAACTTCAAGTAACCCCCCCCCCCCCTCCCACCCCCACAAGCTGTCTGTACTTTCCCAAAGATTAAAAGAAGTTGTATGTACAATTAAAATCTACAAGAATTGCTGCTGGTCTAGTACTCCATGAGGCTACAAGTAACACTATATATGCGACCAAAACATGCTGTTTTCGGCAAATGGAAATGCAGTTTGATATATAAATGAGAAAATTCGCAGTCACCACCTACACGGTGTGGTCTGGAAGCCTTAAATCCCTAATGGAGTAAAATGTGGTCATATAGTGTGCGCTGTGTTAAAAGCAACGCTATTATCCAATAATAAAAAAAATAATTAATGAATAAAATAAAATAAATAAATAAAACAAACTTGCCGTGCCCCCCTCCCCGGGAAGCACCTGAGCTTTCCATACCACCCAAACAGGGCATGGCTACCTTGTCAGTATTGTGCCAGGATGCTGGTAAGCCCTGTTCCCGGGGCCCTATTTTATTTTAGTTTTTAACCAGGCACATGTATGATGACACATTTGAAGTGCAGTGGCTTGACTAAAGCGAGGGGTTGCGGGTTCCAGCATCACCAGTGTCACTGCCTTGTGTCCTTCAGCAAGACACATTATTCCTTGCTTAGTAGCCTACTCGTTCAACGTTCAACTCAGGAAGAACCGACACAACTTAACAGATTTTTTTTTTGATAGGCGTAATGAATCAAATCTTGAAACAAATTGTGGCTTGAAAAGGTGCGCCATAAAGTCACTGGTGGAAAATACAACATCCATGGAAACCAATGTAAACAAACCTGCCGATGGTTTTAATACATTTTACATGTTTTATGACACATAAGAGACACATTGTCACATGTACATTAGGCATTCAATCATTTCTTCTATGTAACTAATATCTTGATCTAGAACTATTGGATGGAGGGGTGTGGTAGCTCTCTACCACTGTGAATGAAGCAGGTCACAAGAAAACCAAACTAACATGATGAACCATATCTCAGCTCGCATAGCATCTTTACGTCGCAATATTGCATAAACTGACGTTTCCCGATTTTAACTAGATTGTTTTTTCTGCCCATGAGTTTGCGTCGAAGTGTCACTGTGACTTGTGATTTGCCGCCATATTGGAAGTTGTCCTAAGAGCTCTTGCATGTGAAAAGGTCATTAGTTAAGTTGACATTAAAATTGCTTTATGCAACACAAATATAATGCCAACTTAACTAATGGACTGATAAAAAATTGATGACAGCTTAAACCTTAATGATAGCTTAAGTTTAATGACGGTTTATGCAACATGCCCCAGGCCTCCAGATAAGAGTGCATACCAGAAAATTATTTTTCTTATTTCTCAACCAAAACATATGCTGTGGGTACTCAAAAGAACCGTCTCGATGAATACCATTTTGTCAATAGCTTTGCCGTATGTTTATTTAGAGAAATAGACTTTAAACAAATACCTCTCTTATATAGCACTTTGATTCCTATAGAATACTGCCATAGCATTATTTGAAATAGACAACACTATGTGAAAAATCTTAAGACAGGCCTAATATCACGGTCTGTACAGTCCAAGTAGGATTGGCAATTCATGCATTCAGTTATTAGAAATTTTTTTTTTTTCATTTCTCAATCAAGAATATGTTATTGGTGCTCAAAAAAACCCATCTCAATGAGATGGTTCTTTTGAGTTGAGCACTCAAAACAAAAGTTAAAAAGACTCAGAAAATATTAACAGTTTAACGATCAAAATTTGTGTTTATTTTGATCTATGGTAATTTGACTTGAACTAGCAACCCATTGCAATGAATAATCTATTTCTGTGGCCCCTTGTATTGTAAAATGAACTACCAAAAGTTAAATGCATCATGAAACCGGGTGGTAGATGGTATTCATTAAAAATTAAGATTTGAATTTTCATTTGTTTTTGCAGCAGTGCCACAGGAGGACAAGTTGATATGTGGGCAGTGCTCTTTTGTATGCTGTGATGTCAAGGATTTTTTAGAACACAAGTCAACACGTAAGTTAAGTTTTAGACTGTACTTTTGAAGCATATGTAAAAAAAAATCTTATGGCTCTGTATATTCCGGGTATGCAGGGGACCGTAGATAGTTCTGATTGGTATGAAAATTAATAGCCATTTGGTTTAACTTTTTCCTTGTTGGCGATGAATTTTGTCATCTGCTGAAACCTTTGCAAACAGTTTGACCCAGATCACAGCCGACAAAATGTCGGTCCTGATCTGGATCCAAGTCCTGATCTGGATCCAAACGTTTGACACTCTGATAGTGTTCCTGAAAGAATTTCTTGAAAAGGTGAGTTTTGAAAAAAGCAGCAGATGACAAGTAAAGTATAAAATACATAGCATGCCAAGAGTTAAGCATGTTTCATTTTAATTCATGTCTATACAATATAAAACTCTTTTCAATAATGCAAATGTCAGCTATAGAACCAAAAGCAACATTTGTTTAATGTCCACTACTGTTTTTTTTTTCATTTTCATAAAAACATTCATGTTTATGAAGTTTATTTAAAATGTGTAATTTAAAAAATCTTTTTAACCCTTAAAGTGCCACCTATAATTTGCAGCAGACATCTATTTCTAATTTAAAATTTGCTGCTTTTTCAAAAATAACGAATAAGGCATGTTGTTAGATGAGAATCATCTGTTCATAGCCTCATGAATTACACAAATTTGATAGACAGCTGCCAAGCATACTTGCCCGTTCAATTCACTTCAAACATCAAATTTATTCACCAGATGTGACACTGGTGTTGTGATTGACAGCAAGCCACACCGTCTTGTTTGCTCAATTGGCTGTCTGTGTCCACACTGGCTGTTCCGCTTTTCCGTTTTACACTCCAACAAAACCGCTAATACGATGAAATATTAAATACAAAATTGTTTTATCTCCTAAATTATAAATACTTTCTATATATTAGTTATTTATAATAAAATGTAAATATAAGCAATAAATTCATCTTTTGGAAGATTCACTTACTTTGCAAGAGACCAGAAGTATTCATGATTCCATGATCCTTCCAAAAATCAAATTCATTTCTTAAATGAATATGAAAAAAATCTACCTACCAACCCATTTTAAAAATTTGTCAGTAGAAAGTGGAAAATCAAATATTTTCTATGCATGGCCTCAGGAGAACACACTAGAGTTTACTGTACATGTAATCTTTTAGATGTTGGCCACAAAAAGGGTTTAGGATGTGACCTTTGTGGGCTGGGATTTTCTCGTCAAAAACCCATAACGGAACATTACAAACAGAAGCATCAAGTTGCTCTCAGTTCCAGTCGGTCTGACTTCAAAAATGGTTGTGAAACTTCAGAGAAAGAAGAAACAGAAAGTGATATTGCTTATTTGAAAACAGTTGAAACTTTACTAAGAGAAGATCATACCTCTGTTAATGATACAGAAGTTCCTGCTGACACAGACTTTCAGGTAATCCTACATTTCTTAGAACTGGCTCCGGGAGCGCAGTGGCTCAGTGGTAGAGTGCTTGACTTGAGACCGAGGGGCTGCGGGTTCGAGCCTCACCGGCGTCACTGCGTTGTGGTCCTTGAGCAAGACACATTTATCCTAACTTAGTACTGGTTCAACCCAGGAAGACCCGTCCCTGTTTAACTGAAAGATTGTTGATGGGACATAAAGAATCAAATCAAACAAATTAGAACTGGCTCTGAGGTTATAAAACTTTTTTCATACTCAGCTCAGCTGAGCACGAAATTTATCCTGCTCATAAATGTTAAAATGCCAACAATCGTGGCATTTTAACATTTATTAGCATGATAAATACAACATTTGAGAGACTTAATGCAAGAAGCTTCTTTATTTGTCGGAATTTAGTTTTTATGAGCAGTTGAAATTACGTGCTCATTTGAGTTGAGCACAAAAAAAGTTTTATAACCTCAGGGCCAGTTTTTAGCTAAACTGTGCTAAAGTCTGAAGGTGGGCTATTGTGATCTGTCTTCGTAAGTCATGCATCATCCATATAAACCTTTTTCTTTATATGACTTCTCCTATACTACAGGATCAAATTTGAAATAATTTCACAAAACTGTTCCTCATAATGCCCTTACCAAAATTGCTGAAACTGTTCTGCTCAGTTGAACAAAATGGCCAAAAGAGCTAAAAATAGAAATATACTAAAGGACTTTGAAAACGCATCACCCAGATTAAATCCTTTATTTCACAAGCCCTGAGAATGTCAGCGAGATAATTATTATTGCATATCATATTCTGACTATCTGGTAGTGTGTCTTAGAAATTTCATGGTTGTAAATTACTTTAGGGTATTGAAAAAGTATCCGTTTTAAGACAGGGGTGGTCGATTTTGAAGGACACAAATTCAGCTGCAATTTAACACGCGTTAGTTTTGATTCCTGACTCAACGAATTTGCCCTCTTTGCTTCTTTCATGATTGCACATTCATCAGTGAAGGATGAGAAATGAATTGACAGTTTGGTATTCTCAAAATTACACCCCCTTAAAATTACCGACATTCCCCACCCACCCTGATTACTATAGTCTAGTAATAAAATTCAACGTCTTGGGCCTTTCAAAGTTTCGATTTCTTACGTCCGGTTTTATTTGGAGAGGCTAAGGGCATACATACATGTAAATGACAGATTATTCATAAATTACGCTTGTATCACGTGTCTTTTGTGTTGTGCAAGTGACGTAAACGTAAATTTTTAAGACATTCTCGATCGCATGACAGCAGATCTCCTGCAAAGATTTACATCAAAACGTCTTCCCCACATGCTTGTCAGTGTATGTAATCAATATCAGTAATGAAAGTGTGCATAAGGGTAACTTTAGGAGATGTTTCTAAAAAGGAGCTATAAATCGTTGTTCAAATTTGACGTTTAATTTCCAAATTTTGAAGTTATCAATTACTTTTTATTAGAAAAAGTCTATGAACTCTTTTGGTAACATGGCATCATATACGCCACAGTTTAAACATAAAAATAATCAAAAAGCTTCATTTATTTGTGCAGAAAGGTGCTGGATGCTGTATGTACCCATGTGACGTCATCAGTAGCGTCGCGTCATAGTGCACTCAAATTGATGACTGATTCATATCAATGCTGGGTTGCACATTAAAACCTGCGAGTAACTTTTCAATCGCATGTACGGTTTACAAGAAAAGTGCAAAAATATGGTGATGCGTTTTCAAAGTCCTCTAGTATATCTTTAAACAACATCTCATCCTGACCCACTGGTCCCAATGCAAAATAATTTCACAGAAATGTTTCTTTTTTTGCCCTCTAAAAAATTGCACAAACAGTTCAATGAAAAATATTTCGGCCATACCTAAAAATAGATTTATTTCTAAGCATCATCTACTCCTGAGCCAAGACTCGTTTGAGTGATCCAGGGCCTCAAGGCCCTCCTGTTTGTATTATTTCCAACTTTTCCTATCTTTTGATATTCATCCTCTTTTTCTCAGAAAATGCCTACTTGTCCTACTTTCTTTTGAGTGTCTTCTTATTTATGTCCTATCTTTTCTTAGAAATCACCTGCTTGTAAGGGCTGTTCCAGAAATTACCAAATTGAAAGGGTTGGTGGCACCATTTTTTTATGCATGATCAAATGAATTCATTTTTTTGTGCAAGGTCGAGTGTGATAAATATTCTTTTTATGTTTGCACAGGGTTAAAGAGGTACCACAAAAAATGTATGGGTAATTATACCCCACACTTTTTTTGTGGTGTCCTTTCTTTCTTTGTGCTGAAAAAATGCAATAAAATCATATCATTCATACCAACTTTAGCACAAAATATTGCATATGTGTTGGGGTCTATACTGGTTCATGTGGAAGAAAATAGTTATACTATGGCTGTCCACCTTTATGGGAGCTAATCCACTCGCTTAAGCTTGTGGATTATCACCGCCTACAGGTAGACATTAGTGGTATAACTTTTACTTAAATAGAACTTAACAAGTTACTCTTCAATTGATTCCACACTGATTCGCATGGGAGTGCAGTGGCTCAGTAGTAGAGTTCTTGACTCGAGACTGAGGGGTTGTGGGTTTGAACCTCAGGGTGTCATGTTGTGTCCTGAAGCAAGATACATTAATCCTTGCTTAGTACTGGTTCAACCCAGGAAGACCCGTCCTGACATAACTGAAAAATTGTTGACTGGGGCGTAAAGAATCAAACAAACACACTGATACACATAGAAAACACCAGATGAGAGGTGACAATGTTTGCCAAGATAAAAATAATTTTTGAAGACAAAAATAATTTGTAATTTCCAAAAAGTTCTGACCCCTTAACATAAGTTTGTATCATAAGCTCATAAATGTATTTCAAGCTTTCGATTTTTTTTCACTACAAATTATAAAGCAAATAGTTTATGTTGTAAATATAAGCTTTAGATAGTATATTGAGTAAAAAAGAAATTAGAAATCCAACATAAATTAACAAAAGTGAAGGTTTTTCTCGCATGCTAATGAATATCAGATTTTATAGGGTCAATCTAGAATTTATTAACATGATAAAAAATGAAAATGTTACCATTTGATTATTTGTGGTAGAAAAAAATCTTGCGACATGTCTGTAGTGGCTTCAAATTCATATGAAAGCATCCTGATAGAGTGCAGTCCCTCGATAAACATATGTTTGGGATTTATACATGTATGAATGGACAGAGGAATAAGTGAATTCTATTAGGGGAACAATTTTACAAAGGAATTATAGGAAAATTATCATAAAATGGTACCAGGCCCCGATGCACAGTCGGTAGTAAGTCAGACTGCAGATCCAGGGATCCTGAATTCGATCCCGACCTGGTTCCATACTTTCGTTGAGATTGATCATGAAATAATTTCTACAGTCATTCTTCTCCTTCTGCTGATTCAAGAAGGGTTGTTGTCAGGTATGCCCATAAAGAACTGGTTAACCGGTTAGTCAAGCTTGCACAGGAAAAAAATGTGTTTTAGTGAACTGACCATCTCGGCATGACCATAGCTGTTGACTTGGAGGTAAAACCACAAACCACGCAAACAAAACCATAAAATGACCATTTTCCTTTAATTCCTTTGTAAAATTTTATAGCAAGAAAATTTAGGAGCCACAAAATGACCATGTAATATCCAAATCTGTGTTATAATAAGATGCATTATAAAAGGATTGTACCGATATAAGTATTTGTTTTTTTAGCCAGTTGTTACCAGCCTTCCTAATGGCTATGGAGGACCAGTTACGATGTTTGCCACTATTGTTGCCGATACAGCATTCACCAAGAATGAGATAGAACTGGAAAATAAAAATGATGAATCACTGCATTATGTTACAGAACCTAGGGTCAAAGAAGAATCACATGTCCCATCAGAGATTGATACAATATTACCATTAATTCTTACTACACATGGTGGTGAGAATATAGATAGTGATAACAGGGATGAGGATATAAAGGTACTTCTAAAACCAAAAGCTTTGGAGGATTATATTGTAGAAACCCCTTCTACATCATTGGCTGAAGGAATATCAACAAATGTATGTAATAGTGACAGTAATACAGATATAAGTAATACAAGTATAGGTAATGCAGATGTAGATAATACTAATGTGTCTTTCAAAAGTGAAGCGGGGGAAAAGGATGTTTTAAAAATGAACTCTGTTGCTAGTGATAACGTGAAGAGCTCTCAGCCAGTTGATTCGGATTTTCATTTCATTTCAAATATAGAAATCATGAAAGGCAAGTCGTTATGCTATGGGAAACATGAATTCAAATGTTTGCATTGTTCTTTTAAGACACAATGGAGGAATAAATTATATCATCACATGGCTGAAAAACATTCTAATTTAGTAGGAGATGAAGTAGAGCTTCTAGTCAATAACATTGCTGATAAAGCTGGGGCTGGACAGAAAGTATTGAAAATGTCGGAGTACATGAATGTACAGAAGAAAGGTAAAAGCAGAAGTCGAGGTGTAGAAACTCAGGATCTACCAGGAGACTTTCCTTGTTCTGTGTGTGGAAAAGTTTACCATAGGCTTCGCTATTTAAGATCTCACATGAAGAGACACACAGTGAATTCTAACCTTCTGTGCAGTGAATGTGGAAAGTCATTTAAAACACAGCCTTACCTTGCACAACATCTGAAAACTCATCGTACAAAGGAAATGTACCAGTGTTCCCAATGTGAATTTTCATCAGCAGTAAATACACTTATCCATGCACATATTCAGATCCATAAAGAGGGCTGTTTGACTTGTGAAATATGTGGGCAAGCTTTCACAGATAAGTCAACACTGCACAGACATAAAAGAGTTCATGATAAAAGTCGACCTTTTGCGTGTAAATTTGAAGGGTGCACATTGCGATTCAAAAAAGAAATTACCTGCAATGGGCATTATAAACAACATTTCACTAAAGGGAAATTTGAGTGTAGTGTTTGTGGATATGTATTCAGACAAAAGCATCATCTTTTAAGACATGAAAAGATGATACACAAGCTTAGTCCAGTTAAAACTACAACAAGACCCAGTGATGAAAGTGATAAGGCCAAACCTGACATTCAAGAAAATTTGGACATACCTTTAAATCTTGATGTTCCACAATCTGAGAGTACTTGCATGGACACTGGTGAAGTGAACCTGATTGTAAATGAAGATGGTGGTATAAATGTAGCAAGTGAAAATACTGAAGACCAGTTTGACCTTGAAAGTGCCCTTCAGAGTGGGCAGCTAGTCATAGCAACAGATGAGGAGGGTAATCCTGTGAACTATGAAATGTCAGATATTGGTATGAACGTAGCATATCAGACACTGCTGCATGGAGGAGAGGGACAAGATTTAGACGCTCATACTATACTTATACCACAGGCAGATGCAAATCAGATTGTTTTTGAAGAGGTCACAGAGACAGTTGGAACTTATGTTGAATCATAGCTTTAACCCTTAAAGCGCAACAAAAATCATCTGCTTTTATCGACTGCTGAAATGTTTAAGAAGCCTCAATGACAAACAGTGTGGACCCAGATATCCCGGTGATCTGGGTCCACCCTGTTTGCTTCTATACTTAAATTAGTCAGTAATGTTAGGCAATTATTTGCAGCAGACGACTTCAGCAGATGTCATTTTTCAGATGCAATTTTTCTTGGGGCTTTAAGGGTTTCCGTTTTCTTTGTAATGAAATATTTGGTTTCTTCATTCTGAAAAAAAGGTTTTGTTGCTTTTTATACACCTGTTTTGAAAAAAAAGTCGTAAAATATTATGCCAACAGTGTTTGTCTATATATAAACTTTTAGTTTCAGAAAATTGCTTTATCTGCATTTTTCGTCTCATTGAAATAAAACTTGTTGGATATCCAGGCCATGATGTGGGGCAGAGTATGTTATATTGAGGTTTCCACTATTTAAATTTTGGCAGAGTTACTGTAGATATGGAAATGTTCTAGAGAACTTAATTTTTGCTAATACATGTATTTGCCAATTCGTTGCCTCCTCACTAATATTGACTAACTAAAAGAAAATGGATTGTGATATATATGACGGTGCAACAGATACTAAAAAGAGAGAATGACAGATAGTTTTCATCTTTTACCTCCTCAATATCTTTATCCACTATTCTGTAAGATGAAACAATATTTGTATTTATAAGTGTGTCAGTAACAAGACATAAAATAATGTTTCTTATGAATTGACCAGTGTAGTTTACCGGCTGTAAACTATATTGGTCAATTCATAACAGGTCAACCTATACTGTTATTGAACACAAAAAGATTACACGATCAAGGTCATGTTCATCACCCTTCAACAGTTACACAATAGACATTTTGTGATGCCAGGGATTTTCCTACCTATCTGAAGTTGGGGCCAGGGGCCTGCTGATTTTGGGAAAAAAGCATTTGAACCATCAAAATTAGGAAAACTTGATGCAGTCTAAAAGAACAGGACCACCATTTTAAATTGATTAAAAACCATAAGAAATTAGCAGTGTAAAGCTGCTCTTCATAATAACTATAGTCCTGTCGCAATAATAAGAAACGCGAAAATCTGGAATATTATTTTATTAATTGCATTTTTCTGAATGTTAAGCTCAAATCTGGATTTAGAATATCCTGCAGTGTCAGAAGAAAATTGTTAGAAGAATCTACTACCACTGCCCTGACCCCTAATCTCTTGGGAATTTTGACATTTTTAAGCTTTCAGAAAAGCGGGGGGAATTTAAACGGTGTAACAGCCATGTGACGGCCTATATATATGTACTTAAATTTCTACAGGTAAGTGTCAAAAGCATCACGCATTTCAAAATCGTGATTGCTTTGTACAAGCCAGTTTTATTTTTTAAGCACTGCCATTCAGTTGATAGTATCGATTCAATCAGCATAGACACATATCCAACTGACCTAATACGATCAGTTTTATCCGGGTAAATACTGTTTGCTATATTAGTAAGGACATTTTCTACTCAAACAGCCTGATGTGGCTATTATGGACAGTTTTATAAAGCAAATTTTATAGTGGTAAACGGCCTAAACATTATTAACTACATGTGTAAAATATAAAGTCAAACGCTCATTTTCTGTAATTAGTTAATTTGAGCTGTTTACATACATTCTTTCAATGGTAACACTCATGTCAGGGATAATCATGGACCAAAATGATAATGGGTCCTTAAAATGGGCCAATTGCCATTATCTTATTCAAATGCATGCAAATTACACAATTTTAATGGAACTTTTGAAATTTCTATAGGCCCTTTGCAAAATTTGATGGGATCAAGAATCCTTAATATATATATTAGAGCATAATTGACATGAGATTTGAATAGCTTATATAGGAGGCCCAGCTAAAAATAAAGTCAATTTTAGCAGAAATAATAGTTTTCTAACAAAATGGATTAGGCCTATCCCAGGATTATCCCTGTCAAGTGTCAAATAAGTGGAATAAAATACCCAAATTCTACCATCAGAATTATAAGAGCAAAATTTAGCCATAATACCAGCCAATATCTTTTGTCAAAATACTGCCTGAAATGATTCACGATTATTGAATGCTCAATGTGATATAAATTGAAAACGTACATCTTAAGTCATTTACTCGCGATTCTAATTTATGCAGCAATACTTTATATGTACGATACACTATACTGCTATACTGAACAAAAGTGAAAATGCTGCACTACAATATTTCATATTTTGTAAGAAAGTATTGGACGAAAAGTATTTACTAAAGCTTAATAATGTTTTCAATACATCCGGCAAGCGATTCGTCGAAGCTCTGCCATTTATCTCGTTTGATGACTGAGTTATGTTCCTTTTTGTTTTTAAAGCTTTATTCACTGAATTTTGCAATCGGCGTGTGCAAAAAGATTGTTATGCTCATCAGAATTCGTTATACTTGTTTTGCATTAATACACAAGAAAACTGTATTATCACTTGAAACAAGCTCAGAAATCCATTTTGAATTCATCAAATTTGTAAAATATTTGTATAATGTCTCCCTTTGACAAAAAATAGGGAATATTAAATATTTGGTAATCTTCGATTTATCATGATTTTTGATAACTTTCTTTCATTTGCCAAATCAGGTAGACCTATCAGCACATTGTTCCTACCATTTCTCGACCAGTAATGTGCTCAGACTAAGATGCAACAACACATTGATTTTCCTATGGAGATTTCAGTGATAAAATTTCAAGCTTGGCCAATTTGATGAAAAACACGTTTCTTAGGTTGCTTTTCTAAACGATCAAAACACATTTTTGGTTGTCACATGTCTAAGACTACAATTTCGTTCAGTCGGATCTGGTTGGCAGTGGATTTCTGAAGGCCTTACCTAAGTGAGATTTCTGTTCAAGTTTGTAACCTGAAAAATTGGACTCCTGTCACATTTAAATGACTTCTTTTTTCTGTCTTTTTTTAGTTATGCTTTCATGCGTGTCTGTTTATTGATGCCTTGTGCTCACCTGCTGGATTATGGCTAGCCTCTTGGCTCTCGTTTGTGATGTCTAATTGTGAAGTTGTCACTTTCCCATTAATATCCTGGGTCAGGTGTGGTGCTTGATTGTATCGATTCCTGATCTTTGCCCTCTTTCTGACTTTCATGTGTTTTCTCGTGACAACAACTGTAAACCTTTTAATTTATGCATAACCCAGTCTTTGAACATTCAGATACACTTTCATTTGCTTTACTGGATTGCATCGTTTTGTATATAAATGGCAAACAAAACAGGTGTAGCATTTTCACTTTTGTCAGTATATAGCCTACACGGCGATCACTGACCTGAAACGACATCGAATGATTTAGTCAACCATTGCATATTATTAATAAACTGGGTCAGTTTATGTCCATTCTACCAACAGTAATACTCCCCCGTTTAAAAAAACCAAAAATATGCCAAAATTCCATCTAATTACAGAAAAACACAGTAAAAACATCAGGTTGAAAATTTTGTCAAAAAATACTGCAGCTTTTTCTACCCGCATATCGAAAAGTTCAAGAGAAAATAACGTGAATATATGCACTTAAGGTCGATTTCTCGCGTTTCTTATTAATGCGGCAGTACTTTAGTGAAAATTTGCATAAAACTGAATGAAAACAGGATACAATTTTCATCAGCTCTGCCTCTAAGAGGTAAGCCAGATATGATTAGTGCACTATACTTTTTTGCAGTTGTGTTGGTAACAAATGCACTGTATTCTCTGTAATCTGTAAAAGCAAACACTTTGACAGTATCCTAGTTATTCTTTAAAAATCATCTTGTCTGAAACCACAAGGCCTAAAGCCTTGATATTTAGTATGTAGCATCAGCTAGTGGACCTCTACCAAGTTTATTCAAATTATGCCCCTTGGGGCCAAAATGGGCCCGCCCTGGAGGTCACATGTATTACATAGGCTTTTATAGGGAAAAAATGAAAAAATCTTCTTGTCTGTAACCCTTGATATTTGGTATGTACAGTTTGCATAAAGTCGGGGTCTGCACTGTATGTCTAAAAACCAACAAAAATTATGCTAGGCCTCATTCATTCGGAGTCAAGACAACCAAAGTCCATATATACATTTGTTGTTTTGTAAATAGGCACCCTGTTCATCAAGAACTACATTGTGTGTCAGGCAGTGCACCCATGTTCTGCTATGCTGTTTAAGTTGCCGGTCTCTGAACAAAGGCCTGTCCGGGGTTCACATAGTCTTAACCACAAGACCTAGAGCCTTGATATTTGGTATGTAGCATCACCTAGTGCACCTCTCCCAAGTTTGTTCAAATTGTGTCCCTGCCTCCCTGGGGCCAAAAATGGCCTCATCCCGGGTTCACATAGGCTCATATACAGTGTTTCTGCAAGACCAGAATTTTTGGGGGTCATTGATGACCCCTTGTTTGAAAATTTGGGGGTCATTGGCAAACTTAGAGGGTCAGAACTTTTTTCAATGTATAATTACTTTTTGTCTGAGCATGCGTCAATATTAAAGGTATTTGAAGAATGTCCCCTATCGTAAGATAAAAGTTCTTGAAATTCAGTGCATGTTTTATTTCAATAGGTTTGTGATCGACGGCTTTTATTACATTTTCTGTTTCATGGGAAATATTCAATGTTGTGTTGCTTGTAGTTAAAGCCCTATCCTCCAGAGGACAAGAAATAAAAGTGTCTGCTCACCAATTTCTTTACGGGGCAGCCATTGTTGTTTAACAGTTGAGTGCTTTACCCATGCGCAGACGGTCAGTCTAAAAATAGACGTGATGCATTGGATTCATTTCTTTTAAAATCCTTGTCTTATATATTTTGGTGTATTGGAGCATTGAAAACTTTCTTTTCTAGACTACTTTTTTTTTAAATTATGCTGCAGTGTCCCAAAATAGCTGCGAGAGCGAAACAAGCCAAAATAATTTGGAATGAAACCCCATCTGTGCTAATCGCAAATGACTTTTGACATGTGCAGTCGTCGTTTTTGAAATAAACCAGATTTCCCATGGAAATACCCAGCAAAGATATTTGTGCGCAGGTCTATTTTCCACAGGAACACTATTTATAGAAGCGTTATCATCGAGGTAAATTGAAGTCCTCAGATCTCGGCACATAAAGAAGATGGAGTTTTGTTCTCGCTGCTGTTTTTGTGTGCGTCACAAAAAACGCACAGACAAACTGTCAATGCGTCAGCAGTCAATTTATTGCATCAAAAACGCAAGAAACACACTCTCGCGGAAACACTGTGTATAGAGAAAACAGCTTCTTGTCTGAAACCACAAGGCCTAGAGCCTTGATATTTGTAAGAAGCATCACCTATTGGACCTCTACCAAGTTTGTTCAAATTATGCCCCTGGTGCCAAAAATGGACCCACCCCCGGGTCACATAGGCTTACATAAAATCAACTTTTTCAGAATATGGTAATGTTGTTTATCAGCATACAATAGCATGCTAGCAAATATTATGACCTTACTCTGGGGTTGGGTGAAAAGGTCTCCTTTTTTTCTGAAAGTAGTCATGTTGCATATCAAATTAATGGGAACGAAGCATAGAACACCAGGCAAGAAAATAGTCTGCCCTTTTACAATCACTCTACCCCTGGATGGGGTCAAAACATTTTTTCTGAAGAAGGTTATGTAATTAAAAAATTAAAAGGAAAGAAGTGTAGAACATTATGCAATTAAACTGTTTGACCTTATGCATAGCCCTGACCTTTTGGGTTTGGTCAAAAGGTCAGACATTGAAATTGTGCATATAAGTATATTTTGATTGAGCTTGGTGGCTTGATAGGCTTTGTTTATGATCTGAGTGATACCCAAGATGGACTTAAGTGTTGGAGAATGGGATTTATAATATTGTGGTAAACATCTTCTACTCGTGACAAGGATTCAGGTGAGCAATCCAGGGCCCAAGGGCCCTCTTGTTAAATTATGTTGCCTTTGAGAAACCAATGTTATTTTGATAGTTCATGTGAATTGTCTGCTTCTACTTGGAACTACAGGGCTTATAGCACACCTTGTCATAACACTGTCAGATTTGGATATAGCAAAATCATGCTGTGGCTTAAAAAGATCTACCTTGGAATTTTACAAAGAATATAAGAATCTATCATGATTGTGAGGGTAGGATAGAAAAATCCATCCCGAGGCTCACCCTTTGGCATCACTAGGCTTGCCGAGTGATGACAAACGATGATCCCGAGGGACGGATTTTCTATCCCACCCTCACACGAATAATGGATTCTTTTTCTTGCTCGCAACTGTTTCTTTTTATTTTAAAATAAGCTTCCAGAAGTCCCTGAATACGCTAAGATGCAATTTCACATGATGACGTCACTGTAACATAACAATGACGCCACTTGACGACCATATGTGTGAGTTCCAATATAACCAATGTATGTTGCCCTCACATGACAGCCTGGGTAAGATAGCCTGGGTAAGATAAGATTTTCTATCCCAGGGTAAAATCTAAGATATCCTTATCTAGTGTGCAAGAAATTATACTTTTTTATAGGTAAATGAAAATGGTCATTTTCTTTAAATTCCTTTGTAGAACTGTTCCTATATAACAGGATTCACTTATAACACAGACCATTGCTATGGATCCCAAACATAGCAGTATAAAGCGACTACACTATATTGTGTTGTGAAAAAGTATCTACTGTATTGAGAAAAACAACAGACTTCATTGAAGTTCAACTAGATTTAATATATAGCATAACTAACAAGTGATACAATAGTACCCAGTACAAAAATATGACCAAAAAAGGGTTATCAATTTATAATATGATTCAAATACATGTGTTAGTAAATATCAATCCGTAATGTGCTAAGTCAGCAGAAAGTAGCCCCATAATCTGACAACACTGCAAGTATTTTCACCGACCTTTGGATTAAACCTTCAACACTTTAACATAAAATAGTCTACTGTTAACCTTTGCAAACAGTTTGGACCCAGATCAGGACCGACTAATGTCGGTCCTGATCTGGATCAAAACTGTTTGACTCTCTGATAGGATTCATGATTTTTTTGAAAAAATCAGCAGAGGAGAAAAACTTGAAAAATTCCCCAGCATGCAAAGAGTTAATTTTGCAGCAGTAGACATTTCCAATTTCAGTTGCTACCTTAAGCAGTGCCAATCGCAACAAAAGTCATCTGCTTTTGTCATCTGCTGAAATGTTTTAGAACCCTTTTGGTCAAACATTGTAGACCCAGATCAGAATGCTCCTGTATGAGCAGTCTGATCGGTGTCAGAATGCTCTTGTAGGAGCAGTCTGATCTGGGTCCACACTGCTTGTCTCCCTGCTTAAAGCTGCATACTCTGTAACTATGAACATTTTTCGAAAAAAATTATTTTCTTTTTAAATCATTTGTAAAAGTAGAATTAAGCTATGTTTTCACAATAAAAATGTTCAGTACAGCTCAAAACTGCATGGAAAAGTGAATTATCTCCTCAAATAGGTGTGTTTTTCTCTTGTTGGTAATTATTTGCGTCCCTCCAATAATTCTAGACCGTTGAATTTTAACATAAATGCAGTGGTTTTGATAGTGATACCTTGTTAAGATTTACAAAAATGGTAAAATGTTTACCTGAAATTGAGTATTTTTACTGTGTTCTTGAAAAATAAAAACATTATTTTTAAAATTAGAAGATCAAAAATTACAGACTATGCAGCTTTAAATTAGGCAGTAATGATAGCAAATATAAGCAGCAGACAACATTTTCAGAAGCATTTTTTGGCAAGTGCTTTATGGGTTAAGAGAAATATGGTCAAGAGTTTTAGAAGGTGGCACAATATTTTGGGTAACCATAGAAGTATTTATTAGAGGCTAAGATCAGGATCAACTTGCACTGCTACCAGAGTATTTGGACTTTCCACTGCTACAGAAAACACTGCTGGAGACACACCAATGAAAAGGACCCCAGGACATAAAACACGATCAGCTTTATATGTATTTTTGAATGTGGTATGATTGCCATGATTTTACAGACAAACATCACTTGGTTGAATGCTGGCATGAGTGTATAAACTAATGCATGCTGAGTAATCTTTTTTCTGCCAATTTCTTTTTTCAAAATTAACTTTCTTTAAAGAAATTCTTTAATAAATCCAGCAGTGTAAACCAGTTTGGACCCAGATCGGGCCGGACATGTTGTCGGGCCTGATCTGGGTCCAATTATTTGCATAGATTATCAGCAGAGGACCCTAGCAGGTTAAAATCTATTTCAGATCATTTTGACGAAAACTGGATAAAATAACATGCCCACAGATAGCAGAGACATTTATTTCACTCCAGAACAGTCAAATAGAAAAAAAATCTTTAAATTGTCAAGGGGAACTTTTAAAGTGATGTGCCTGCCATGTTAATAGGGAAGATACATTATACATTATGATGAAGAAGAAAAAATATACTACCATACATGCTTAACCATGAAAGCACCAAAGCAAATATATATATACTCAGAAAAACAATTGAAGGATATTAAAATTCTTTTGACTTTATAACATTTGGGAATATAATTTTCAAACAAATTTTTTTTGTCATTGATAGAATTATCACTATGCAATGTGACAGATGGACACCCCTGTATTTTAGAAAAATGTAGATTTGGGTCTATTTTTTCATTTTGAAATCTAGGGACTTTAACTTACTGCCGTTGTAAAGGCAAAATGACAAGACATACTTTAAGGGTTGTCATATTTTACGATTGGTGATTATTAAACTGTAAAACAAACAGAAAGTTTGTCTCATACCTTATTTGACTGTCACCAGTCTGCCATTGTTCTAAGAGCCTGTGTGTCCCATTTGAGAAGCCCAAGTGTTTCACAAGAAGCCTGTGCATTTCCATTGACTAGTGAGTACAAAATACTTTTGTCATGGAAGCAAACCTGATGATGAGCCCTGAACATACTGCTCATAGGGGCAGAGCTCTCACTAACTGCTGATTTACAGTCCTGAACTCCCATTTTTGATGCTGGGACTCCTACTTTCTGAAGGAGGCTATATTCTTTTGTATGTTTGAATGCCCTGGAACTCCTGCTTTGAAAATCCAAGCGAGAGCTCTGAGGGGGCAGTCTGATCTGGGTTCAATCCTGGTTCATATTGTTTGTAATAAAATTAAAAAGCTACCAAAGTAGTTGAAAGTACAGAAGCAGATGAGAGAGCAGACAACTATCTTTTGATACTGGCATGATTAAATTCGATCATTACGACAAGTTGTGAAGGGTGGGAAAAGCGTTTTTAAGTTTTAATATGGTAGTATTTGTGTAGGTGCAGAAGAAAGTGGGCATTATTTACTGCCTGATGCAAACAGTTGACTACCAACTTAGCATGGTCAGAGGAAGAAGACACCATGCTGCAAGGTACATGTACTGGCAATTTAGTAATAAAGACACTTGGTAATGGGACTGAGATGGAAGCTTGTGACCCTCCAAAGAATGTGGTCATTGACTACATGGACAGATACAAAGATAAAGATAGAGGCCTTAATACAGAAGCTGCAAATATTGCAGTGACAGAGAACAGTCCTATGCTGAGTCTACTAACTGGAGGGATTGTATCTTCTCAGTCCAATGGAAAAGGATCAGTAGTGCAAAAAGGTAACGGATTGTTTCAGTATGTACTGTAAATTCGGAAATTTTTGCGATGTCAGATTTGCAACGTTAACAATTAGCGACTAGGGCATGGTTTACCTGTATCAGTAAATGACAGAATGATTTCACACTTTCGCGAAGGTTATATTTTCACGAAACTTCGCATATGTGAAGTTTCAAGAAAATAAAACCCTCGCGAAAATTTTCGAATTTACAGTATGTACTGACCATTATAACACAGATTTGAGCACTACAAACCAACCATATTTGACTATAAGCACACATGCTCATATAAGGGTTTTAAGGACTGGAGCCAGTCTAACTGGATGCTTTATGGGTTGTTTACATACTATGAACTGATTTCTAGTCAATCTATTGTTGCTCTTTATTGGTATGGATTTGTGAAGATGAATGACAGTGTGTATTCATTAAGAAGCCAGCTGATCCTAATCTACACTGTATTCAAAGGATGATATTTACAAAAAGTTATGCATGCAGTGTACTTATTAGGTTGAATATGGTTAACATCATAAATTCAACGCAGATTTGGATAAAACAAGGTCATGTCCTGTCAGGTTGTTTCCTGGGTTGAACCAGTACTAAATGTCTTGCTTATGGACACAACATAGTGCCTCAGGTGAGGCTCAACCCAACATTCACTCGATGACCAGGGGCCTGTTGCATAAACCGTCATTAAAAGTTAACTGTTAGACACGTCGTCATTTTTGTTGCATAAAAGTCAATTAACTCCCATTAGGGCTGCCATTAACTAAAGCACCTCAAGAGGTATTTTGAAGCTGTCATTTAGTAAGATTTCACTGTTGTACATACGCATTTCTATAATTTGCAGCCGTTTTGTAATTTACTGAAATTTAGTAGTCATTATTTTCAAAACAGCTAAAATGAGCATTAAAATGATAAGCATTATTTCAAAGTGACTTATGGCTTCCAAAGCTTAACTACAATACACTATGGGGAGCAGGGAATTGGGGTGATTTATTTCAACGGTACAGAATGCAGCAGAACAGATACCTTAATGGAGGTCCGGGGGGGGGTGGGGTGGGGGGGGGGGGGGTAAATAATTCAATGGGATAATAGATGAAATGGGCTCTTTGGGCCTGGCTACTTGGCTACTTTGGTATCAGTCGCAAAATGAACGTGCATCATGTCACTGGGAAAGCATGATGTAACTTTGACCTTTTCTCGAGTGTCGGTGTATAAAACAACCGTTTTGGCATGCAGGCTGTGACGTATGTTATGACTCCCAATATGTCACACTGGATAACCTGGTCAATATGCAACGTTTCGAGTGATGAAGCACCTTTTATATCCATAACCCAACTAGATCACTGACGGCAGTTTGGGTTCCATCACTTATTCCGGTGTTAAGGTTACTTTCTCATCATGTTCAATTTCTTCATTTAATCACATATAAACGCCCCAAAATGCTTGGGTTTCCGATTGATTTTTGTTCATCGTATTCACATTGTATGTTTTAGCTTTAAACTTATATGAAAAACTGTAACGTTTGATGTCTAGGCATGAAATAGCTAATTACGGTTTTGTCATCCTGGATAATCAATGACAAAACCATATTATTATGACTAAACTGTAATTGACATTTTTTTTAAATATAGGCTAACTGTAAGAATCGCATTTAAAATCTGATTTTATGTCCGTTTTGGCAAAACAACACAGAGGTAGTTAACTAGAGGATGCAATCTCGAAGCAAACATATTCGAAAGTTCTCATTTTTGTCAGCCTTTATTTGAAGGTAATTTTACTATTACCCCGGAGTTTGTGACGAACCCCAAATTGCCGTACTAGTATGACCACAGTGTAGATAAGAGTCAATTTATCATACCAGACATGTTCAAAATGGTGCCATTTTTGTTGTAATGCATGAACCACTCGTCGTTGGGGATGGGGGATAGGGGGTAGTGAAAAACAGAAGTACCATACGTATCATAGCTGTTTTGTATCACTGGGTAAGTACCTCCTCCTCTGACATCTCTTGAAAGTATTATACTATATTTTCTATAAAAAGTGCATTTGGAGAGATAAAGAAACTACAGATGCTGGACAAAAGTAATCGTCACATAATACCGTCGACGTTTAAAGCAGTGTATTTCCAGGGGGGGTTTGCAAAAAAATATTCTTGGAAAACTATAGGAGTAACAATAACGAGCACCTAATGATAGCACTTTGGTTTTCGTTATAAACATATTAAAATGCTATTTTTCGATGAAGTTAACATTATTGTCAGTGGTAAATAGAATTTTAAAATTTACACTCACTTTGAACGTGCGTTAGATACTTAAGAACCAAAAGAGTAATCATTTTGATATTTAATTGTACATTGCTATTTTCTATTTGCTATTCAGCACTGTATGCTGTGTGAAATGGCACCCATTAACTTTTTACAAAAAAAAATCTGGAAATACACTATTTGAAATGGCGATGCCACAGAGTGACAAATGCTTTTGTCCACCATCTAGATATGCACACACCATTTGACCAACTTGCTTTCAAACATTTTTCTGAACTAGAAGGTGTATAAATGATCATAAATAAGTGATCATCATATTAAGAAGGGTTATTTTTCAATGCACCATTTTTTTATGAATAGAGATGGTATTTTAATGTTGGACCGCATACCCTTGGCAGCCATCTCTCAGTCAGAGTCCAGATAAATTAATTCACTAAATTCCAATTATCCAGCTAACACCAGACCGAGAGAGCATAAAGTCAACGGTCTGCTGTTGCATGGATATCAACTCGTTGTCGGTTGCCTATTCCCAGCTTGTGGGCGGCAACCATTAACAATTCAAGATGTGCTTCTGTTCGCCGGGAAGGACGCTTTAGATATTCTGCTTCTGCCATTTACTAGCCTTCTTCAACATTATGAAGATTATGCTAGGTATTGTGTGTGTTGCAGCACTTTTGAAACAATTCCCTCTGATAAGGTTTCATTTTAATAAGGTGATATAACTTTCACAGGTCTGTTCGGGTTTAATTATGGTCAATTCGGTGAATGCATAGTAAGTCCAGGTTGAATCCTGTCTATGATTAGGGTAGGTTTAAAAAAACTGCCCCCCCCACCCATACCAAAGTTACCCTCAACTTCAAGTAACCCCCCACCCCCCCCCCCACCCCCACAAGCTGTCTGTACTTTCCCAAAGATTAAAAGAAGTTGTATGTACAATTAAAATCTACAAGAATTGCTGCTGGTCTAGTACTCCATGAGGCTACAAGTAACACTATATATGCGACCAAAACATGCTGTTTTCGGCAAATGGAAATGCAGTTTGATATATAAATGAGAAAATTCGCAGTCACCACCTACACGGTGTGGTCTGGAAGCCTTAAATCCCTAATGGAGTAAAATGTGGTCATATAGTGTGCGCTGTGTTAAAAGCAACGCTATTATCCAATAATAAAAAAATAATTAATGAATAAAATAAAATAAATAAATAAAACAAACTTGCCGTGCCCCCCTCCCCGGGAAGCACCTGAGCTTTCCATACCACCCAAACAGGGCATGGCTACCTTGTCAGTATTGTGCCAGGATGCTGGTAAGCCCTGTTCCCGGGGCCCTATTTTATTTTAGTTTTTAACCAGGCACATGTATGATGACACATTTGAAGTGCAGTGGCTTGACTAAAGCGAGGGGTTGCGGGTTCCAGCATCACCAGTGTCACTGCCTTGTGTCCTTCAGCAAGACACATTATTCCTTGCTTAGTAGCCTACTCGTTCAACGTTCAACTCAGGAAGAACCGACACAACTTAACAGATTTTTTTTTTGATAGGCGTAATGAATCAAATCTTGAAACAAATTGTGGCTTGAAAAGGTGCGCCATAAAGTCACTGGTGGAAAATACAACATCCATGGAAACCAATGTAAACAAACCTGCCGATGGTTTTAATACATTTTACATGTTTTATGACACATAAGAGACACATTGTCACATGTACATTAGGCATTCAATCATTTCTTCTATGTAACTAATATCTTGATCTAGAACTATTGGATGGAGGGGTGTGGTAGCTCTCTACCACTGTGAATAAAGCAGGTCACAAGAAAACCAAACTAACATGATGAACCATATCTCAGCTCGCATAGCATCTTTACGTCGCAATATTGCATAAACTGACGTTTCCCGATTTTAACTAGATTGTTTTTTCTGCCCATGAGTTTGCGTCGAAGTGTCACTGTGACTTGTGATTTGCCGCCATATTGGAAGTTGTCCTAAGAGCTCTTGCATGTGAAAAGGTCATTAGTTAAGTTGACATTAAAATTGCTTTATGCAACACAAATATAATGCCAACTTAACTAATGGACTGATAAAAAATTAATGACAGCTTAAACCTTAATGATAGCTTAAGTTTAATGACGGTTTATGCAACATGCCCCAGGCCTCCAGATAAGAGTGCATACCAGAAAATTATTTTTCTTATTTCTCAACCAAAACATATGCTGTGGGTACTCAAAAGAACCGTCTCGATGAATACCATTTTGTCAATAGCTTTGCCGTATGTTTATTTAGAGAAATAGACTTTAAACAAATACCTCTCTTATATAGCACTTTGATTCCTATAGAATACTGCCATAGCATTATTTGAAATAGACAACACTATGTGAAAAATCTTAAGACAGGCCTAATATCACGGTCTGTACAGTCCAAGTAGGATTGGCAATTCATGCATTCAGTTATTAGAAATTTTTTTTTTTTCATTTCTCAATCAAGAATATGTTATTGGTGCTCAAAAAAAACCATCTCAATGAGATGGTTCTTTTGAGTTGAGCACTCAAAACAAAAGTTAAAAAGACTCAGAAAATATTAACAGTTTAACGATCAAAATTTGTGTTTATTTTGATCTATGGTAATTTGACTTGAACTAGCAACCCATTGCAATGAATAATCTATTTCTGTGGCCCCTTGTATTGTAAAATGAACTACCAAAAGTTAAATGCATCATGAAACCGGGTGGTAGATGGTATTCATTAAAAATTAAGATTTGAATTTTCATTTGTTTTTGCAGCAGTGCCACAGGAGGACAAGTTGATATGTGGGCAGTGCTCTTTTGTATGCTGTGATGTCAAGGATTTTTTAGAACACAAGTCAACACGTAAGTTAAGTTTTAGACTGTACTTTTGAAGCATATGTAAAAAAAAATCTTATGGCTCTGTATATTCCGGGTATGCAGGGGACCGTAGATAGTTCTGATTGGTATGAAAATTAATAGCCATTTGGTTTAACTTTTTCCTTGTTGGCGATGAATTTTGTCATCTGCTGAAACCTTTGCAAACAGTTTGACCCAGATCACAGCCGACAAAATGTCGGTCCTGATCTGGATCCAAGTCCTGATCTGGATCCAAACGTTTGACACTCTGATAGTGTTCCTGAAAGAATTTCTTGAAAAGGTGAGTTTTGAAAAAAGCAGCAGATGACAAGTAAAGTATAAAATACATAGCATGCCAAGAGTTTAGCATGTTTCATTTTAATTCATGTCTATACAATATAAAACTCTTTTCAATAATGCAAATGTCAGCTATAGAACCAAAAGCAACATTTGTTTAATGTCCACTACTGTTTTTTTTTTCATTTTCATAAAAACATTCATGTTTATGAAGTTTATTTAAAATGTGTAATTTAAAAAATCTTTTTAACCCTTAAAGTGCCACCTATAATTTGCAGCAGACATCTATTTCTAATTTAAAATTTGCTGCTTTTTCAAAAATAACGAATAAGGCATGTTGTTAGATGAGAATCATCTGTTCATAGCCTCATGAATTACACAAATTTGATAGACAGCTGCCAAGCATACTTGCCCGTTCAATTCACTTCAAACATCAAATTTATTCACCAGATGTGACACTGGTGTTGTGATTGACAGCAAGCCACACCGTCTTGTTTGCTCAATTGGCTGTCTGTGTCCACACTGGCTGTTCCGCTTTTCCGTTTTACACTCCAACAAAACCGCTAATACGATGAAATATTAAATACAAAATTGTTTTATCTCCTAAATTATAAATACTTTCTATATATTAGTTATTTATAATAAAATGTAAATATAAGCAATAAATTCATCTTTTGGAAGATTCACTTACTTTGCAAGAGACCAGAAGTATTCATGATTCCATGATCCTTCCAAAAATCAAATTCATTTCTTAAATGAATATGAAAAAAATCTACCTACCAACCCATTTTAAAAATTTGTCAGTAGAAAGTGGAAAATCAAATATTTTCTATGCATGGCCTCAGGAGAACACACTAGAGTTTACTGTACATGTAATCTTTTAGATGTTGGCCACAAAAAGGGTTTAGGATGTGACCTTTGTGGGCTGGGATTTTCTCGTCAAAAACCCAGTCGGTCTGACTTCAAAAATGGTTGTGAAACTTCAGAGAAAGAAGAAACAGAAAGTGATATTGCTTATTTGAAAACAGTTGAAACTTTACTAAGAGAAGATCATACCTCTGTTAATGATACAGAAGTTCCTGCTGACACAGACTTTCAGGTAATCCTACATTTCTTAGAACTGGCTCCGGGAGCGCAGTGGCTCAGTGGTAGAGTGCTTGACTTGAGACCGAGGGGCTGCGGGTTCGAGCCTCACCGGCGTCACTGCGTTGTGGTCCTTGAGCAAGACACATTTATCCTAACTTAGTACTGGTTCAACCCAGGAAGACCCGTCCCTGTTTAACTGAAAGATTGTTGATGGGACATAAAGAATCAAATCAAACAAATTAGAACTGGCTCCGAGGTTATAAAACTTTTTTCATACTCAGCTCAGCTGAGCACGAAATTTATCCTGCTCATAAATGTTAAAATGCCAACAATCGTGGCATTTTAACATTTATTAGCATGATAAATACAACATTTGAGAGACTTAATGCAAGAAGCTTCTTTATTTGTCGGAATTTAGTTTTTATGAGCAGTTGAAATTACGTGCTCATTTGAGTTGAGCACAAAAAAAGTTTTATAACCTCAGGGCCAGTTTTTAGCTAAACTGTGCTAAAGTCTGAAGGTGGGCTATTGTGATCTGTCTTCGTAAGTCATGCATCATCCATATAAACCTTTTTCTTTATATGACTTCTCCTATACTACAGGATCAAATTTGAAATAATTTCACAAAACTGTTCCTCATAATGCCCTTACCAAAATTGCTGAAACTGTTCTGCTCAGTTGAACAAAATGGCCAAAAGAGCTAAAAATAGAAATATACTAAAGGACTTTGAAAACGCATCACCCAGATTAAATCCTTTATTTCACAAGCCCTGAGAATGTCAGCGAGATAATTATTATTGCATATCATATTCTGACTATCTGGTAGTGTGTCTTAGAAATTTCATGGTTGTAAATTACTTTAGGGTATTGAAAAAGTATCCGTTTTAAGACAGGGGTGGTCGATTTTGAAGGACACAAATTCAGCTGCAATTTAACACGCGTTAGTTTTGATTCCTGACTCAACGAATTTGCCCTCTTTGCTTCTTTCATGATTGCACATTCATCAGTGAAGGATGAGAAATGAATTGACAGTTTGGTATTCTCAAAATTACACCCCCTTAAAATTACCGACATTCCCCACCCACCCTGATTACTATAGTCTAGTAATAAAATTCAACGTCTTGGGCCTTTCAAAGTTTCGATTTCTTACGTCCGGTTTTATTTGGAGAGGCTAAGGGCATACATACATGTAAATGACAGATTATTCATAAATTACGCTTGTATCACGTGTCTTTTGTGTTGTGCAAGTGACGTAAACGTAAATTTTTAAGACATTCTCGATCGCATGACAGCAGATCTCCTGCAAAGATTTACATCAAAACGTCTTCCCCACATGCTTGTCAGTGTATGTAATCAATATCAGTAATGAAAGTGTGCATAAGGGTAACTTTAGGAGATGTTTCTAAAAAGGAGCTATAAATCGTTGTTCAAATTTGACGTTTAATTTCCAAATTTTGAAGTTATCAATTACTTTTTATTAGAAAAAGTCTATGAACTCTTTTGGTAACATGGCATCATATACGCCACAGTTTAAACATAAAAATAATCAAAAAGCTTCATTTATTTGTGCAGAAAGGTGCTGGATGCTGTATGTACCCATGTGACGTCATCAGTAGCGTCGCGTCATAGTGCACTCAAATTGATGACTGATTCATATCAATGCTGGGTTGCACATTAAAACCTGCGAGTAACTTTTCAATCGCATGTACGGTTTACAAGAAAAGTGCAAAAATATGGTGATGCGTTTTCAAAGTCCTCTAGTATATCTTTAAGCAACATCTCATCCTGACCCACTGGTCCCAATGCAAAATAATTTCACAGAAATGTTTCTTATTTTGCCCTCTAAAAAATTGCACAAACAGTTCAATGAAAAATATTTCGGCCATACCTAAAAATAGATTTATTTCTAAGCATCATCTACTCCTGAGCCAAGACTCGTTTGAGTGATCCAGGGCCTCAAGGCCCTCCTGTTTGTATTATTTCCAACTTTTCCTATCTTTTGATATTCATCCTCTTTTTCTCAGAAAATGCCTACTTGTCCTACTTTCTTTTGAGTGTCTTCTTATTTATGTCCTATCTTTTCTTAGAAATCACCTGCTTGTAAGGGCTGTTCCAGAAATTACCAAATTGAAAGGGTTGGTGGCACCATTTTTTTATGCATGATCAAATGAATTCATTTTTTTGTGCAAGGTCGAGTGTGATAAATATTCTTTTTATGTTTGCACAGGGTTAAAGAGGTACCACAAAAAATGTATGGGTAATTATACCCCACACTTTTTTTGTGGTGTCCTTTCTTTCTTTGTGCTGAAAAAATGCAATAAAATCATATCATTCATACCAACTTTAGCACAAAATATTGCATATGTGTTGGGGTCTATACTGGTTCATGTGGAAGAAAATAGTTATACTATGGCTGTCCACCTTTATGGGAGCTAATCCACTCGCTTAAGCTTGTGGATTATCACCGCCTACAGGTAGACATTAGTGGTATAACTTTTACTTAAATAGAACTTAACAAGTTACTCTTCAATTGATTCCACACTGATTCGCATGGGAGTGCAGTGGCTCAGTAGTAGAGTTCTTGACTCGAGACTGAGGGGTTGTGGGTTTGAACCTCAGGGTGTCATGTTGTGTCCTGAAGCAAGATACATTAATCCTTGCTTAGTACTGGTTCAACCCAGGAAGACCCATCCTGACATAACTGAAAAATTGTTGACTGGGGCGTAAAGAATCAAACAAACACACTGATACACATAGAAAACACCAGATGAGAGGTGACAATGTTTGCCAAGATAAAAATAATTTTTGAAGACAAAAATAATTTGTAATTTCCAAAAAGTTCTGACCCCTTAACATAAGTTTGTATCATAAGCTCATAAATGTATTTCAAGCTTTCGATTTTTTTTCACTACAAATTATAAAGCAAATAGTTTATGTTGTAAATATAAGCTTTAGATAGTATATTGAGTAAAAAAGAAATTAGAAATCCAACATAAATTAACAAAAGTGAAGGTTTTTCTCGCATGCTAATGAATATCAGATTTTATAGGGTCAATCTAGAATTTATTAACATGATAAAAAATGAAAATGTTACCATTTGATTATTTGTGGTAGAAAAAAATCTTGCGACATGTCTGTAGTGGCTTCAAATTCATATGAAAGCATCCTGATAGAGTGCAGTCCCTCGATAAACATATGTTTGGGATTTATACATGTATGAATGGACAGAGGAATAAGTGAATTCTATTAGGGGAACAATTTTACAAAGGAATTATAGGAAAATTATCATAAAATGGTACCAGGCCCCGATGCACAGTCGGTAGTAAGTCAGACTGCAGATCCAGGGATCCTGAATTCGATCCCGACCTGGTTCCATACTTTCGTTGAGATTGATCATGAAATAATTTCTACAGTCATTCTTCTCCTTCTGCTGATTCAAGAAGGGTTGTTGTCAGGTATGCCCATAAAGAACTGGTTAACCGGTTAGTCAAGCTTGCACAGGAAAAAAATGTGTTTTAGTGAACTGACCATCTCGGCATGACCATAGCTGTTGACTTGGAGGTAAAACCACAAACCACGCAAACAAAACCATAAAATGACCATTTTCCTTTAATTCCTTTGTAAAATTTTATAGCAAGAAAATTTAGGAGCCACAAAATGACCATGTAATATCCAAATCTGTGTTATAACAAGATGCATTATAAAAGGATTGTACCGATATAAGTATTTGTTTTTTTAGCCAGTTGTTACCAGCCTTCCTAATGGCTATGGAGGACCAGTTACGATGTTTGCCACTATTGTTGCCGATACAGCATTCACCAAGAATGAGATAGAACTGGAAAATAAAAATGATGAATCACTGCATTATGTTACAGAACCTAGGGTCAAAGAAGAATCACATGTCCCATCAGAGATTGATACAATATTACCATTAATTCTTACTACACATGGTGGTGAGAATATAGATAGTGATAACAGGGATGAGGATATAAAGGTACTTCTAAAACCAAAAGCTTTGGAGGATTATATTGTAGAAACCCCTTCTACATCATTGGCTGAAGGAATATCAACAAATGTATGTAATAGTGACAGTAATACAGATATAAGTAATACAAGTATAGGTAATGCAGATGTAGATAATACTAATGTGTCTTTCAAAAGTGAAGCGGGGGAAAAGGATGTTTTAAAAATGAACTCTGTTGCTAGTGATAACGTGAAGAGCTCTCAGCCAGTTGATTCGGATTTTCATTTCATTTCAAATATAGAAATCATGAAAGGCAAGTCGTTATGCTATGGGAAACATGAATTCAAATGTTTGCATTGTTCTTTTAAGACACAATGGAGGAATAAATTATATCATCACATGGCTGAAAAACATTCTAATTTAGTAGGAGATGAAGTAGAGCTTCTAGTCAATAACATTGCTGATAAAGCTGGGGCTGGACAGAAAGTATTGAAAATGTCGGAGTACATGAATGTACAGAAGAAAGGTAAAAGCAGAAGTCGAGGTGTAGAAACTCAGGATCTACCAGGAGACTTTCCTTGTTCTGTGTGTGGAAAAGTTTACCATAGGCTTCGCTATTTAAGATCTCACATGAAGAGACACACAGTGAATTCTAACCTTCTGTGCAGTGAATGTGGAAAGTCATTTAAAACACAGCCTTACCTTGCACAACATCTGAAAACTCATCGTACAAAGGAAATGTACCAGTGTTCCCAATGTGAATTTTCATCAGCAGTAAATACACTTATCCATGCACATATTCAGATCCATAAAGAGGGCTGTTTGACTTGTGAAATATGTGGGCAAGCTTTCACAGATAAGTCAACACTGCACAGACATAAAAGAGTTCATGATAAAAGTCGACCTTTTGCGTGTAAATTTGAAGGGTGCACATTGCGATTCAAAAAAGAAATTACCTGCAATGGGCATTATAAACAACATTTCACTAAAGGGAAATTTGAGTGTAGTGTTTGTGGATATGTATTCAGACAAAAGCATCATCTTTTAAGACATGAAAAGATGATACACAAGCTTAGTCCAGTTAAAACTACAACAAGACCCAGTGATGAAAGTGATAAGGCCAAACCTGACATTCAAGAAAATTTGGACATACCTTTAAATCTTGATGTTCCACAATCTGAGAGTACTTGCATGGACACTGGTGAAGTGAACCTGATTGTAAATGAAGATGGTGGTATAAATGTAGCAAGTGAAAATACTGAAGACCAGTTTGACCTTGAAAGTGCCCTTCAGAGTGGGCAGCTAGTCATAGCAACAGATGAGGAGGGTAATCCTGTGAACTATGAAATGTCAGATATTGGTATGAACGTAGCATATCAGACACTGCTGCATGGAGGAGAGGGACAAGATTTAGACGCTCATACTATACTTATACCACAGGCAGATGCAAATCAGATTGTTTTTGAAGAGGTCACAGAGACAGTTGGAACTTATGTTGAATCATAGCTTTAACCCTTAAAGCGCAACAAAAATCATCTGCTTTTATCGACTGCTGAGATGTTTAAGAAGCCTCAATGACAAACAGTGTGGACCCAGATATCCCGGTGATCTGGGTCCACCCTGTTTGCTTCTATACTTAAATTAGTCAGTAATGTTAGGCAATTATTTGCAGCAGACGACTTCAGCAGATGTCATTTTTCAGATGCAATTTTTCTTGGGGCTTTAAGGGTTTCCGTTTTCTTTGTAATGAAATATTTGGTTTCTTCATTCTGAAAAAAAGGTTTTGTTGCTTTTTATACACCTGTTTTGAAAAAAAAGTCGTAAAATATTATGCCAACAGTGTTTGTCTATATATAAACTTTTAGTTTCAGAAAATTGCTTTATCTGCATTTTTCGTCTCATTGAAATAAAACTTGTTGGATATCCAGGCCATGATGTGGGGCAGAGTATGTTATATTGAGGTTTCCACTATTTAAATTTTGGCATAGTTACTGTAGATATGGAAATGTTCTAGAGAACTTAATTTTTGCTAATACATGTATTTGCCAATTCGTTGCCTCCTCACTAATATTGAGTAACTAAAAGAAAATGGATTGTGATATATATGACGGTGCAACAGATACTAAAAAGAGAGAATGACAGATAGTTTTCATCTTTTACCTCCTCAATATCTTTATCCACTATTCTGTAAGATGAAACAATATTTGTATTTATAAGTGTGTCAGTAACAAGACATAAAATAATGTTTCTTATGAATTGACCAGTGTAGTTTACCGGCTGTAAACTATATTGGTCAATTCATAACAGGTCAACCTATACTGTTATTGAACACAAAAAGATTACACGATCAAGGTCATGTTCATCACCCTTCAACAGTTACACAATAGACATTTTGTGATGCCAGGGATTTTCCTACCTATCTGAAGTTGGGGCCAGGGGCCTGCTGATTTTGGGAAAAAAGCATTTGAACCATCAAAATTAGGAAAACTTGATGCAGTCTAAAAGAACAGGACCACCATTTTAAATTGATTAAAAACCATAAGAAATTAGCAGTGTAAAGCTGCTCTTCATAATAACTATAGTCCTGTCGCAATAATAAGAAACGCGAAAATCTGGAATATTATTTTATTAATTGCATTTTTCTGAATGTTAAGCTCAAATCTGGATTTAGAATATCCTGCAGTGTCAGAAGAAAATTGTTAGAAGAATCTACTACCACTGCCCTGACCCCTAATCTCTTGGGAATTTTGACATTTTTAAGCTTTCAGAAAAGCGGGGGGAATTTAAACGGTGTAACAGCCATGTGACGGCCTATATATATGTACTTAAATTTCTACAGGTAAGTGTCAAAAGCATCACGCATTTCAAAATCGTGATTGCTTTGTACAAGCCAGTTTTATTTTTTAAGCACTGCCATTCAGTTGATAGTATCGATTCAATCAGCATAGACACATATCCAACTGACCTAATACGATCAGTTTGATCCGGGTAAATACTGTTTGCTATATTAGTAAGGACATTTTCTACTCAAACAGCCTGATGTGGCTATTATGGACAGTTTTATAAAGCAAATTTTATAGTGGTAAACGGCCTAAACATTATTAACTACATGTGTAAAATTTAAAGTCAAACGCTCATTTTCTGTAATTAGTTAATTTGAGCTGTTTACATACATTCTTTCAATGGTAACACTCATGTCAGGGATAATCATGGACCAAAATGATAATGGGTCCTTAAAATGGGCCAATTGCCATTATCTTATTCAAATGCATGCAAATTACACAATTTTAATGGAACTTTTGAAATTTCTATAGGCCCTTTGCAAAATTTGATGGGATCAAGAATCCTTAATATATATATTAGAGCATAATTGACATGAGATTTGAATAGCTTATATAGGAGGCCCAGCTAAAAATAAAGTCAATTTTAGCAGAAATAATAGTTTTCTAACAAAATGGATTAGGCCTATCCCAGGATTATCCCTGTCAAGTGTCAAATAAGTGGAATAAAATACCCAAATTCTACCATCAGAATTATAAGAGCAAAATTTAGCCATAATACCAGCCAATATCTTTTGTCAAAATACTGCCTGAAATGATTCACGATTATTGAATGCTCAATGTGATATAAATTGAAAACGTACATCTTAAGTCATTTACTCGCGATTCTAATTTATGCAGCAATACTTTATATGTACGATACACTATACTGCTATACTGAACAAAAGTGAAAATGCTGCACTACAATATTTCATATTTTGTAAGAAAGTATTGGACGAAAAGTATTTACTAAAGCTTAATAATGTTTTCAATACATCCGGCAAGCGATTCGTCGAAGCTCTGCCATTTATCTCGTTTGATGACTGAGTTATGTTCCTTTTTGTTTTTAAAGCTTTATTCACTGAATTTTGCAATCGGCGTGTGCAAAAAGATTGTTATGCTCATCAGAATTCGTTATACTTGTTTTGCATTAATACACAAGAAAACTGTATTATCACTTGAAACAAGCTCAGAAATCCATTTTGAATTCATCAAATTTGTAAAATATTTGTATAATGTCTCCCTTTGACAAAAAATAGGGAATATTAAATATTTGGTAATCTTCGATTTATCATGATTTTTGATAACTTTCTTTCATTTGCCAAATCAGGTAGACCTATCAGCACATTGTTCCTACCATTTCTCGACCAGTAATGTGCTCAGACTAAGATGCAACAACACATTGATTTTCCTATGGAGATTTCAGTGATAAAATTTCAAGCTTGGCCAATTTGATGAAAAACACGTTTCTTAGGTTGCTTTTCTAAACGATCAAAACACATTTTTGGTTGTCACATGTCTAAGACTACAATTTCGTTCAGTCGGATCTGGTTGGCAGTGGATTTCTGAAGGCCTTACCTAAGTGAGATTTCTGTTCAAGTTTGTAACCTGAAAAATTGGACTCCTGTCACATTTAAATGACTTCTTTTTTCTGTCTTTTTTTAGTTATGCTTTCATGCGTGTCTGTTTATTGATGCCTTGTGCTCACCTGCTGGATTATGGCTAGCCTCTTGGCTCTCGTTTGTGATGTCTAATTGTGAAGTTGTCACTTTCCCATTAATATCCTGGGTCAGGTGTGGTGCTTGATTGTATCGATTCCTGATCTTTGCCCTCTTTCTGACTTTCATGTGTTTTCTCGTGACAACAACTGTAAACCTTTTAATTTATGCATAACCCAGTCTTTGAACATTCAGATACACTTTCATTTGCTTTACTGGATTGCATCATTTTGTATATAAATGGCAAACAAAACAGGTGTAGCATTTTCACTTTTGTCAGTATATAGCCTACACGGCGATCACTGACCTGAAACGACATCGAATGATTTAGTCAACCATTGCATATTATTAATAAACTGGGTCAGTTTATGTCCATTCTACCAACAGTAATACTCCCCCGTTTAAAAAAACCAAAAATATGCCAAAATTCCATCTAATTACAGAAAAACACAGTAAAAACATCAGGTTGAAAATTTTGTCAAAAAATACTGCAGCTTTTTCTACCCGCATATCGAAAAGTTCAAGAGAAAATAACGTGAATATATGCACTTAAGGTCGATTTCTCGCGTTTCTTATTAATGCGGCAGTACTTTAGTGAAAATTTGCATAAAACTGAATGAAAACAGGATACAATTTTCATCAGCTCTGCCTCTAAGAGGTAAGCCAGATATGATTAGTGCACTATACTTTTTTGCAGTTGTGTTGGTAACAAATGCACTGTATTCTCTGTAATCTGTAAAAGCAAACACTTTGACAGTATCCTAGTTATTCTTTAAAAATCATCTTGTCTGAAACCACAAGGCCTAAAGCCTTGATATTTAGTATGTAGCATCAGCTAGTGGACCTCTACCAAGTTTATTCAAATTATGCCCCTTGGGGCCAAAATGGGCCCGCCCTGGAGGTCACATGTATTACATAGGCTTTTATAGGGAAAAAATGAAAAAATCTTCTTGTCTGTAACCCTTGATATTTGGTATGTACAGTTTGCATAAAGTCGGGGTCTGCACTGTATGTCTAAAAACCAACAAAAATTATGCTAGGCCTCATTCATTCGGAGTCAAGACAACCAAAGTCCATATATACATTTGTTGTTTTGTAAATAGGCACCCTGTTCATCAAGAACTACATTGTGTGTCAGGCAGTGCACCCATGTTCTGCTATGCTGTTTAAGTTGCCGGTCTCTGAACAAAGGCCTGTCCGGGGTTCACATAGTCTTAACCACAAGACCTAGAGCCTTGATATTTGGTATGTAGCATCACCTAGTGCACCTCTCCCAAGTTTGTTCAAATTGTGTCCCTGCCTCCCTGGGGCCAAAAATGGCCTCATCCCGGGTTCACATAGGCTCATATACAGTGTTTCTGCAAGACCAGAATTTTTGGGGGTCATTGATGACCCCTTGTTTGAAAATTTGGGGGTCATTGGCAAACTTAGAGGGTCAGAACTTTTTTCAATGTATAATTAGTTTTTGTCTGAGCATGCGTCAATATTAAAGGTATTTGAAGAATGTCCCCTATCGTAAGATAAAAGTTCTTGAAATTCAGTGCATGTTTTATTTCAATAGGTTTGTGATCGACGGCTTTTATTACATTTTCTGTTTCATGGGAAATATTCAATGTTGTGTTGCTTGTAGTTAAAGCCCTATCCTCCAGAGGACAAGAAATAAAAGTGTCTGCTCACCAATTTCTTTACGGGGCAGCCATTGTTGTTTAACAGTTGAGTGCTTTACCCATGCGCAGACGGTCAGTCTAAAAATAGACGTGATGCATTGGATTCATTTCTTTTAAAATCCTTGTCTTATATATTTTGGTGTATTGGAGCATTGAAAACTTTCTTTTCTAGACTACTTTTTTTTTAAATTATGCTGCAGTGTCCCAAAATAGCTGCGAGAGCGAAACAAGCCAAAATAATTTGGAATGAAACCCCATCTGTGCTAATCGCAAATGACTTTTGACATGTGCAGTCGTCGTTTTTGAAATAAACCAGATTTTCCATGGAAATACCCAGCAAAGATATTTGTGCGCAGGTCTATTTTCCACAGGAACACTATTTATAGAAGCGTTATCATCGAGGTAAATTGAAGTCCTCAGATCTCGGCACATAAAGAAGATGGAGTTTTGTTCTCGCTGCTGTTTTTGTGTGCGTCACAAAAAACGCACAGACAAACTGTCAATGCGTCAGCAGTCAATTTATTGCATCAAAAACGCAAGAAACACACTCTCGCGGAAACACTGTGTATAGAGAAAACAGCTTCTTGTCTGAAACCACAAGGCCTAGAGCCTTGATATTTGTAAGAAGCATCACCTATTGGACCTCTACCAAGTTTGTTCAAATTATGCCCCTGGTGCCAAAAATGGACCCACCCCCGGGTCACATAGGCTTACATAAAATCAACTTTTTCAGAATATGGTAATGTTGTTTATCAGCATACAATAGCATGCTAGCAAATATTATGACCTTACTCTGGGGTTGGGTGAAAAGGTCTCCTTTTTTTCTGAAAGTAGTCATGTTGCATATCAAATTAATGGGAACGAAGCATAGAACACCAGGCAAGAAAATAGTCTGCCCTTTTACAATCACTCTACCCCTGGATGGGGTCAAAACATTTTTTCTGAAGAAGGTTATGTAATTAAAAAATTAAAAGGAAAGAAGTGTAGAACATTATGCAATTAAACTGTTTGACCTTATGCATAGCCCTGACCTTTTGGGTTTGGTCAAAAGGTCAGACATTGAAATTGTGCATATAAGTATATTTTGATTGAGCTTGGTGGCTTGATAGGCTTTGTTTATGATCTGAGTGATACCCAAGATGAGAATGGGATTTATAATATTGTGGTAAACATCTTCTACTCGTGACAAGGATTCAGGTGAGCAATCCAGGGCCCAAGGGCCCTCTTGTTAAATTATGTTGCCTTTGAGAAACCAATGTTATTTTGATAGTTCATGTGAATTGTCTGCTTCTACTTGGAACTACAGGGCTTATAGCACACCTTGTCATAACACTGTCAGATTTGGATATAGCAAAATCATGCTGTGGCTTAAAAAGATCTACCTTGGAATTTTACAAAGAATATAAGAATCTATCATGATTGTGAGGGTAGGATAGAAAAATCCATCCCGAGGCTCACCCTTTGGCATCACTAGGCTTGCCGAGTGATGACAAACGATGATCGCGAGGGACGGATTTTCTATCCCACCCTCACACGAATAATGGATTCTTTTTCTTGCTCGCAACTGTTTCTTTTTATTTTAAAATAAGCTTCCAGAAGTCCCTGAATATGCTAAGATGCAATTTCACATGATGACGTCACTGTAACATAACAATGACGCCACTTGACGACCATATGTGTGAGTTCCAATATAACCAATGTATGTTGCCCTCACATGACAGCCTGGGTAAGATAGCCTGGGTAAGATAAGATTTTCTATCCCAGGGTAAAATCTAAGATATCCTTATCTAGTGTGCAAGAAATTATACTTTTTTATAGGTAAATGAAAATGGTCATTTTCTTTAAATTCCTTTGTAGAACTGTTCCTATATAACAGGATTCACTTATAACACAGACCATTGCTATGGATCCCAAACATAGCAGTATAAAGCGACTACACTATATTGTGTTGTGAAAAAGTATCTACTGTATTGAGAAAAACAACAGACTTCATTGAAGTTCAACTAGATTTAATATATAGCATAACTAACAAGTGATACAATAGTACCCAGTACAAAAATATGACCAAAAAAGGGTTATCAATTTATAATATGATTCAAATACATGTGTTAGTAAATATCAATCCGTAATGTGCTAAGTCAGCAGAAAGTAGCCCCATAATCTGACAACACTGCAAGTATTTTCACCGACCTTTGGATTAAACCTTCAACACTTTAACATAAAATAGTCTACTGTTAACCTTTGCAAACAGTTTGGACCCAGATCAGGACCGACAAATGTCGGTCCTGATCTGGATCAAAACTGTTTGACTCTCTGATAGGATTCATGATTTTTTTGAAAAAATCAGCAGAGGAGAAAAACTTGAAAAATTCCCCAGCATGCAAAGAGTTAATTTTGCAGCAGTAGACATTTCCAATTTCAGTTGCTACCTTAAGCAGTGCCAATCGCAACAAAAGTCATCTGCTTTTGTCATCTGCTGAAATGTTTTAGAACCCTTTTGGTCAAACATTGTAGACCCAGATCAGAATGCTCCTGTATGAGCAGTCTGATCGGTGTCAGAATGCTCTTGTAGGAGCAGTCTGATCTGGGTCCACACTGCTTGTCTCCCTGCTTAAAGCTGCATACTCTGTAACTATGAACATTTTTCGAAAAAAATTATTTTCTTTTTAAATCATTTGTAAAAGTAGAATTAAGCTATGTTTTCACAATAAAAATGTTCAGTACAGCTCAAAACTGCATGGAAAAGTGAATTATCTCCTCAAATAGGTGTGTTTTTCTCTTGTTGGTAATTATTTGCGTCCCTCCAATAATTCTAGACCATTGAATTTTAACATAAATGCAGTGGTTTTGATAGTGATACCTTGTTAAGATTTACAAAAATGGTAAAATGTTTACCTGAAATTGAGTATTTTTACTGTGTTCTTGAAAAATAAAAACATTATTTTTAAAATTAGAAGATCAAAAATTACAGACTATGCAGCTTTAAATTAGGCAGTAATGATAGCAAATATAAGCAGCAGACAACATTTTCAGAAGCATTTTTTGGCAAGTGCTTTATGGGTTAAGAGAAATATGGTCAAGAGTTTTAGAAGGTGGCACAATATTTTGGGTAACCATAGAAGTATTTATTAGAGGCTAAGATCAGGATCAACTTGCACTGCTACCAGAGTATTTGGACTTTCCACTGCTACAGAAAACACTGCTGGAGACACACCAATGAAAAGGACCCCAGGACATAAAACACGATCAGCTTTATATGTATTTTTGAATGTGGTATGATTGCCATGATTTTACAGACAAACATCACTTTTGGTTAAATGCTGGCATGATTGTATTAACTAATGCATGCTGGGTAATCTTTTTGTTGTCTGCCGATTTCTTTTTTCAATATCATTTTTTTTTAAAGAAATTCTTTCAGAAATGCAGCAGTGTAAACCAGTTTGGACCCAGATCAGGCCTGACATGATGTCAGGCCTGCTCTGGGTCCAAATTGCTTGCATAGATTATCAGCAGAGGCCACTAGCAGGTTATTTATTTCAGTTCATTTTGATGAAAACTGGATAAAATAACATGTCCACAGATAACAATGACATTTATTTCACTCCAGAACAGTTAAATAGGAAATAAATCTTTAAATTGTCAAAGGGAACTTTTAAAGTGATGTGCCTGCCATGTTAATAGGGAAGATACATTATACATTGTGATGAAGAAGAAAAAATATACTACCATACATGCTTAACCATGAAAGCACCAAAGCTAATATATATATATCTGTCCAGGAACATTTCATATTCTTGGTAATAAAACAGACTTCTAAATAACTATTATTGTTTGCTTTGTAGTTGAACCTGTTTCTTGCAAACTTGTAACAGTGTAAACTCAGATGAGATGCCACAAAATGCAAAACTACCTTAAGCTCCTGCTTATTTCTCTATTGAAAAACAGTATGTGTATATAACATGTATGAGATTCTTATATCTAAACTTAGGTAGCCTTTAAGCCGCACATTACAGCTTGCAAGGAGTGCAGTGGAAGAATGCTTGACTTGAGATCTAGGTCGCTGGATCTAGCCTCACTGGTGGTACTGTGTTGTGTCCTTGAGCAAGACACTTTATCCTCTGCTTAGTGTTGGTTCAAGCCAGGAAACGCCCCAACATGATTGAAAAATTGTTGGCTGAGACATAAAGCATCAACTCAAAACAATATTTGCAGCAGACTACTTTTTCAAATTGTATTGCTTCTTCTACAAACCAAATACAGTAAAACCTGTGTAAAGCGGCCACTTAAAAATAGACAAAACGAAGATCTTAATGACAAATGGTAGCTTAATGAAGGTCAAAAGTATTGCAGAATGCTCCCCTTGGAGCATTCTGAAATACTTTTGACCTGCATTAAGCGATAATTGGTCTTCAAAACCATATTCAGTCCTTTTGAGAGCGGCTGTTTTACACAGGTTTTACTGTAAAGCTTGAAATATGTGAACTATCAAGCCTTATTGACCTGTATAAACCTGCCATGCTTTTTGTTTTTATTTGATTCGATTCTTTACATCCCAGTCAACAATCTTTCAGGTATGTCGGGACAGTCTCCCTGGGTTGAACCAGTACTAAGCTAGGATTAATGTGTCTCGCTCAAGGACACAATGCAGTGACGCCGGTGAGACTCGAACCAACGGCCCTTCAGTCTCGAGTCAAGCACTCTACCACTGAGCCACTGCCCTCCCTACATCCTTTTTTGTGAGACAAAGGCAAACAGTGGGGAGCCTGATCAGATGCCACAGAATGCAGCATGTTATCAGGCTTACTACTGTTTGCTTACAAGAAATTCAATTCAAAATGAAAAAGAAATTAAAAATATAGTACCTGGTACCCCTAAAGTTGGAAATGGAATCTTTCCAATTGATATGAAGGGGATTTCCATTCGGTATATATGTGTTAATCTGCAAAATGAAAAAAGTGGTCACAAAATATGTTGTCCACTGCAATAGTTATTAAAGAAATAGATCAGCTCTTGGGCGTGAATTGTTGAGTAATAATTCACTGTTTGGAGGTCAAGTGTAAAGATCAAATCACGAGTGCGCAGTGCCAGCGATTTATCTTTGCACAACTGACCGACAAACAGTGAATTATTACTCAACAATTCACGCCCAAGAGCTGATCTATTTCGATTCTAACGCACAATAAACGACGAAAACACATTTGAAGTCTTCAGCTTTTTCCAACTTTCCGCCATTGTCTTGAAGATTCCTGCCAATAGTTGGACTGTGTTGCATATGTTTACATGAATTTGTAACGTCTTTCAAGCATAAAAACGATGTTACACCGTCTAACGCCATGACTGACCTCATTTTTCAGTAATAAGTGAAGTCAACTAGTGCTTTCAAACTCTGAATTATTGTTTGATATATCAAGTTTTATTAGCATTGGCTTTATAAGCGAGGGGTGTTAGAATTTTAAATATTTAAATTTCTGCTGTGAGTCTTTAATTGGACCTTCACATTTGAGATGCCGTTCATACCTTCATGAACAGATCAATTTAAGCCATACCCACATATGCTCCATTTGGGCAGACCAAAGTCAAAGCCATCCAATTATGCTGTTTGTTTAAAGATGTTTGTGTGACATTGAACATGTATCGCCATGGCGTTAATTGAGGAAATTGGGCATTTCGGCTAATCCGAAACCTCCATTATGTCTTATTTAATTCAAAATATCTGGAAAAACAGCCAAGTTTTCTTAACGGATAATATGAAATGAAATATAAGTAATAAATGCAATTTTTGGTCTTCATGCTTCACTTCCCAAGAGACCTGATGTCTTCTGATTCCATCAACAGACCAAAACTTGTATATATTTCTTAAATGTCTCCTTTTTTCAGGAGTTCTCCATTGTTAAATAGTATATACATTAAATTTAAACATAAGGTAGAAATGTTATGTAACAATGAATTAAATTTTTTAAAAAGTGAACTTTTTAATGTAAATGCTACTAAATTGTTAACTAAAATCTATCAACTATTTTGAAAAAGTAAGTGCTGTGTTCTATATGAAAAACATTGAACAATTAACCATTTTCTTGCAATCCATGACAATTGTTGTCTGCTTCACATCTGCTGAACTACTTTTCGTATCCTAACTTGCAAACAAAATGGATTCAGATCAGACTTCTTCTATTCGATTTCAAAGTGTATGAAATTAATCTATAGTTCATTTGCAGCAGGTGTAAACAGCAGACAACATTTTCAGGACATAAATATTGGCAGTATAAGGGTTAAAGCTATTGAATTCAAATATAACTCCATAATTTCTCACATGAAAATGTGTAAAAATAACACAACTATACTACCTATTGCACTAGATATATGAAAGAGATAAACTGTAAATTTCAAGTAAGTTACAACCGTATCTTTGTCAAAAACTACTTATATACAAAATATAACAAATGGGCAAGCAAATGAAATTGTGTTACTTGTAGCATATACTCCGGAAAGAGACAAGCCTGCAGTCTCGCCAAAAAGTATAGAAGTAGATAAAGGCTCAGACAAAACAATAGGCATCTAGACCCACTAGGTAGCTATGCAATTATATTTTAAGTGACTGTGCCCACATGCAACAAGTACCACTATTTCAAAGACTGGCCCAAATACTCTGTCACTTCTCTCCTTCCAACTTATGCCATTTCACCACTAATGCACAATCATGTAACATGTAACAGCCCACAGCCCTTCTGGACACATGCATGCATGCATGGATCCAAATGGGGGGGGGGGGGGGGGGGCATCAAGAAGCAACTGGACCCATCAGGGTCAGTTTAGTGCTCTGTGATACATGTGTGATCCATGCACTAATTCACAAGTCCAAGATAAGCAAAATATTGAGCATGAAATTGTCACTATTGACCAGTCCAAACAAATAGTTTGGTTGCTCATAATTCTTTAAGAGACCCTATAACGCATGTCTTGTTTGATATTTTATGATCACACCCTATCTGGACAGAATAGACATAATTCTTTAGTGAGTTTATACTGATCAGAGTGCAAAAGGTCATTGGTAAACAGTACATTCAGAAGAGCAAAGTATCCTGACTTTCACTTGAAGAGTGGTTTTAAAATACAACCATGTCTTTGTTTGGGCATTAACAATACTTTCAACATTTTTCAATAATATCAAAACAGTTTCTTATCATATCATAGTGTTCCTATCAGTGTTCCACACTATGCATTAAGTTCCATTTTTCTTAACCCTTAATGTGCCAATCACAACAAATGTCGTCTGCTTTTCTCGTCTGCTGAAATGTTTAATGAGCCTCTATGGCAAACAGTGTGGACCCAGATCAGACTGCTCTTATGAGCAGTCTGTTCTGGGTCCACGTTGTTTGTTCTAGACTTAATTCGTCAGTAATGTTAGGCAATTATTTGCAGCAGACGACTTCAGCAGGCGACATTTTCAGATGCATTTTTTTCTTGGCGCTTTAAGGGTTAAAGCAATTACATTATTTCATAAAACCCCTGATTGTGAACAACAGATTATTTTGAATATGTGCTCTTTAACAACCATTTTCATATAACATTTAATTTTTAAATTTTCAAATAAAATTAACAAAGGAAAGATGGGATCTTTTGAAATTTACATTCAGCAGTAAACTGACATAGTTGCAGAACAAAGTGCACATTGTGATAAGAGCCAGTGATTTTATTTGGGATTTTGGGAAGCTACCTTTTCCTTCACATTTGTGAAAATATGTCATAAAAATTGGAAAAATTAGTACTAAAATACATCAAATTGGGATTATAAAGGCCATTTTTAGATTGTGAGTGACTCCCATATAAGGTGGTAAAAATGGCCAAATGAGCTTTACTGGTACAATCCAGATTTTCATATTTTTTTTTAAAAAAAAATCAAACTTTATCAGAAGCTGACCATGCTCGTTTGTGTGTCCAGTCTGTTATTGCATATCTCCAGAAGACATTGACCAGTTTTGACCAATTATGAGTGATCAACAACAAATTAAACTCATAATTTGGCTTCATTGGTGTTTTGTTGATAAGTGTTATCCATTTCTTCTTATTTCTTTTCTTTGACTGCCAGTTTCTTGAGACCCTGCTGTTTTTCTGCCTTTTCTATTTGCTGAAATGAGAAAAAAAGAATCCAGGTACAGTCTCAGACTCAAAATAAAGCGCAATGACACATGTCCGCAAGCAGCCAATCATTGCGCTTTATTTTGAGTCTGTTTTATAACCTCGAGGCCAGTTCAGACATCTTAACCCTAGATTTGCAGCAGAAGATAATTTCTAATTGACACTTAAAGTTGCAGCAGATGAAATTAAAAAAAATTTGTTGCTTCTTCATGAAATCAAATGGGCCTCGACGTGACAAAACCTGTCTTCGGGATTTCTGAAAAAGCGAGACTCAAATCAGTCTCCTCAGCTACAGAGACTAGCTAGAAAATTTCGCTTGTAGGAAGTTAAGATATGATACTTTCCAATAAGCAAATAACAAAGGCGCTGATCAGTCTGCACGGATGCGCAGGCTGGTCTGCGCCTTTGTTGTTCGCAACCCATCGAAGCCAGGTTTTCTCGCGTTGAGGCCCAAATAAGACTGATATTTCATGTGAATTGTCTGCTGGCAGATGATGCATTTAAAATGTCAATCCTTATCTTCTATCAAAATCAAGGAAGATACCACATCATTAGTCCTCTGCTGTAAATGGATTGGTGCGTAATGATTACCCTTGTACTGTGATAGTCTTCTTTTATGCTGTTGAAATTTGAGACGGGAACACATAGTGAATACCCAGATCTCAATGTAAATACTGATTCATGGTTTGGATGCTAAACTGGATCCTAATCTAGATTTACCTAGTTTTCAAAAGAGGGTATAAAAGTTTGAAAAAGTTATGTGCACATTGTATTTATTAGGTTCAATAGGTGTGTCTGGAATAAAACTGGCTACTGCTACCTTAACAGTCGATTAACTATTAATCCCAATTAAATGGTAGAAACTCACCTCTTTCTGAAGGGCTAATCTAGATTGATAGGCTATTTTGGCAAGTTCCAACTCCACCCATTTGGGAGTGTCAGGGATAAAATAGGCTACTGCTACTTTAAGAGCTAGTAGAACATGCTGAAAATAGAAATACAAAAAGCTTAAAGGCACTATATCTGTTAAAATGATAAGGATTAACACAGGTTTAGATAAACAAAAATTTCAGCGTAAAATTGTAAATATTTTCTTACCCATCAATTTTAACGTTTTGGGCGCTCAAAGGAACCGTCTTTTGAGTACCCACAACATATGTTTTGGTTGAGAAATAAAAAAATTAAATTTTCCTTACACACTCTTAACTAAAGTACTAAAGTACTGGATTAAAATAGTAAAAGACAAAAGTGAAGTGACAGAAGAATCACATTAAAAAATCGCCCCAAAATGTTGACTTGTCCCTTTAGCATTTTGTGTACCATTCCTGGATACCATTCAACATTTCATATTGACTACAGCACTTAAATACTGTATGCCCTATCATTGTTTATGCGACATATTTATGAGCTAGAGGTCTAAATTTTGGTTTGAGCCTTTATTTATCTAAGTCCCAAATTTGTGTATGCCAGCAGTGAAGGCTCTGGCAAGACCGTGTGGATGCCTAGGATGGTCTATCTCCCCAGAACAGACGCAATTTGCCACTGTTAAATTTTGTTCCAGGCATACATTCATATAGGCACAATGACTTATAACATGCCCCTATTCTTTGATACCAGAGGAAGAGGGGTTGTTAAAGAGTTATTTCAAGAAAGTAAGATTGATAAAATGTTCAATATTGACCAATACTAGAGAGAGGTGTTGTTTAATTGGTATGTCGAGATATTTATTTTAAGTAAGGTTGATAAAATTTGTACTTTCTTAACTACGCTACCACAAACATGAGTACAATATTGGAGAAGGGTGCTGTTTAAATGGTATGTTAAGATATTTATAAAGAAAGTAAGGTTGATATTTGTACAATCCTAACTCAACGACCACAAATATGAGAACAAAATTGACCAATATTGGAGAAGGGTGTTGTTTAATTGGTATTTCAAGATATTTATAAAGAAAGTAAGGTTGATATTATTTGTACAATCCTAACTCAATGACCACAAATATGAGAACAATATTGACCCATATTAGAGAGGGGCTGTGTTTAATTGGTATAATAAGATATTTATAAAGAAAGTAAGGTTGATATTATTTGTACAATCCTGACTCAATGACCACAAATATGAGAACAATATTGACCAATATTAGAGAGGGGTGTTGTTTAATTGGTATTTCAAGATATTTATAAAGAAAGTAAGGTTGATATTATTTGTACAATCCTAACTCAACGACCACAAATATGAGAACAAAATTGACCAATATTAGAGAGGGGTGTTGTTTAATTGGTATTTCAAGATATTTATAAAGAAAGTAAGGTTGATATTATTTGTACAATCCTAACTCAACGACCACAAATATGAGAACAATATTGACCAATATTAGAGAAGGGTGTTGTTTAATTGGTATTTCAAGATATTTATAAAGAAAGTAAGGTTGATATTTGTACAATCCTGACTCAATGACCACAAATATGAGAACAATATTGACCAATATTAGAGAAGGGTGTTGTTTAATTGGTATTTCAAGATATTTATAAAGAAAGTAAGGTTGATATTTGTACAATCCTAACTCAACGACCACAAATATGAGAACAATATTGACCAATATTAGAGAAGGGTGTTGTTTAATTGGTATTTCAAGATATTTATAAAGAAAGTAAGGTTGATATTATTTGTACAATCCTAACTCAATGACCACAAATATGAGAACAATATTGACCAATATTAGAGAGGGGTGTTGTTTAATTGGTATTTCAAGATATTTATAAAGAAAGTAAGGTTGATATTATTTGTACAATCCTAACTCAATGACCACAAATATGAGAACAATATTGACCAATATTAGAACGGGATGTTGTTTAATTGGTATAATAAGATATTTATAAAGAAAGTAAGGTTGATATTATTTGTACAATCCTGACTCAATGACCACAAATATGAGAACAATATTGACCAATAATAGAGAGGGATGTTGTTTAATTGGTACTTCAAGATATTTATAAAGAAAGTAAGGTTGATAATTTTTTTACAATCTTACCTCCACACTCATAAATATGCGTACAATGTTGAATAATATTGGTAAAGGGTGTTGATTAATAGCTATGTCAAGATATTTGTAAAGGAATTAAGGTAGAAAAATTGTGTACTACAGTAAAACCTGTCTTAAGCGGCCACTCAAAAAGAAGACCAAAAATTGTTTTTCAAGACCGATTATTGCTTAATGCAGGCCAAAAGTATTGCAGAATGCTCCAAGAGAGCATTCTGCAATACTTTTGACCTTCATAAAGCTACCATATGTCTTTAAGACTTTTGTAATGTCTATTTTTGAGTGGCCACTTAAGACAAGTTTTACTGTGTCTTACCTCAACAACCACAAAAATGAGTACAATATTGACTGCTGTAATATCACTAGGTAGAAGTTTCTGTACTTGTGGGTTCATTCCTATCAAGGCACAGTTTGTCATCACAGCCATCACACTAATCACTTCAAACGCCATCTGTTCATAGTAAAACAAACACAACCTAATAAGCACACATGCTTCTATCAGGGTTCCCACAGAAATTCAAAATCACAATTCCATGGTTTTTCTATCGTTTTCCATGATCAATGATGTAATTTTCATGACTATTTAATGCACGGCCTCCAACCTCCCCTTTTAGTGGCATCTTCACACAGAGCATAAATGCGGAATGCAGCAACAGTAATATATTTAAATAAGCATGCTTGTAGACCATGCATGCATTTTGAAATAATTAAACTTGAAACCACCAGTAGCCAGAAAACTAGCTGTCAGACACACAAAATGTGTGTCTGACAGCTAGTTATCTGGCTACTGGTGGTTTCTTCAAATTATTCGTAAAATTCCATGATTATTCAGGTTTTTTCAAATTCTATGATTTTTCCATACATGGAACTTTTTTTTTGATTTTCCAGGTTTTTCCATGACTTCCAGAGCTTATGGGAACCCTGCTCTTATAGAACAGAGGTTGTTTACTGTCAGGCCTCCAGAAAGAGTGTCTAGTTAAAAAGTATTGTTCTTATTTGTCAAACATATTTTGTGTACTTGATTATATGCAGTAGACATAAGAAAGCCAGAATTTTTTTATTAGTTGATTTACTTGAAAATATTTCAGATTTAGGGTCGGGAGGGGGGGGGGGAATAAATAAATAAGATAGCTCTGAAAATGACCAGTTAACTGGTCATTTTCAGAGCTTTTTTTTAATATCTCCAGAAAAAAACAGTAAAACTAGTAAGATGAACCAACAGTCTGTATTAATCTTTTAAATATTTTATCATTTTCCTAAAAATCTGAACAAGGCAAGAACTTTTAACAGTGTCACTCTCAAAAATACATAGACAGAACCTCAAAAATATGTTATTTTTTTCAACAAAACAAATAATTTAGAGTCGGCGGATAAAATATAAAAATAAATTTTAGAAATTAAAAAAACAATTTTAGAATTTTTTTTTTTTTTTTGTACTTTACGAAAAATTACAGTAGGAGGGTTCATAAATCAACTAATAAATTTGGCCCAAACAGAAAAAAATTTCAGGGCAAACACATTTGAGAGACAATGGTAAAAATTTCTAGTTAAGCTAAGCAAAGATATCAAGCTAAAATTATGATTATAAATTATCTTTCAATTGAAACATGCTTTGTCAAATTGGACTGAGAAATAAGAAAATCAATTAATCTTAAACCAAATAACATTTCTAAATCTTTCTATTATGACAACAATTTATGCTTGTTTACACAGCTTATGCATGCTTGCAGAAGAAAAACTCAATTAACAGTTTAAAACTTTCTATGAAATTAATTATTTGGGTAAAAACACCTTAACTCTCAAACATGTTAAAGCACCTGCAAAGTAAGATAAAATAATGTCTGCTAAAGTCATCTGCTGCATATTTTTTGTTAACATTCTTTGACTAATGTATAGGGGCAAACAGTGTAGCCCCAGATCTGACTGCTCCTACATGAGCAGTCCGATCTGGGTCTACTATTTGTTTGTTAAAGAGGTTTCTAAAACATTTCAGCAGACAACAAAGCAGACAGCTCTTGATGCAATTGGCTCTTCAAGTGTTATATAAACATATTCCTACCTGCCAAGCACCAATATTTGAGGCTGATTCAGCGAAGGGTCTCTGAAAGACCCTGCACATTTTAAAGGCATCAGATCTAATCTCGGTAATATTGTTGATTAAAGCCCACAAGGCTGCCAGTGGGAACACAGATGAGAACAGGAACACATAGCCAAACTGTAGGAACATCTCCAAGTAGTCATTTAGGGTGCCCTTGAAATAAGAAATTTATGAACTCTTTATAACATTTCTCAAGGTTCATACAGGCAAGTTGGAGTAAAATTCAAGGACTTTTAAGGACTTCTAAAGACTATCCTACAGTTTTCAAGGACTAAAAGTTTATGAAAAATCCTGATTTAAGTGTTAAAATTCTTCTTCAGATATGCTAGGCTGATATAATGGAGAAATTAGTACCAGAAAATTAGTATAAAATTGTTGTACCTTTAGTTGGTGCAGTATATGCTGCACCAAATAAAGGCACAACAATTTTATACTGATTTAGATCTCTATCAACAGTGTTAAGTCCTACAGAAAATAGAAGAATTCAAGGACTTTTCAAGGCATTTTAATGATTTTCCAGTACTTTTAAAGGCATATTTAATTTTCAAGGAATTCTCAAGAAAGCCCTTTAAATTCAAGTACTTTTCAAGCCTGTGTGAACTCTGTGTCTGTATAACATAAAACAATTATTGACTATTGAGTCATTGGTTATGAAGTGATATCCACCAGAGTATATTAATATTAACAGAGCCATGAGACAAGACCAATACTGATAGTCTTTGGTGAATAACATTTTATTACCCAACCCTCTATATACAGAGTAATAGTCTATTTTTCATTTTATTTTATGACGTGAGTCACTAAACTATTTACGGGTGAATAATTTTGGATATAAACCGGGAGTATACCATGGCCTGGTTTCCCACTTCACTGCTAATAACATGAAGGAGTGTGTCGCTGATGCAGGTATGGTTCGTTTACATGAAGAGACGTTCCGTAACAATGTCAGAAATGAGGCATGGTTTGGCACTTTAATCTCCCAATAACTTCATTGTTTATGGTCAGAAATATAAAGTGTGGGTACTGGTTTTCTCAGTTAGAAAGTGAAGAACCGTGGGTGGATTAAGCAAAATTTCCTGTTTTCCAACTAAACTGCATCATTTGCAGGATTTTAAAATTTTGATGTCATCAAATGGGTTGGATAATATAATAGTTATATCATGCCTGTTTGTAGTATAGTCAAACTATTACCCCTCAAAGCATAGGATGGCCTGATGTACTTGTTCTTTGATATAAACATACAGGAATATTGATGCAATCTGCAGCACTGCATATGTATAAAGGTCTAGATAAACAAAATTTAACACGCCAAAATTTTGTTTATCTCCTTGTCCCTCAGTTCAAAGATTTGTTTTGGGTGCTCCTAAGAACCTCATTGAGACGCTTCTTTTTAGTACCTCAAACATATGTTTTGTCTCAAATTGTCTGATAAATAAGAAAATCAATTTTAAAGGCTCAAACCCGCGACCCCTCGGTCTCCAGTCAAGCACTCTACCGTGGAGCCACTGCCCTCCCTATTATTAGCCTGATATGACTGAACTTACATCATAGACGTCCATAATACTCTCCACACTGGTCTGTTTCTGCAGGTCTTCACTAATTTCACCATTAAAGAACTCCACCTTCTGTGCAACTGACATCTTTTTCATCGCCTTGTCAACTTTGGCAGCCTGGCGCCGATGGAACAGGAAGGGAACCACAGACTCCTGGAGCTGACCAACTATTTGCGTAGTGATAAGAAGGGAGGCTAGAGTCTAGAATTGAAAGAATATGAATTAAATCCCTTGCATGCTTGGAAATGTATGCTTTTCTGTCCTCCGCTGATTTTCTAGAAAATTAGGCATGCATTCTTGTTGTCTGTGGATTTTTTCAAAGTTAACTTCTCCAAAAGTTCTATCATTTGACATTTTTTCAGGCCTGATCAGTGTCCAAAATGTTTGCAATGGTTATCAGCAGACAATTCTGGTGGGCAAAGAGTTCAGATTTATTTGTTGGTTAGTACCTGATGCTTGTCTTTGGCTCAGCCCACCGTGACTCTACTTGAGGTGTTCATTAGCACTGACTATCTGTGAGCTGTGAGCCCTTTTCTTTGTTTCATCATAATGTGTTAATTTGACTAAATTGTTTCTCTGTGATGATGCATTGAGCCTCCATGTGAGCTATACAATTTTTGTGTTTTAACAACAACAGAACCTAAGGCAAAGATTTAGCACCAGTAAAATGCATTTTAGGCCCTGCGAACAACACACGCACAGTCTGATCAGCGCCTTTGTTATTTGCTTAATGGAAAGTATTATACCTAGACTTGCTTTAAGCGAGATTTCACTATTCTAGCTAGTCTCTGTAGCTGAGGAGACTGGTTTGAAGCTAGCTTTGTCGGAAACCCCGAAGACAGGTTTTGTCCTGTAAAGGCCCATTTGGTATGAGTCACCATATATACTTCCTTACTTTGTGTATGCAAGCAGCCAAACCTATAACAAGACTACATAGGCCTCAGGGATCAAATTTAGCACATGCTAACTTGCTAAATGCTAGTAGTTTTTCCAAAAAAGCAAGTTGAAATTACCGTCACTTGCTATTTTTAGCAAGTGAATACAAATCACTCTTTCCAGATCATGCAGCAAAGTATAAACTACTTGAAAAACAGTGTAGATCCTGATCAGCCAGCTTCTGAAGAAGCTGGCTGATCAAGATCTACACTGTTTTAGGATAACAAAAATGTTCTTTCAGGAGATAATATTTGAAATAAATTTTTGGAACACAATCTTGTCAGCACATATGCTAAATGAATTGGTTCAATTTTCTAATTAGCGAAATATAAAGTGACTTAGCAAGTTGATCATAAGAAAAATTATCACTTGCTATATCTAGTAAGTGATTAAAAATCTTAAATTTGATCTCTGGACCTGCAGGCTTGTTTTAGCCTTTGCTGCTCTCCATGCAATAAATTCCAAATTATCACATACAGGCTGATTTCAGAGGTAAATGAGTTATTGAGAGTAGACTATAATTATAAGTTACTTACACTTTTTAGGATAACCATATCTTTCATGTAGAATGCCACATAGAACAGCGAGATAAAACAGTTGATAAATTCAAACTGAAATGATAAGAGTAAAAGTTTTATTGTAAATTTGGAAATAAGATTAACTTTGTCAAAATTTTGAGCAAGTCCAAAAAGGGTTTCCCACAATGCTCAACAAATGTTGTCTATTTTATAATTTGCCGATGTACTTTGGTAGCCTACCCCTTGGAAGCAGTCTGATCAATGTTCTTAGTATTGCTCCCATGATAAAATTAGTCTGGAGTGCATACATTTTGAAAATATACAGACAACAATTTCACGGCAAAACTATTGGATGGATAAGGTTTATGCTATTCCAATGATCTAGCAAGCTTGAAGATCAATATAACAAAAAAGTGTTTAGCAAAGCACCAAGGGATAATTGAAAGATTTTTCTTATCATTTCTGAGTCAGTAGTCCTAAGGTTTTTCTTTTTTCTAAAATCGTCTTTTTCACAAAATTTTTTTGAGGAGAAAAGCGGAACTGCTCTCTTTTTTCTGAGGAGAAAAGGGGTACCGCCCGCCTTGTTTTGTCAATTTATAATCTTAAAGTATTTTCAAAATATTTATCTTGAAATTTAAATTTACAAATCAATCTTTAACCTTTTGTATACAGTAAACCCCTAAATGGATACTTTTACAAATAGTGAAGACTCAGATGAAATGCGGCATTTCATCATGGTCTACACTGCTTGTTAAGGTAAAAAAGATCTTCAGACAAAAGAATACATTTGTTTTTTTAAAATTATAACCTAACACCCCTAGTCATGTACAATGGACTATCCAAAGTTTATTTATCAAGCCAGGAGGAATAATCCATTAGTATACAAAGGGTTAAGAAAGGTTATTTTCATTTGCATTTACTCACCAAAATAAGCTTCAAAATGAGATGATTATCATAGGAACTTTGAAGACGATGATTTTCTGAAAGAAAAACATTTTAATTATATACAAAGTGGACAAAAACACAAAGTTTGGGTATTCAATTTCTTAAATAGATCGCAAGGAAATCCTTAGACATTGGTAATAAAATTGTCCCGATTTGCTGAAATTTTCCTTTTCCCAACTCCTGCTCCCGTGGTTTCAGTTTTGGCCTACATGGCACATTATGCAATGTCATCAACAGAATGACGTAATGTGCGAAAGTGTATGATGTCATATAGCGCAAAAATCTGTCACGCTTAAAATTGTATATAATAAAAAGAAAATTCAATTTTTTGAATTAATATGCCATTTATTTCATCTCATGAAGCGAGAAAAAATACACTTCAATTCGTGGCTTCGTCACTCATGAAATATGCATTATTCCTTTCACTTGATGAAATAAATGGCATATTCATTCCAAAAATATGAATATCCTATATTATGCAGTGTTGTGCCTAGAGTGCGGCATTGGGGGATTCCCACGATTTTACAGGTGATGTCCCTTAAAAATGCACCCAGTGCGCCCTCGAAAAATCCGCTGATTCTGTATCCCCTTTTTCGTATTTAGCGTAACCCAGTAAAGGAAAATAAAAAGCACAATTTAGACTGTGCATGTGTGTTTACTGATTTCTCAACCAGTCCCATACATCAACAAAGGCAGAAAAGTCAAATTTTATTCAGCTGAAGGCCAGAATGAGCTTTTTTAATGTAGAAATAGAATATTTGCTGGGGAATTCAAAACTACGGCCATGTAGAAACTACTTCACTGTAATCTGCACCCCTTCTTGAGCCAAAACTATCAACATCAGGCTCAAATTTAAATAAAAGTTCACAGAAATTTCCGGAAAACTGTATTCAATTTTACAGGTAAAAATCAGATGGATTTGGTGTGTCCCCCAGAATTTGCAAATGTCCCTCTGAAATTCAGGTAGAGGGACACTGGTGTCCCCCACAAATCTTGACTTAGGCACAACACTGCTTTATGTATTTAGGCAAAATATGTCTCCCCAATAACTATGCTATGCATGTTTCGAAGGCTAAATGAAATTAATATTTAGTGGATGGAGAAAATATATTAGACCAAATAGGCATACTGTGCACATAACTTTTTCAAATCAATATCCTCTTTTGAAAACACAGCTAGGTTTAGATAGGTTTAGATATTAAACAAAATTTTTGAGTGTAAAATTGTAAATAATTTCTTATCCATCAGTTTTAATATATGTTTTGGATGCTCAAAAGAACCGTCTCATTGAGACGGTTCTTTTGAGTACCCACAATATATGTTTTGGTTGAGAAATAAGAAAATTATTTTTTGGGTACGGGCTCTTAACTCAAGGCCTGTATACATTTACTTTCCAAATTACTTACACATAAAAAACTAGGATGGAGTAGTTCAGATCTTAGGATTTGTCACTTAAAGAGTTAAGGTGTCGAAACATTTAGGGTTATTGCATAAGAACCAATCCATTTTACAGTATGCCACAAATAGTAAGTTTATTTTATAGGCCATCTGAGTATATTAACCCTGGTGGCATATTGTTTGTTTGTGTTGATGCTTTAAGTACCAGTCAACATTGTTTCACTCATATTTGGACAATTTCCTGTCTTCCTGGATAGAACCAGTACTAAGTAGTGGAAAAAGTGACTTGCTGAAGGACACAACACAGTGACTCCGGTGAGTCACTAACTAGCAACTTTCATTCTCAGTATAGAGCTACTATATGTGAAAATACAGTAGTAAGATAAAAATGGCTATCAGAATATTCCAAGTGGTCCAGATAAGCGGAATTTTTAAGCATAAGATTGTGATTATTTTCTTATCCATCAGTTTATACCTCGGTTACATTTAGTACGGTCGTCGTACGATTTATTTCTCTACGATTTGCTCTACGATTTTTTTCGGCATCGTAGACCGCTAAAACATGGGTGGTAAACCTAGGAACTACCACGAAATTGTGTTAACGTAATTTTGTTCCCAAGCCACATCCGGGACACGTAGTGGTAGTTTCCAGGCCGAAAATTGGATAAAGAAAGGTTGGTGTCACTTGCATTTTTATTTTATTTTACAACTAAGAACAAACAATGGTGAAATCCGACAATATGGTTCCGTGTAAATATGTTTCAGCGTGCCTTCTAGCCCAAAATTTTGTCTGAAAAGTTATTTTCTTTCTTTAGATTCGTGTTTCCCCACTGAGCATCAGACCAACTTTCCCCAAAGTTCGAAGGATTTTAGCCCATATCTGTCAAATTAAACCGAATTTGATATCATTTGATGATGGAAATGGTAAAAAGATCCTGAATAAACATTCCTACACATAAAATAATCTGAGCATTTACTCGTAAACGATTCATGCCCTGTTCGTCCTGTGTGGTAGTTTCCAGCTCATCGTGGTAGTTAAAATGCTATTGTGGTAGTTTCCAAGACTTTGTAGGATACATTTCTGAAGTGTTACAAAACATTATAGTGGTTGTTTGTTTCGCATGATAACCCTCGAACTCCTCAACTAATTACCACGGTAAACAAATAAATCACATTTCAACACCATGAAGAAGCTAAGCTGAGGACTCAAGAGATTCGATGTGATGCTTGACATGTGGAGATCATGCCCTGGACTGCCAAATAACACCTCTCGAAATCTAAAGCAAAAGAAGGTCATCAGTTGAGCCGTGGTGGACAAAGCAACAGACAAAAAATGATATAAAAAATTGCATCACTCGCTACGTTGTTCCGTGTTCAGTCAACTTTAAGATAAAATGGCAGGCTAAGACCACTGGCCCAAAGTATCGTTAGTACTTGCGCTTCAGAAAAAGGGAAATTTTCATCATGTTGGGACACTTGTTATATACATGTGAGTTCGACGATGAACAGGCATGTTTTTTGATAATTAAAAATTGAATATCCCTTCTTTTTCATTTTTCTCATCATTTCAATAAGCCACTAAAATTAAAATTCAGGCAGTCGACATTTGTTATCTGACAAAAGGTTGTTTGAAAAGGTCTTCGTATTAATAAGAGGGGTATTCAAGGTTCGGCCTGCACACCCTGTCGTTATAAAAATGAAGTAGCCCCTGAATATTGAACATCTGCTGATGCAAACTACTACTAAATTCCTACAAAGTCTTGAAAACTACCACGATAGAATTTTAACTACCACGATGAGCTGGAAACTACCACGCAGGAAGAGCAGGGCATGAATTGTTTACGAGTAAATGCTCAGATTTTTTTTCGGTCTAGGAATGTTTATTCAGGGTCTTTTTATCATTTCCATCGTCAAATGATATCAAATTCCATTTAATTTGACAGATATGGGCTAAAATCCTTCGAACTTAGTGGAAAGTTGGTCCAATGCTCAGTGGGGAAACACAAATCTAAAGTAAGAAAATAATTTTTCAAACAAAATTTTGGACTAGATGGGTAGCTGAGACATATTTACACGGAACCACATTGCCGGATTTTACCATTGTTTGTTCTTAGTTGTAAAATAAACCCAAAATGAAAGTGACACCAACCTTTCTTTATCCAATTTTCGGCCTGGAAACTACCACGACGTGTCCCGGATGTGGCTTGGGAACAAAATTACATTAACACAATTTCGTGGTAGTTCCTAGGTTTACCACCCGTGTAAAAGCTACGACGTATGTGTTTACATTGCTTATGATCACCTTACGATTTCTTTCGGCGACAAACTAGGACAAGACCTTACAGAGACCTTGCGGATATCGTACGACAACCGCAAGGTTATCGTACAATCATCGTGTTATCTTCACAACCTCCCTATATAAATATACGACGACCTTGCGGAAGTCGCAAGGAGTCGGTACGCCCGCTGTGCAATTGTCGTGTAATTATGTGCATGGATTTAAACTGCTATCCATGTTCATTTTTGCATTCCATTTGATTTTATTGATTGATTGATTTGATTCTTTACGTCCACTCAACAATCTTTCAGTTATGCGGGACGTGTCTTCCTGGGTTGAACCAGTACTAAGCTAGGATAAATGTGTCTTGCTCAAGGACCACAACGCAGTGACGCCGGTGAGGCTCGAACCCGCGGCCCTTCGGTCTCGAGTCAAGCACTCTACCACTGAGCCACTGCGCTCCCCGCATTCCATTTGAAATTTGTTTCAAAGTCATAAGTCACAAATCGTGCCATGAACAGGCTAGTGTTTTTAGCTGAACATGGTCCCAAGGTATGGAACAGCGTGATACGTATGTGTATATTTTAATGTCAATTTCTAAGTTCTGCAGTTTGAATCAAGTTTAAATTACAGAATATTAACCCCCCTTTTATAGTACACTTTTATAATTTGGAAAGAATCACTTTAATTGAAAATATAAGCTGCTTTAATTGCACCAGTGTAGACTAAAACGCTTATTATGGTTTTATGCAGTTAAATCATCTAAAGGCACTCTACGGCCAGCAACACATAAAATCTTCGCCATAGGCAAAAATGAAGTCGTTGCATGCGAACAACAAAGGTACTGACCAGAATGCGCTTTCTTCCACCCAGCCTGGTAAGCACTTGCCATTCGTTTTCAGTAAAATACAATTTGTAGAACATTCATTCATTCAAATTTCAATGTTCAAACTAGTCACATGTTCTCGATACAAGACCAATATATTTTATTCCTTGAAGTAATACTCAAATTCAAATCCCATAGTTATAAATCACAAAAAAAAATATCTGGACTTCTTATTAATCTTATCTAATTTATTAAGCCCCTTATCCAACCAGCATTTTATATACTGAAAATGCATATGCATTTCACGATAGGTGCATATTTGAATTGCACTTCATACAATTTAATCATGGAAGCATACTCTATGGGCCCTGATTAGACTGCTCCCATCAGCAAACTGAACTGAGTCCATATTGAGTCACACTGAGAAATTATCGAGAAATGAATATGGTTTTAGAGACATCGCCTGAAGACAAATATTGAAATGAAACAAACAGCTAATGATAAGTCTGGAAATTGCTGACACGTCGCAAGGCGACCGCACGACCATCGTGCCATCGCCTTGGGGTTACCGCAGGATGACCATCCGATGCCCTTACGATTTTATGGGCCCTGCAAAGGCATCCTGCGGCGACCTTGCGGGCTCCTTACGACTATCGCAAGAGTCTACGATCATTTGTGGGCCAAGATGACATTCTAAAACCCTGCGTTGTCCTCACAATCACCGTGCGGTGCCCGTACGGGGATCGTACGATGTCACTGCGATGTGTCTACGGGCTACGGGCTTACGATTTTTTCAAATTTGTCATTGTGCGGAGTTGAACAAAATCGTAGAGGCCACGATGCCCGTAAATCCGTACGATGATCGCAAGGTCTCCCTACAGAGGCCGCACGGAAACGGTGATTTGGACATTGTACGGGCATCGTATACTCGTCGTAAGGCAAATGTAACCAAGGCATTAAACATGTGTTTTGGGTACTCAAAAGAACCTTCTCAATGATATGGTTCATTTGAATCAAAGAAAACAATTTTTAGCCTGAAATTATAATTACTTTCCTATCCATCAGTTTAAACATGTCTTGGATGCGTAAAAAAAAATTCTCAACAATATGATTCTTTTGAATACCCACAACATATTGTTTTGGTTGAGAAATAAGCAATTTTTTTAGCATAAAATTGCCATTATTTTCTTATCCATCAATCTAAGGATGTGTTTTGGGTGTTTAAAAGAACCGTCTCAATGAGAAGGTTCTGTTGAGTACCCATAACACTTTTTTGTACCCACAACATATGTTTCAGATGAGAAATAAGAAAATTAATTCTCAATTACGCACTCTTATCTGGATGCCACTTTGATCCCTCTAGTCTAGAGTTCTGAATACTTACCAAATTCATTGAGCAGAATTGCTATTTTCCTATAGATAGCATTAATAATTGCAATAACAATGGCATACACAACTGTCGGCGTGTAAACATTGAGATAATTCAACCAATGATTGTCTTTCTTATATACCAAATCCACATGGTCTTGGAACCAAAAATAACCCAACATGGCATAAAAAGCCACTGTCAAACAAAGGGCAAGAACTGGGACTGTTACTCCATAGAATCGTAACAATCTCTGAGATTTCGGAAACACCGGTTCAGGTTTTGCTGTGATGGGATTACTGCCCATTCGACCATGGTAGTTGGCACGAGGTTCTTCAAACTTGGAAGATACGAGATCTATGCTGCCCCATTTAAAGGAAAGTTCTGAACAGTGTCTTTTCCATGCCTCTAGAAATATAGTTGCCCAAACGAGGTTGAACACAGCAAATATGGCTTCCCTGAAATGACATTAAAGGATCATTGACGGTTTGGGCCTTATACGCCTATTTTTCTGATTCCCAGAACGCCGCTTCTGAGCTTCTGGTGCGATGCATGTAGTATCAGTACAATAGGTGAATCTAATGGCAAGAGCCAGCTAGCAAAATATTTTCAAAATTCCTACGCTTTCGAGAGATATGGCGGGTAGAAAGGGGAGGGGGTCGGAAATTTCATGACAATAAAAAGTGATTTAAAAAGTGATTTCTGCACATTTTCTTGATGTATTTGGTAGGCATGGTGATATCTATTGAACATATCATATGCAGAGTATTAACAAATCACGATAATTGATAAAATTGTTTTAAAAACAAAATACGTTTTGTAATAAAATGATTTTGGGGAGATAATTTAGAAGATACCTGTACATTTTTTACTACATGTACCGTATATAATACAAAACTGAAAGCTAAACAAAAGAAACAAATACTTTTAAAGGAATGAAAGTGGCCCATTTAGCATTGGAAAATAAAACTGATTCTAACTAGATCCTTTGAATATTACTTTTGCATTGTTTAAAAGGGCATAGCATGTGAAATGTATTCAAAGTGTCTGAATATTTATTGTATACATTACATGTATATCTAAGTTGAAAGCTACCTATATTGGATAATATATTGAACACTACTGTTATAACCCTTTGCATGCCAGCGGAGAATTTTGTCGTCTGCCAATAGCCTTTTGCAAACAGCTTGAACCCAGAACGTCGGTTCTGATCTGGATCCAAACTGTTTGACACTCTGATGATGATCCCAGGTGGTTTATTTGTAAAAACTTAATTTCGATGAAAGTCAGCAGACGAAAATAAAAACCTGAACTATTCCCTAGCATGCAGATAGATAAGTACAGTATGTTTGCAAAAGAATATGTTATTAAATAACACTGAGCTTTTTCTAATGAAAAAATGCATAAAACTAATTAATTCTACTTTTAATCTTTATCTACGTTATATTAAACTAGCACAGAATACAAAGCGATTTCGGAGGTTGGTTCTAAAGAACTTCATTACTGTCATTCATTTCTTATTCGGTAGAAAAGGCATCTTATGGGCTTAGGCCCTGGGTTTTTGGGCTGCTGAACACCTTTCCCCCCCTTGTGCCAGCAAGCCACTTCCATACAATGTGTATAATATGGTAACACATATACAGGCAAAATATTTTGCTGGCACACGGGGGGGAATGATATTTTAAAAAATGTTTTCTGATTTCTATATATTTTAATGTAAAACTGATTGTTCTACCCAAAATTTTACATCTTTGAAGCATTAAATATGGAAAATGGGTTTCACTATCATAAAGTACTCAGGTCAGGGTAGCTTCACGGTGAAGAAAGGGACGATTGGCAAACTTTTATTTTTACTGAAAACCATAGGCATTTTCCCATAGCAAGTGTCAATGATCCTTAGTATTTAGGATAAAAACAATCTTTAGGGACATGAAAACAGTTAGCCCTTATCCTGCCATTACTTTTTGTACTGAAAAAATGTTGTCTGCTCAATATGTCTGCAACATAGTTTCAAAAGCACTTAAGAACACTTTTACTATAGAAGCAAATACTATGTGCATAGATCAGAATGCTCCCTTGCTCCTGACATGGGTTCATATTGTTTGCAATTTAAGCTTTCAAATTGAATGGCCAAGAAACAGGTTAAATAGAAAATTGTAATTTGTGACCACACACAAAATATAAATGGCCATTCAATTCTTCTATAACAAAACTTGCCAAACAGGCACCTGCATGAGAGTATTTTTGTTTGTTTGTTTGTTTGTTTGATTCTTTACGTCCACTCAACAATCTTTCAGTTATGCGGGACGGTTCTTCCTGGGTTTAACCAGTACTAAGCTAGGATAAATGTGTCTTGCTCAAGGACCACAACGCAGTGACGCCGGTGAGGCTCGAACCCGCTACCCTTCGGTCTCGAGTCAAGCACTCTACCACTGAGCCACTGCGCTCCCTGAGAGTATTTTTATTCTTGTACACTGTATAGGGATATCTGAGATTTTATCCTGGGATAAATATTCTTAGCTCACTCATGTTTTCATGTATACAAGGGTTTATTGAAAGTCAAGTACATGGTTGCTAAATGACATTGTTGTGATACCAAAGTGATAGAGAATACTAGGTGAGTTTCTTTTGATATTAAGTTTACCAGGCAAGGCTTTGAGAACACTTGTTGACATCGCGAGGCTTGCCAAGTGATTCAACATGCGTTCTCAAAGCCGAGCCTGGTAAACTTGATATCAAAAGACATGCACCTGGTATTCTATTTATCCATTTACCTATTGTTTCTCTCTTCAAACTAGCGATTATGAAGTAATTTTCGATTTTTGTGTTGATTCAACTTCATTGGCGATGTCATTCAAAAAGTGCAACGTCATCATGACCTGATAAAGGCACATGCTGTGAGATAGACAACATTTGTCAGGCAACTTGGACAATGAGATTTCCAACAATGTCGTATGTGCGACTAGCAAAGCCTCAGATCAGCCTGCGCATACGCGCAGTCTGATCAGAGCCTTTGTTAGTCGCTTGAATATTCTATGAGTGTTAAGCTACTGACTGAACATCATTTGGAGTTTCTAAGCTTAAAAGTAGGCTGCACAGGCTCGTCTGAGCCTACACTTGTCAAAATACCACATTGTTGGAAATCACATGTCACGGCTCATTTGTCGTACCTGAAGAAAATCTTACCTGTACATGCTCTCCCATGATGTGACAAAGTAGATGACCCCTAATACAGCAGGTGCAGGGCTGTGGAAATACCATGCCCGACTTGTCTGACCTGGTCCCATTTCATTCATGACAAGTTGAAAATTTCTATTTACTTGTCCTTGGACAAGTACAAATGTGCAAAAGTAAATACCATTCTGCATATCATATTTTGATTAACTATTACGAGTTCACATGTTGCATTGAAAACATTGTGGATCCTGATCAGCTGGCTTCTTTAGAAGCCAGCTGATCTGGATCTACACTGTTTACAAGAGAGTTCTGGTTTCATACTCTTTTCCAAACAGAAAATTGTTTTTGCACAAAATGATATACGTGTCGCTCAAATCTGTTCTTTCGGACAAGTAAAATTTTCTATGGACAAGTACATTATGGCCCTTTACTTGTCCTTGGACAAGTAGAAAATTTTACTATTCCCACACCCCTGAGTTGGTATCAGTGCCAGAGTGTAAAATCCCAAGAAAGCAAAATATTATTTTCTTGTCTCCAAAATAATGGTGAATCTTACCTGTACATGCTCTCCCATGATGTGACAAAGTAGATGACTCCTATGACAGCAGGTGGTATCAGTGCCAGAGTGTAAAATCCCAAGAAAGCAAAATATATTGCTATCTTGTCTCCAAAATAATGGTGAATCTTATCTGTAATTCAAGGACATAATAATGAGCCACGACATGTGATTTCCAACAATATGGCATTTTGACAAGTGTAGACTCAGATAAGCCTGTGCAGCCTCCTTTTAAGCTTAGAAAATCCGAATGGTAGCTTAACACTCAATGAATATTCAAGTGACAAGCAAAGGCTCTGATCAGACTGCGCATATGTGCAGGCTGATCTGAGGCTTTGCTTGTCGCATATAACACTTTGATAGAAATCTCATATCGCTGCTCAATTATAATCCACTTTTTGTTTACTGTTGTGAGTTGGCTCCCAGTACTGTTTGTTTAACTGGTGACCAGGCCCAAGGCGAGGCCAGTAAACAATACGCCTTCAGTACCATTTTCAATCTGAAAATAAACTGTCCGCATCATTTAAAAAAAAAATCCATACCCTCTTTTGAGAACAGTGTAGACCCAGATAAACTGGCTTCTAGTGAAGCCATATGATCAGGGTCTATACTGGTTTCCAATCTCACTGAAAATCTGTTGTAGCACACACAATGTAGGAAAGTGAATAAATTATCAGGCCAAAACTTAGACCACTAGTTTTATTACATGTGTGTTTAAAGAAATATTCTAAAATACACGTATGTGATAAGTACCATTATCACATATTCTGAACACTTCTTTTTGCCACAACAACCAAAAGTTTGCATATGCGATAAGCGCTTTCCCATCAACATGTTATCTACCCACATGGTCCTGTCAGTTACATCATAGAAAACTACTGTTACAGCAGGTTTTCAAAACCTTATGAACCACAAAATATAACTGACAGCTTACTATGCTTACTTGCATGAGCAAAACTCTTCAACCAACTAACTAATTTTCCAGAAGTAACAATGTAACTGTGATTGATGATGCCCATAACTGGTCCACATTTGCAAAACAAGCCTCTAGTGTATTTCAATGGCTGGCTGAGTTCATGTGGGCTGTTCCCCTGTCCCGAATTTAAATTCCAACAAAACTGTTAATATGATTAAATACTAAATATTTTTCATTATGTATTCCAAAGTATAAATATATCCTATATTGATATCTATTATAAGAATGTAAACATAAGAGATTAAATATTCTTTTTCGGATATTCATGAAAGTTTGAATGCCCCCGGTTCAGTTACGGTAAATGTTCTAACATTGCGAACACTAGTTGCCTGCCCTGGCAAACATAGTTTCATAAATTTATCATATGACGTCGAATCTGGGAGTGAAATAATGCCATGTTATAACATAAACAACTAGTGGTTTACAGATTTTCGGGAAACGTTATGACGTCCATAAAAATGTTGCGTACATAATGACAAAATTATAACGTTTTCACGACAGATATGAGATTTCAAAGTATTCTTAATGTCATATGATAAATAGAATCTAACATTCGTGCTCTTGTCTTATTGAATTTATTAAACTCATTGCGAAAAAGAGATAAAATGCTCGGCAAGCCTCGCATTTTATCTCTTTTCCCCAACTAGTTTAATAAATTAAATAAAACATGACTTCTCATGTAAGATCCTCTATATAAAAAAACCCGGCCCATATATTTCTTAAGTAAATAGCTGAGATGGCATGCTGTAATGACTCGACTTATCCTGTGGTCATCAGGCCCCCAGATAAGAATGTGTAACTGAAAATTAATTTTCTTATTTCTCAACCAAAACATATGTTATGGAAACTAAAAAGAACTGTCTCAATGAGACAGATATTTTGAGCACCCAAAACGTATGTTTAAAATGATAGATAAGGAAAAAATAGCATATTTACTCTGAAAAGTTTGCTTAACTGGACCTATATGGTCAAACTTACCAATTGGTTGAGCAGCAAAGGACTTGGCATACCAATCTGGTCCTAACTTCTTCAAGAATTCCTGGTCATGTACTGGGAATAGATTCACAATGATTTTCTGGCTCAGCAATTTCTTCACTGAAAGATATGAAAAATAGATTAATGTAATCCTTTTAAACTCTTCTACAATTTGATCTTATGCAGTTGCATCTTTAAAAATTCTGAATTCTTTTAAAACTCATGATGGTTTCTTAAATTATTTATCAACCATAAGAATATGATTAAGCTGACTTCCATTCTTAATGAATGATTTCAAAAAAGAAACTTTGAGTTTGTCTGCAGTTTGTGATTGTGTTATCTCCTGATCAACAGCAACAGGATCTAGGGAGAATATTTGGTACCAGTAAAATGCATTTAAGCCCCCAGTGGATTAGGCTGCTGTCTGATCAAAGGCAGTGGTTCTGTTGTTGTTGATCACCGTTGATTGTTACTCCCATTGGTGGATTCTGTAATTGTTCTATGTTTTGTTGTATGTTACTTTATGCTCATTCTAGTTTGCAATCATCTTAATGGGGAAGAAAGAGCTGGATGCTTTGCTTAGTTTGTCTTCCTGGTAATTGTTGTGTGCTCTTCCTCACGGTGCCATGGGTTTGTCTGCAGTTTGTGGTTGTGGTATTTCCTGATCAGACTCACTATTTTTGCTAGAAAAAGTTCCTACCCCTAGATTGCCTTTTTGTGCCTACTAAAAACAAGATAATGGTTTTAAAGTCAATCAAAAAAATTGGAATCACCCAAATAACTGAGGGAAAAAAACTTTCAGATTGGTTTGCCAAGCTTGGAAAATTTGGCAGCTAAGTAATTTTTGTATTTTAACAACAACATAATCTAGGGTGAAGATTTGTTACCAGTAAAATGCATTTAAGCCTCCCAGTGGCTTAGGCTGCTGTCTGTTCTAAGGCAGTGGTTCTGTTGTTGTTGATTCTGTGTTTATTGTTGCTCCCATCATGGGGGCTCTGTGTTTGTTCCATGTTTGCTGTGCAGTGCTTTGTGTCCTTTCTAGTTTTGCAATCATCTTTGCGGGTAAGCTTTGTTTGTCTTTCTGGTGTTGTGTGACTTTTATTGTTTTGTGGCTCTTCCTCATGGTGCCCTCGATTGGTCTGAAGTGTGTGACTGTGGTATTTCCTAATCATACTCACTTATCATTTTGGTAATGAAGGGGTTGTTTGTTTGTTGATTTGATATTTTACGTCCCAGTCAACAACTTTCCAGTAATGTCTGGATGTTTTCTGCCTTGAACCACTACTAAACATAGGATAAAGTGTCTTTCTCATGGATACAATACAGTGCCTCTGGTCAGACTCACACTGGTGACAGTGTTTCAGCAAAACTAGAAAATTTGGAACTCAAGAGCCATTGACAAATTTAGAGGGTCAGAACTCTTAAATATGATTTATTGATTTCATGAATGCTTTGTATTTTCTTATGGACCTATTAGACTTCAAGCTAAAAAAGGTCCTGCTCCCCCCCCCCCCCCTTAGGGAATTTTGCAGACATATCTTATCTTGAAGAAAATTTCAAGCCGCATCTTTTAAGAGATGTTTGCACTCTGTGCTCCGGGGCATTAGTCTCTGACAGCCTGTTACATATGTTACTGTAACAAACTAAGGAAAAAATCAAAATGAAAGTTTGAGCTACAGAAAGAAAACATTAAACCATCTAATTATTCAAATTTCTTATGTAGTTTGCAAGCTGGAGGCCTAAGCTACATAAAAGCAGCATTTTAAACAAAATTACAGCCTTCAATGGTGTTATATGCGTTACATAGATTAAATTTCCCTTTGAAAGTTGAAATCGTGACTAACATCATTTCATTTTACAGACGATTTGTGCATTTTTACAAGTGTTTTTAATCTTAGTTTACTAAAATACTCATTTGCCTAATAGAAAAAACAAAGTTTGCTTTTCTATCTCAAATACATTGTTTTATATGAGCTATTAAACAGCCCTACCCCCAATTTTAAGTATCCAATTTTGGTATCTATTATTGAAGAAAAATATTATGAAAAAATTTGACGCTCGTGGATATCTTCCATTTTTGGCACTGTCTTAATAATGCAATAAAGAATCATACATTTGCAAGTTTGACATCAGGATCAGAGCACTTATTAAAGTATGTAACGTATGTTACATGGCATAATGAATGAGCAAAGAAATTTTCTTGGAAGTAAGAGATGATATTTCAGAAAAATACCATTTTTCACATGTTTTCCTATTAATCTCTAGCCTCTGGTGCCTTAGTCTTAGTAATTACAGTCATTGATGATAAAAAGCCCATGGAATTGTGATACCTATGTTATATTATAATATATAAACTTTTAATCAAATATTTCCTAATGCCTATAATATTAAAATGTATAGACATATAGATAGAAAATAATAATTCTCATTTAAATGACACAATTTAATAAATATTCCTATTAAATAAAATTATTCAAAAACAATCTTTATTCGAGTCACCCTCACAATGTCTATCATTGTGTCTGCTTCTGTGGCAAAATAATCACCCATTCCATCACAAACAGAATCATGGCATAGTATTAGGACTGCAAACTGAGTACAATCCTGTTCCTCTCCACCCCTTTGGGAATTGTGCAGACATATCCTACCTTAAAGAACAATTCAAGCTGCATCAAATAAGAGATGTTTGCACTCTATTAACTAGGGGGTTAGCCTGTAATGGTATGATACGTATGTTACCATATCAATTTAAGAATAAATGAATTGGAAGTCTGAGAAACAGAAAGAAGACATAAAACTATCTATTTATTTGAATTATTCATGTAGTTTGCATGCTGAATACCTTTGATACATAAGAAAAGATTTTTTAACAAATATACAGCTTCCTATGGTGTTATATGTGTTACATTAATTAAGATTACTTTTTAAAATTGGTAATTGTGACAAACATCACTTATAAGCATTTCGTGTGATCCTCCTCTTTTGCCATCAAAAGACTTAATTTTCTTTGTATGTGTGGCCAGTGCCAGCGTCAAACAACTTGACTCAGCCAAACTTGAATCCTTAGCATTCTTCAAAAGCAGAAACAGCATGTCAGTGTCATGGGATCAAACACCTGATTAAATATGAGTTTTAGGCCATTTCAAATATATGCATACAATGGAGTATGACTCTGGTATATATCTCTTCCTGTGAAGCGGCAAGAGCAATCTAACTGCAGCTACCTCTGCATCCGTGCTAGTCAAATGATAACTTTGCTCTGATTTTGCAAAATCTATGTCTCTATCATGTACCTCTAAGAATACTTTAAGATTTCTGACATTGGTCAAACAGAAATTTGATAGGCTGCTTTTTTGCATCATTTGCCATGGAACCTATCCAGTCTTTTGGTACTTAAGTCCTCAGGTCTTAGATCAATAGTGTTTTGCTGTGCCCAAAGAACTTTATAAGTTTTCTTTAGTTACAATGTTGACTCTTGATGGTTTTGGCAGACCGTCTGAAACAATTTCTGATACACCTTGAAATTTATCTGGTATAAGAGAAAGAATATGAAGTTGGACATTGCCATCAATTATGTTTGCAGCTGGTTGTTTTTTATGTCAGTACATTGAAGCAAGCCTTAAAATAATGTAAAACCTATGATTTCTCAGTTTTTGCAGCCATATCATTAGCTGTTGCATTCAAAGAAGGAAAGTGGACTATAGGCAGAATGGGATAACCAGTAGTTCTATATTATGCTCTATGGAAGATTTATACAGAGTAAACAAGTTGATAAGGTGCCTTATTTCATGATCCATTGAAAACACTGAAATTGAAAACACTTGCCTCTGACTGTGTAATCAAAAAGGATGTCACGACAATGCCGTTGCTCATTTATTTTGATGAGTTATATATGTTACATCCTTTAATAAGCGCTCTTATTTTAGAAACTTAGTGAATCATTGAATTGAAAGGGTCTAATTTGCGCTCTGTTCATCTTGCATTTCATTGCTTTACCTGCTGTGATACATCTAGTTCGTTTATCTGGAGGGAAAGAGTTACCTCGGTTTCAGCACTTTAGAAGGACTTCATGCTTGGGGAAAGATAATAAGTGCAGAGACATTATTAGATGAAAATATGTTGGTTGCATGAATGGAAAGGCTACATTTATAAAAGTTAACCAGCTAAGATATGATTCTTTATCACAGAAATATCAAGGTACATCAGTCCTGGTACTTATTGCTCTTATTGGCATAGTTTTCCTCCTTGTAAAGCTTTAGTCTTTCTCCTACTTGCAGAGTATCACTTGAAACACATACTCAAAGAGCCGCCTATTAGGAATTCATATCAGTTTCCGAATGTTCTTAGCCATGAATGGCAAAATTGGAAAGTTGATAATGGCTCATCAATTTTAGTGGACTGGTGGTAAAATTGAATAACAGTAAATGATTGAAATATTGTGTGATGATTTTACTAGTTGCAAGGAGGCGTGTGATAATAATGATTACCACAGAAGCAGACAACGACAAACGTTTAACATGAGTGTTAAATCGATGAGAAATAGTTTGGACCATTTCATTTATTGTATTTCCTTGTAAAAATTTAAAACTATCTTTTCTATTTGTCGCTCTATATTTAGCATTATATGCACAGTATTAGGAAATGTGCCCAAAAGGTCATTGATAACATCTGTAACAACAGTCCATGGGCTTGATAATCAGAAATGAATATAATTTCTAGTGTTTTGGCACCAAAGACTTATAAGTACACATTAAGTGTCCTGATCTTAAACTTAATGACATCTTGCAGATATATGAGCAAGACAGACTAAGAAAATGAAAAATATCCACACGCTGTAATCGCTCTCATGTGTTTTACTTAAACTGTAATAACAAAATTCACTTTTCTGTGAAACTGGGAGTAGGGCTGTGTATTAGCTCCTATGAGACAATATATTTAAGATAGAAAAGCAAACTTGGTTTTTCCTATTCATCAATTGAGCATATGTTTGTAAAATCAAATAAAACAGTTTGAAACCAAGTCATAGTAGTTGTTTAACTAAATGACGATAGCCACATTTATAGCTTTTAAATTATAATTAGGTTCATGTAACGCACATAACACCACAGTTAGCCGTATTAATGTTAAACAGCTTCCATGTATAGTAAAGACATCCAGTATGCAGACTTTACGAATGTCAATTTATTAGATAATTTTAATGTCTTCTTTCTGTAGCTCAAACATTCAGATTTCTTATTCTCAATTTGATATAGTAACATATGTAACAAGCTGTTACAGGCTAACGCCCCGACTTACAGAGTGCAAACATTTCTTATTAAATGCACCTTGAATTGTTACATAAGATGTAATATGTCTGCAGAAGTCCAAAGAAGATTAGGATGGAGCAGGCCCTTACTCAGCTTGATGTCAAAATACTGTTTGATGATTTTACTTATCACTCTAACATATGTAACGCTCTCTGATCTTTAAAACTTGAAGACAACTAGCAGATCTATAAGTCTTTATCATACGAGCCAGTTTAAAATCCCTAAACAATGTAAGATATCCAACAGCTGCGAGTTTTTTCACAATATTAGCTCAAACTTTCAAACTACATTTCATTTATTTGATATAGTAACGCATGTAACACGCTGTTTCAGACTAACGCCCCAACATAGAGAGTGCAAACATCCCTTATTCGATGCAGCTTGAGTTGTACTATAAGAAGGAATATGTCTGCAAAATTCCCTCTAGGAGATTAAAACATTTTTAGGCATATCTTACGTAAAGACAATGAGCTTGCCCATTTATTACATCAGGTAACATATGTTACAGCCTCTGATATTAAAAATTTTGCAGCAAACTTGCAGATTTATGAATCTTTTCATATAAGCAAATAAATCCCAAACAATGAAACACATTCATCAACTGCAAATATTTTTTAACTATTATTACTTTAGTTTCAATACCAAACATTTCACCTTAAAACTGGGTAGGGGTAGGGTTGTTTAATTGCTTATTCCAGCAAAATTATTTAAGCTGGGGAAACAAACTTTAATTTTTCTGTTAGCCAATTGCATAAGCTAGTCAGACATGGTTAAAAACATTTTGCAAAACACACAGAGGGATTGTGAATGTAAATGATGTTAGCTACACTTGCAAATTTTAATGGGTTATCTGATGTATGTAACGTATATGACACCTTAGGAAGCCGCAATTTTGTTCAAATGGCTGTTATACGTAGTTAAGATATCCAGTATGCAGACTATATGAATGATTTTTAAAAATAAATATTTTAATGTCTTTAATTTGTAGCCCAAACTTTCAATTTACTTTTTCTTAGTTTGATTAAGTAACGTATGTTACAGGCTCTTACAGACTAACGCCCCGGAGCACAGAGTGCAAATATCTCTTAAAAGACTCGGCTTTCAATTCTCTACAAGATAGGATATGTCTGCAAAATTCCCTAGGGGGGGGGAGCAAACCCATTCTCAGCCATCCGTCTATATAACAATTGTTATTGTTCATTGTTGAACAGAGAGACAATAGCCACTTTCGTGTGAAATGCACTCTCGCAGAAACATTACAGCGGCCCCTCACTCTCAAGTTGAGCAATCTACCATTGCTGTGCTCTTCTATTGATGTATATATAGGATATTATTAAATTGTGTTAATGCCTCAAAATGAATTAATGTGTAAAATTGTAGGAATGTAATTGCAGCATTAGTTTAAATACAGTGAAAGCTCAATGGTATCAGATTACCATACTCAACCTAATAAGTGCATTGTGTGCACAATTTTTTTTCAAAATTAGATTCTAACATGACTTAAAAAACCTTAGTAGAACAGTCATCATTGACTTTGCCATTCCAAAGGTGGGTGCTTGCTTGCGCAAAATACTTCAGCAAATTAGATTAAAGAAGTGGTTACTGGCAGGTGGAAGTTAACGAGGCAAGTAAGTCGGAATGATGGGGTTCTATAAGTTAAATGAGTTAAATAGAATGCCATGTGGTCTCTGCAATGCTCCACCACATTGAGGGGCCAATTTATTAGACTACCTCATGACGATTTAATCTTTTTGTCAGCAGTCAAAGAACACTTAAAATAACGGGAAGCAGTTTGCCTGGTCCAGTATAACTTAAGCCTTCTGAGTGTGAATTGTTGAAGCCCAAAGTGACCTAATTCTCTATTAGCTAACTGGCCAATGTAGTATCCGAGGAAGGAATGGCAATAGAACCTGAAAAGACTTCAGCCATCAAGGCATTAGCTGTATCGACTTCAGTGAAACAGGCCAGATCTTTTTGGGTCTCAATGATTAAATCAAGAAGTTCATCAAAAATTATGCAAGACCACTCATTGATCTCCTTGTATGCCATTGCACCACCAAGAAAGGAAAGAAATCCAAGTCAAAGTGAAAGAAAATAATTTTCTGGACAGAAAAAAAATAGTGAAGTCAGCAGTGAGCTGATCAGAATTCACACTATATACCCATAATAGTATTTATGAAATTACACCATAGGATTTAATGTAAATCAGAAGTCTATATATTGTCCCATCAAAAACTGTATGTGTTTATAATGAGGGTCTAGATGGGGTATTATGATTAGTGAATAATGGCCTTGTTTTATAATGAATAGTGAATAATGAGCCCAAAAAATAATGAATAGTGAATAATGGGGGCCTAAAAATAATGAATAATCCTATTTTTTTAATGAATAGAAGAAAAAATTAATGAATAGTGAATAATCAGATTTTAATGAATAATGAATAATGCTAAAAAAATCATCAATGCATTTTTGCCTAGCTTGTAAAAGATTAACCCCCTTTGTAATTGGCTGGTTATCAAATAACTACACTATAACTACCACAAGTGATAGGTTCTACAATTTATAAATCCCAGTCAACTAATTGGGACATAATTTAGCGAGAATCAGTACAAAATGACATCTGAAATAGAGATCGAAACAGAAAAGTCCCAAAAACTCAAGAAAAAGACACAGGAAGTAATCATGTGGTTCCTGTTATGCTAGCGTTCTATACAATGTAATACTGATCGCAAAACTGTGAAAGAAAGAAGAAAATATAGGTCCAGAGTGTGTTTTAATTCCAAAGAACACGAAAATGTAATGAGTTTTCGCCGGTATATCATTGGCCCCCCCCCCCATGGGTTTTGGGGATCTGGGGAGAATGGCTATTAATTTTCAGGGAGCTGGGAAGCACTGGTAATTATTTTCAGGGATTTGGGGAGCAAACTCATAGTTTTTGGGATTTAGGGAGCCCTGCAAAAAAATAAGAAACTTAATTTAAACAATCTCACCTTAAAGGAAAAGCGTTCATTTTGTTTGATTTTTTTGAAAAAATCTTCGGGTTCTGGTGGGAAGCCCCCCAGAACCCCCTTCGGAAATCGCTGTCTATTTACTTTCATGTTCAAATGCTAATCGAGTTGGGGTAGAAATTTATTAATCAGGCTTTCAGATATGCCCTACTTTTCATTGTGTTCCTACATTTCCCTACCTTTTTCTTGAAAATGTTCTACTATCCTCACTTTTTCACTCTAAAATGTCATTTACACAATAAAAATACATAAATTTTTCCTCGGTCGCTTCGCTCGCTCGAATCTTAAAACATTACCATTTTTTTTAAGCATTGCTTGAAAGATTGGTATTTTAATGAATAATTGATCTTATTTTAATGAATAACCCAAAATTTTAATGAGATGAATAATGGGCTAAATTTTTAATGAATAGTGAATACCAGACCCCCCCCCCCCCCCATCCAGACCCTCTATTATAGCATTTGCACTGATTAGGTTAAGGTAATGTCGAGACCTTTACTTACCTATGGTTCTTCCAGCATATAGTTTAACAAACTCATACCCAGGCACATTGTCATCCTCTTCAGTTGCTCTTATAGCCTCAAGTTCATGCTGGATGATCTGTTGTTTCTCTGCCATCGTCAGAAAATTATCAGGATCATCTGAAATGAAGAAAATGCACTATCTTGACCCTGAATATTCCACCAAGTATTGGCCGCAGATATATCCAAATATTTGTTGACTCTTTATCAAACCAATAAGAATTGATATTTCTTGTTAACCATCTGCTGGCACCAAACAGGTATTGTCTACTACAATCAGTAATGTAAAATAATTGGCGTCGATATCGCAGAGGTATGGTGGTGATTCAGTAAACTTCCTCATTAAAATTAGGAGGTGCATTTTTTGGAATAAATACTGTAAATACCCTTAATATTTAGAGACGTTTTAACATCTTATCAAACTAATCCTAAAATTTTATCGAGCAGATTTGACTACCCCAATGAGGTGTGTAAAATATAGTGACAGAATGACAGTGTAAATCCTGATCAGACTGCTCCTTCAGGAGCAGGTTGATCTTAGTTTATGATATTACCTAACCCCCTATATACATGACAATGGAATAGCTTTTGCCATCTGCACAAACTATAACTCAATTGGCATGTGGCGGAGTGACATGCACGTAACACTACTAATATGACGTCACCAGCCCATCAATAGTTTTGACTATACCACGCTGGTGTGTCACCCATGTAAACGTAATGGGAAATCAGGGTGGTATAGTTTTGACTATACCATGGCCGATGACGTCAAACCTCAGAGCATCATGAGCTTGCTGATGTCGCACACCAATTAAGCTAGTAATTCACTGTAATTGCTAGCTAATCATTGTCTTCTCCAGGTTTGGTTGGGTAATAAACAGTTATTTCATGCATGTTTGGTAGAATAGTCAAAACCATGCCCCTCGGTACCGTGGAAAGCTCAATGCACTATTGCCCCTTACGGCCTCGAGCAATAGTGCATTGAACTTTCCACGGCACCTCGGGGCATAGTTTTGACTATTCACCAAACAGGCATGAAATAACTGTATACTATTGAATCAAGCCTACCTGTGGTAGATATTGGTTAAATTGGGTAAGGTACATGCACAGGAACTTGTCACAATTTTTTAAAAGAAAAAGTAGGCATGTATGTGTAAACATAGACAAGTACTGTAACACCATTTGTTAGGGTACCTTGTTTGGTTCATCAAAACAACCAGAAAACTCAACTTTAAAAGCAAAACTATAGTGTCCTGGTTTTCACAAATTGCTTGTCAGAATAGGAAAAAGGGAAGACCCTGATCAGGCATGTTTGTCTATGTTTTTTTGCAGGCAACAAGTGTTTCAAATTTTAGAACAACCACTTTAAGGCCAGAATCTTTTTATTAATCGATTTACGGGAATTTTTTCAGATTTAGGTCGGGGGGGGGGGGGGGGGGGGGGGTGGAAAAAAATAAACAAAAAAGCTCTGAAAATGACCAGTTGACTGATTTTTTTTTTCAGATTTTTTTATTTTTTAATATCTCCAGAAAAAAAACAGTAAAACTAGTGAGGTATACCAACAGTCTGTATTAAAGCTTTAAAGATTTTATCATTTTCCTAAAAATCTGGACAGGACAATCAATTTTAACAGTGTCACTCTAAAAATTACACAGACAGAACCTCAAAAATTCAACTCATAGTTCAAATATCTTGTTTAAGACTTGAATTATTTAATCATAAATTCCACCCGTGGACTTGCACCACTGCATGCTGAAAGGGACATACTCAATAAGCACCTATATTTGTTAGCATTGACTGAGTTCTATATTATAATGTACAGTATTCGATATGATCTGCCTTCCACTTACATCTTACTTCGCATTGGAGAAGAACTATATAAGCTACATGCTTCCGTTCTTATCCTCATCTTATTGTTTCAATTTGTATTTACCATGTACAAATTAATTTGAATAAAATATGTTTAAACCAAAAATTCAAAAATATATTATTTTTTCAACTAAACAAATAATATTTAGATTCGGCGGATAAAATAAAAAAATAATATTTGTAATAATTGTTTTTTCTACTTTCCAGGAAATTACAGTAGGAGGGTTTGTAAATCAACAAATAATAAAATTCTAGCCTAAATATGGTAGGGATTATTTCCAACTCACCTCCCCCTCTGAAGTTTTCTATATCCAAGTTGGTAAACTCCCTGTGGTTTCCATCTTTATACAGTTTCATCATGGACATCATTTCAGCAGCCAGTAACAACCGCTCCATGGTACCACCAACAAATAAAACTGTCTCCTACAAATAAAATCAGAGCAGTTAACACAAGGCTGATCCAAGTTTTTGTGAAGGACATGACATCAGGCAACAGAGCATAATTCTAAAACACATTCAGATAATGATGACCTGAGTAATAGAAGGACCAACATTTTTGGCTTCATTGAAATTATGGTGGAACAAAATTACAAGCTAATAACAGATGTATCATAATCTAACTTTTTAGAAAAAACTATTAAAATGTCTTGACACAAAATGTGTGCTCTTTTAAATGAAAAACTATAACCATATTCATCCTAATAAGTACACCATGAGCATGCCTTTTTCAAAATTTCATACCATTTTTTTTCAAAACAGAATCTATATATTTCAGGGTTCAAGCTGGGCCCTGACAGTAGGGAGAAGTGACTTTTCCCTCTAGGAAAATTAGGGAGAAGTGACAGTCAGATAGTGAGAAGTTATAGCCCAAAATTAGGGCATTTTCTGTCAGTTTAGAAGCAAATTAGCCATTACACATACTATTGCCATGGATGGAAAAATATGATGCAGTGGTAGTAGGTCGTCACCACAGCTTGCATTTGTGTGGGGACAGAATGAAAATGAGTACATTTTTTAGGGAGACTCCCACTTCTTCCTGGGACCTGGGTCCCATTTAGGGTGAAATTTTGGCCCCTATTCCCTGTATTTATCTTGGACATAGATTGACAATGCTGGTAATCTTAAGAACATGCCATCAATCATCTATCAAAACCAAAAAACTATAATCATGCTCTTCACAATAAAATTGGTCAGGCGGTCACACACAAAAACTGAAAATGAAACAAAAAGTAAAATAAACAACTAAAAATTTCACTCAGATCATGCTTTGTTTTTTTTCAGGCAAAACATAATAATACGACAGGCTTCAAGATAAGAATGTGTATTTGAATATCATTTTTCTTATTTCTTGACCAAAACATATGTTGTGGGTACTCAAAAGAACCATCTCAAAACACATGTTTAAACTGATGGATAAGAAAATATTCACAATTTAAGCTAAAAAGTTTTGCCTCTCTGCCAGTCTCTGGACCTATGATAAGAGCTATGCAACGAGACAACCTGTCATCAGGATTTACAACTTGGTAAAACTCAAAGTACATGGGCAAGTCCAGCTTTGCAATATGCAATCTTGACTAATATACTGAAATAAGGCCATGCCGATATTTTAGATTTTCATCTCCACCCATCCCTATGAAATATAAGCAAACAAAAAATATGGGTTAGAAGGTTTTAACCTTCCACCCCAATTTTTTTATTTGCTTAAAAAAAATGTCTGAATACGGCTGAAAATTTTGGTGCAATTTTTCTGGCCAGCATTTTTGCAAAAAAAAAAACACACAAAAAAAACCTGGTTTTTATTTGGACTCTAAATATTTATCATTTATTAATTTTGACAATTTCACTGCATTGAAAGTTTCTTTCAGCACTGTTCTGATTTTAATGCTGTCTAAAAAATAAAACCCTCTCACCCGCCCCAATTTTTCGCAAAATTTGGATGAGAATCTAAAACTTTATTTGGTGTAGCCTAAACTATATAACAGACTTTTAACTATATTTGAGACATACAGTAAAGACTGAACTTGCCCCTTTGCCCTGAGGTTATAAAACTTGAGATCATCCTCAAACTCAAAATAAAGCGCAATGATTGGCTGCTTGCGGACGTCTTTGTCTCATTGCTATTACTATACAGGCACTAGGCGGCTAACTGATGAATAACTCTGGAAATGGAGCTTCGAGAGTTACAGATCTTTGCACAAACTGAGACCACTTGGCATTAAAGCATAAACATGAACTGAAATGTTAGAATTCTGCCAAGAGTTAGTTATGCCCTATAACATGTACTATATAGTTTCTTATAAGCTCAGCAACTTTTTCAGCATTCCTACTTACGCATTTCCTATGCGTCTAATTTATAGAGATAGAAAATATAGGCCTGTTGTTAGGTTGAAATAAAATGGGCCTCGTCGTGACAAAACCTGTCTTCGGGGTTTCCGTCAAAGCGTGACTCATACCATTCTCCTCAGCTTCAGTAACTAGCTAGAATATTGAAATTTCGCTTGAAGCAAGTTTAGATATTATACTTTTCAGTAAGCGAATAACAATGGCGCTGATCAGTCTGCGCGGATGCGCAGGCTGGTCTGCGCCTTTGTTGTTCACAAACCCCCGAAGACAGATTTTCTTGCGTCAAGACCCAAATGAGTACAAGGGGAAATAATTCTCGTGTTATAAGTTATTGTCTCCCTTCTAAAAAGGATCATCACTAAAAGCGAAAAAATACTGTTCATTATCAGTTTAATACTGATTGTAATAGGAGAAATTTTCAGGGAACACAATTCTTCAAGATTTATGCCTTTCTCTTTTTTGATTTTGAATTTACTGGCCTAAATTGGACAAAATGTTGAAGGAAAGGAGTTTAGATGACTTTCATAGTTTAGATGACTTTCATAGTTATTGTGACCCAGCTCAGAATTCCAGAATATAGACAACTCTGGTTGCAAAAATGAGATTGGCAAACATAAATACATAGCCAATGATTTCCTAGGATGTACAACACATGAAAAGGTTCCATATATCTATATTGACAAACATATTATTAACCAGCTAGCTTCTTCAAATTGACATCTGAGTGAGATGTTGGTTGATCTGGATATACCGGTAGCATAAGACTTTTTATTAAAGGTAAATTGTGTGATAAAAAATATAATGTCAATTCTATAATGTTTGTGAAAACAGGCTATATCTGGGCACAGCAAGACAAAATATTAGGACCCAATTCTCGTCTTGTACATCATCTCTTGTCAATATGTTTGAATATTACCTATATCACTGTTATATGCATGGCTACCACTACCAGTATGTTTGAATATTATCCACTATAATATACAGAGTTGCTAGTAATCTTGGAATAGTATCCTTAATCCTGGATTGACTACATGTATTCTGATGCAAATGTGAGGAAGGAAACATTATTCCATAAGGATTCCTACTTACACATTTAAGAGTGTGTACCAAAAATTTAATTTCTTATTTCTCAACCAAAACATAGGTTGTGGCTACTCAAAAGAACCGTCTCAATGACACGGCTCTTTTGAGCACCCAAAACATATGTTAAAACTGACGGGTAAGAAAATATTTACAATTTTACTCTCAAAATTTTCGTTTTAATATCTAAACCTGTACACTTTCAATAAGTTCTCAAAAATACTGTAAATCCAGAAATTTTGGCAAGAATTTTATTTGCGCGAATAGTGTTAAAAGACTCACTTGTGACGCTAAGAATTTGCGACTAGGGCATGATTTACATATATCAGTAAACAACAGAGGGATTTCGGCATTTCACAAGGATTTTATTTTCACGAAACTATGCGAAGTTTCGCGAAAATAAAACCCTCGCAAAAAATTTACAGTATATGGGCCAGTACTTATTGCCTAGGCAACCAGTGAATGCTCATATGAGTCTGGATATCCATCCAGCATCATCAAAGCCTTCAGTGCTCGCACATGATGCAAAAGTTGGGATGTAGATGAACATGGGTCATTTGGCATGTCATGCTGAACATGTATAGCCTGCTTTCGCAAACAGCTTAACTAAGAGTTTCTTCAAACAAGATCTAAAGACTTCTATATGCAGGGAATACCAGTTATCTTGTGTCACCTTACTATTTTTTTTTCACTTGGATGACGCTGACCCTGGTCAGTTAATCGTTTTACTTTATTATGGAATAATGCTGCTCTTCCTCAAAATTGATTTAAACTACCATATTTGACCTTATAAGTGCATAACTTTTTCAAAATTCTGTTCCCTTTTTTGCAAACAATGTGGATCCTGATCAGCTGCTCCACACTTGTTTTATTCACAAAATTAATACTTATGAAAAATAATGAAAATACAAAATTTAATGTACTTGGGTTGACTGAATCTCAGATGTTCATATGGGCCGTGACACGAGAAAACCTGTCTTTAAGGTTTCCAACGAAGTGGAGATTCAAACCAGCCTGCTCAGCTACAGTGAATAGCTAGAAAATTGAAATTTCGCTAGTAGCAAATCTAGATGTGACACTTTCCAATATGCAAAAAATGAAGGCGCTGATCCGACTGTTGTTTGCAAACGGACTGATGTTTGCAAACCCCCCAAGACAGGGTTTCTCACGTTGAGGCCCATATAGTGTAGTACTCAGTGTGCACTTATAAGAGCATGTTAGTTTATTGGGTCAAATATGGTAAACTATATACCAGTACATGTATTCTTTGACTTTTTGCTTACTGTAAAGGCGGCGCCTCATGAATGCGTAATTAGGACTGGTCAACCTTAGACATAGGTAAAAGCTGAAAACGAGGCGTGGTTTTATTCAAAAGTAACTGTTTCATATTGCATCATTACCTCAGTATAGACGCAAAACACATTATTTAGTCCTTAAAACGCCTGCAAAATAACTGCATAGGAAAATATCTATTTAACATAAGCATAGAGGCAAACATTGTGGACCCAGATCAGACTGCTCCTATAGGAGCAGTCTGATCTGGGTCCACACTGTTTGCTACATATTTTAGTGGACGAAAAAAAACACATACATATTGTGATTATGTGCTTTAAGGGTTAATAAATGTGAGTTCAGTGTGTATACGGTAAGGATTTTCATGAAATGCATGCACGATTGCGCGGCTCAAAAAGCTTATTAACTCTTTACCAAATTATAAATAAAACCTGATTTCCCTTCCTTAGCAGATGAAATAGCCAAACAACACCCAGATATGAATATTAAAGTTGCCGCCTTTACAGTAAGCGAAAAGTCAAGTAATACTTACATTGATCCAGATAAAGTGAACATTGGAATGGTAATCAGAAATTTTGCAACGAAAAGTCAATGCTTGCCTCAAACTCCATCAGAGTCCAATGTTATAAAACTTTTTTCATGCTCAACTCACAAGCATTCATAATTACCAAAATATATATTCTTGCTCAGAACAGCAGACAATATCATTTGTTCTGGCCATAAATATACAAAATACCAACTATTGTTGGCATCTCAGGCCCCCAGATAAGAGTGGCTAACTGAAAAATTTTTTTTTTACTTCTCATCAACCAAAACATATGTTTCAAGGAGACGGTTCTTTTGAGCACCCAAAACACATGTTTAAAACTGATGGGTAAGAAAATAATTGCAATTTTACGTATTTTTTTGCTTAACTGGCCCTATGGTATCTTAAAATTTATGACCAGAACACGTTTCATACCCATATGAGTTGAGCATGAAAAAAGTTTTATAACCTCGAGCCGAGTCATTGAATGAATATCCATAACTACCCTATCAAAACAGCTTAACCCTTACCATGCTGGATATGTTTATGTACTACAGCCCCCACACCCCCATTTTAATTCAATCAACTTCTAGGATTTCAGTTATTGATATTTTTTTACAAGAAGAGTGGAAAACAGTGTGGAGATCAGCTGGCTAAGAAGCCTGGTCCCCAGGTTTTAATTTTTTTTTCATGCTAAACTCAACGAAGCATGGAATTTATCATGCTCAAAAATGTTAAAATGCCAACAATAGTTGGCATTTTAACATTTTACATCTCAGAGCTCGAAAGCTAGAAAAGTCTTAATTTTTCAGCATTTCAGTTTTAAGAGCAATTAAAATTTCATGCTCAGTTGAGTGGAGCATGAAAATAAGTTTTATAACCTCAGGGCTTTGCTTTCAAAACAGGATACATCAGTATTCAGCATAAGAAGGGTTAAGTAGCACCTCAATTTTCACTTTATCTGGATATAATAAGCACCCCTTCTTCTGAACCCATTTAAACTGCATGGAATACATTGTATAAGAATCTATCATGACTATGAGGGAAGGATAGTTAAATCCGTCCCAAGGATCACTGTTTGGCATCATGTGGCTTGCCAAGTGATGACAAAACTGTGATTCTGAGGGACAGATTTTTCTATCCTACCCTCACACGAATAATGGATTCTTTTTCTTGCTCACCACTGTTTTTTTTAAATTTTAAAATAAGCTTCCTGACGTCCCTGAATACACTAAGATGCAATTTCACATGATGACGTCACTTAAACATAACAATGACGTCAATTGACCTCATGTGACAGCCTGGGTAAGATAGCATGAGTAAGATAAGATTTTCTATCCCAGGGTAAAATCTCAGATATCCTTATCTGGTGTGTAAGAATATTTAATGTAGAACATAGGTCTTATTCATCCATTTCCAATTTACAAAGCCATTTTTATACTGGCTATTGGCTAAATGCATAAACAATGTCTGCATCGAGATCTAGAACATCATTTTTCAAAAAGATAACAAAACATACACCTTGTGTGTGTAATACCGTCTGCCATCTTTGGGGTCTGCTCCGTCTCCTTAAAAGGATGTTCTGGATCTTGATCCAGACAGTGATAAATGCTGTGCATAATTGTAGCATATAATATTGTTTGATATTGTGCATTCATGTAGTATAGGCCCAGAAGATAGGAATTGTCACATTGAGCCTCATCTGTCTTGTTTTAGTATAGATGGTGGGTAAAAATAGGTGAAAATGTAAATATGACAATTAAAAACTTTTGAAGATGGGTCACAAGTAAAACTGATTTTGTTGCAAATGGATAATAAAAGTGCAGAACAGCCTGCGCCCTGCGCATCTGTGCAGTCTGATCAGTGCCATTGTTATTTGCTTTCTGCTAAACTTGCTATATGTACATGCCAATTTTTTATATTCTTTCTAGTGTCTGTAGCTGAGCAGACATAGTTGAGCCTTACCTGGTCAAAAATCCTAAAGGCAGGTTTTCTTACAAAGAGGCCCAATAATTCATGTACCTTTTTGTGCAATAGATATCTTTTGTTTATACATTTCTTATCTTCCCATGAAAACAAATGGGCATCGTTGCGACAAACCCTGTCATCGCTGTTTCCGACAAAGCGAGATTCAAACCAGTCTGCCCAGCTACAGGGACTAGCTAGAAAATTGAAATTTTGCTTGTAGCAAGTTTACATATGATACTCTGGTTTTTGTACCTGAACCCTAGATCATTATAATATATATTTAATAGATATACTATTTATCTAAAACATATTAAATGGATCAAAAAAATATTGGATCTGCATGTGGGCCTATGATTAAGGCGCTAAGCAGAGCTATGGATATAACACCATGCAATATATACTTACAACTTTTCCCTGAAACCAATACAAAATCAATCTTAAACTAGAGTCATCACATAACAGAAAATACAAACTATGCAACAAATACACTCTGCTGACCGTTAATTTTATTTGAAAAAAATTAACCCTGTGAGGTGTGCAACTGCACCCCCACTAGCTGGGCGACTGATATCAAAACCAGGCCAGTTTTAAATAGAGACCAAGTTTACCATGTTTACAATTCCATATTTGGTCACAAAACTGGAATTTTGTTAAGAATATCACTGCAAGCATATTAAAATACTCCAAATTTACACATCTGCATACAAGCATGCAGCTTAACCCTTAAAGTGCGGAAAAAATGCATATAAAAATGTCTGCTTACGACGTCTGCTGCATTTATTTGCCAACATTATTAACTTATGCAAGTGTAGAGAAAAAACAGTGTGGAGCAGTCTTATTGGTGTTCACACTGTTTGCCAAAGGCTTTATAATATTTCAGCAGGCGACAAACAGACAACATTTGTTGTGAGTTTAAACTGTTATTCCCCAAACTTATCCATTTCAATTATTTAAGCAGCTGCAGTTAATAGGGAGCTCAAAGAGGATTTCTCCTGACATTATATTGCTTTTACAATTCTATTCCTACAATGCAAATGAAATATGCTTTGTAAATCTTTTGTTTGATTAATTCTTTGCTTACTTATGTCGTCTGCTGATAACCTGTTCTGCAGTTTGGACACAGATCAGGCATTCTGTCAGGCCTGATCTGGATCCAAACTGTTTGACACTGTTGGTATTTCTGAAAGAGTTTTTCGAAAAAGTTGATTTTGAAAAAAAAAATCATCAGACGACAAAAAAGCATGCATGCAAAGAGATAAAGAAAATTCTAAGTTTGTTCCTCAACCACTGGAAGAAGCATTTAGCCGACTTCCAAAAATATTCTCACTTTTGGTGTCACAGTATTGAAGCACTCAATCAGAATTCAGAAATTTTAAACCAAGAAAAACACAAGATGCCTTTGTGAAACACTATGCCTCTTAAACATACAGGGGCGTGCCTGCGTATACGCAAAGTACGCAGCTGCTCACTTAAATTTTTGAATGTCCAAAAATTAAAATTTCTTAAATCGCGAAAATGCAATAAAAACATGCCTCACTCGGGTTAGGTCTTTACATTACAAGTATACCGATTTTGTAATAATCCTGAACCAAAGCAATAGGATTTTGACTGTTTTTCACTTTTGTTTTGGAAACAATTAAGTCGGTGTTTAGGTTCAGAAAATGCAGGAGAAGCCACCATTTATTTCATATTTTGATATTTTTTCCTAACGTATGGATACCCACCCCCTGCGTACTTTGATTTTACCCTCAGGCACGCCCCTGACATATGCAATTCAATGTACAGCTATATTTTTTTTTTTAATTTCAGGCCCCCAGATAAGAGTAACCAAAAATTATTTTTCTTATTTCTCAACCAAAACATATGTTGAGCACCCAAAACACATGTATTATTGATGGATAAGAAAATAATCACAAATTTACGCAAATTATTTTCAAAAGTAGGTCAATGGTCAAGGTCATATAAATTGGCATATTTGACAATTTATACACCTGTGGAACATCAGATGTAAGTACAGCAGTTCAAAATGTATGGTCAACAAAAAAGCTTGCTTCATATACTGTCCTGCCAGCAAAGAGTGACAGTGATGTCATGTTTTGTTTACAAAGTTATCAGTGACTTATAAGTGATAGATCACTTGTGTATTAATCATATACACAGGATAGGATTAATACACAAGTGATTTATCAATCCACGTTAGCTCAAGAAGAGTGTACAAGTTAATGTTTTACTTTACAGATGTAAACAAAATATTACATCACTGTCACTCTTGGTTGGCACGACAGTACACTAAAGCACACACATCAATAACAGAAAGACCCCAATCTTTTTAATACCAGGGCCATTAAAAAAGAGTCTAGAAACATCACTTGATGAATTTACCTCATTATGCTGCATAACCATTGCTTTCACTGACAAATCAGCTCCATTATTCTGCCTTGATGCTTGCAGCTTAGCAATCGTCCATTCTATCGCAGCTCTTTTGGCATTCACGGCAAACTCCATGACGACCAGTGGTTCAAAGTCATCTTCACTGTTCTTTGACTGTTGTAGACCACCCAGACTTGTTTTCACATCCTCCATTCTGTCTGACTGGTTCCACTGCTCCCTTACTGGTTCCACTCTTCTCTACCAGGTTCCACTCCTCCCACTAGCTGTTCCACAATTTCTGTGGGTTTTATCAGGCATAGAAATCAAACTGAAAAGACAGAACATAATATTGAATATACAGGCCTCCCAAATGCTCGAATGCTCAACATCTGGTTGAATGTTAAAAACAACTGCTCTATGAAGAAAATAAAAAATCGGGGAATGTCATGCAACAGCCTATGGATTCCTGCGTTTGTGGTATAAATACGAGCTCAGAAAGTATTCTCATTAGGTCATATTTACTTTTCGCGTGATAAACACGCTCTTGTCGAATTCTGGTACACCTATTTTACGCGAAATGTAAATCTGACAAAGCGAGAGAACTTTCTGACCTCAAATTTATACCACAAACGTAGGAATGCATAGTCTGTTGCATGATATTCCCCAATTTTTGATTCTCTTCCTCACCAGGTCCTGGAGGAATTGTTTTTAATATTCAACCAGATGTTGAGCATTCGAGCGTTTGGTAGGCATGATATAGTTCTTGATGATATTGGGATGTGATCATTCTTATAAGTCACCAGGCCCTTGCTAACCAAAATCACTACATGGATTTGTTGGACCAGTTGTTTTTTTTTTTGTTTGATTTGATTCTTTACGTCCACTCAACAATCTTTCAGTTATGTGGGACGGTTCTTCCTGGGTTTAACCAGTACTAAGCTAGGATAAATGTGTCTTGCTCAAGGACCACAACGCAGTGACGCCGGTGAGGCTCGAACCCGCTACCCTTCGGTCTCGAGTCAAGCACTCTACCACTGAGCCACTGCGCTCCCTGTTGGACCAGTTGAAAATCAAATATTGTCAGCCTATATTCATTAAGAGCATGAAGATGTTGATTATGCAATTGGTGGTAGTTTGTACTACATGAAAAATATAAAAATTTCCAATTCCCATAAAATAACGCATATGATAATGCAACTATAAGAAGCATTCTAATGGCCAAAATATTACCATGAACAAACCTCTCTGCAATGTTTAGATTGCCATCAAATTAGAAAAAATATTAAAATATCCAGCACAAAATATCTCCGTTGAATAAAATTTGCAAAAATATGCAATAATGCCTCAATAAAATATTTTCTTTTCAACAATACGTAAACACATTCCTACATATCTTTTATGCCTGGCTAAATCCACACCCAAATATTATTATATCATTTCTAGCCTTTAACCAAATATTATATGCAACAATATATGCATTCAACTGACATTATTCAAGAAAAAATTATCTCAAATAAAACTTAATACAGACAAACTATGAAATACTATATCACCATTAATCATATATGAATCCAGGTAAATCTCCCGGTTGAAAGTGTTTTACACACCTTGACTGAATCATCCCCCAAGTATAATGGATTAGCCCAGGTAAAAATATTTCATAGCTCTAGATAAGGGAGATAACTGCACCCCTGTTTTTCTTCGTTCTCCATAAAAATGTATCATGTGTATACTCATTGGAATCGTCTCAAGACGATTCCAATGAGTAAACACAAGATACAATTTCATTCAAAGATATTTCAAGAAAATTTTGTCAGATTTTACCTATAAAAATCAACTTATCTGAAGTTCTTAAAAAGGATACACAGGTGTGTCATACCTGACAAATTTACAGGTAAAATGGCCTTACGCGGTTAGTTCAACACAGGACAGTTCGAAGGTCAACAATAATGTGCTTTGATGAGTGAATTGGAATGCAAACAGTTTATATAATCTTTCAAATGATACAGATGACATTCTCAAGAGATAATAAGTAATACAGAAAATTGAATTTTCAACTTATTATAACTGAATATTGAGTTAGGAAGTAAAATTCAAGATGGCTGACAGATTTATGTGAAAAATACATTTTCATAACTGGTGATGATATAAGCTGGATAAGGCGAACAGTGACAGAAGGATGGATCTTTCAATTTGCAGAGACAAATCAGAAATCTGGAAAATTAATTCCCCTCTGGTACTGATCTGCAGATAATAAGAAAATAGGTGAGAACAAATTAATCTGAAAATATTTTGTCAAGTTTTTACTGATAAAGGCCCTCGGGTGCATTTCCCCAGGTAGTAGATAAATTTACTGTAGTAGTACACTGAAATAGTGGGTCAAATAGAGCTTAAGTAAATTCTGTAGACCCAGATCAGATTACCACATTCATTGGGGTAAAAAGAATGGTAAATGCCCTAAAATTTAGAACACCAGTTACTCCCAGACAAACATTACCATAATTTTCTGAGCCAGATCAGACTGAGGTGTAGTCTTAAAAGGTCTTCACCAGGTGCACAGTGGCCCGGTGGTAGAGTGTTAAGACTTGAGGTTGGAGGGTTGCTGCTTTGAGACTCACTGGAGGCACTGTGTTGTGTCCTTGACCAAGACACTTTATCCTCTGCTTAGTAGTAATAGTACTGGTTCCATCCAGGAAGAGAGGAAATCATCCTAACATGACTGAAAAGTTGTTGACTAGGATGTAAAGCATCAACACAAACAAAAAGGTGTTCACTATTTGTTTTTTTGAAATCAAAGACCAGACAACCAAAATATTTGATTACTGCTGAAGTTGACACTGTTCTGACAAGTATGGAATCTTTCCCATTATGTTTTAAGAGGTTACAAGTTAGACTATCAAGTACCATCATGAGATCATGAAGCAACAGTTGGCATCAGGGTTTACACTATCATTTAATCAAATTCTTAATGAAAACTTTCTTAGGCATTCACACAACTAGATGATGTTGCAAATTGCAATAACAAATGAGCCTAGACATGAGATTTCCAACAATGTGGTATGTGCGACCAGCAAAGGCTCAGACCAGCCTGCGCATATGCGCACTCTGATCAAAGCCTTTGCTAGTTGCTTGAATATTCTATGACTGTTAAGCTACTGACTGAACATCATTTGGAGTTTCTAAGCTTAAAAAGAGACTGCACAGGCTCGTCTGAGTGTACACTTGTCAAAATACCACATTGTTGGAAATCACATGTCACGGGGCGTAGCGCAGTTGGTAACGTGTCTGGCAACAGATGCCAGTCTGACTGCAGATCCAGGGGTCGCGAGTTCGATCGTGGCCCGATACTTTCGTTGAGATTGATCATGAAATAATTTCTACTGGCATTCTCCCTTAAGAAGGGTTGTTGTCAGTTACAAGTGAAAGTATGTGCACAAAGTACTGGTTAACTGCTTGTTCAAGCTTGCCCAGGAAAAAGTGTGGTTAGGTGAACTGACAGTCCCCCCATGACCAAGGCTGTTGACTTGGGATGTAAAGCAATAAAACAAACAAACAAACACATGTCACGGTTCAAATCTAAGTTGCTTTTATGAAATTATGAGCACCATTCCCATAATAAAGCCCATGAGATTTTGGTACTTATTACATTTTCGAGCATTTAACCCTGATATCAGCTGACTTTTTTCAAAATTAATTTTTTAAAAAAAATCTTTTTGGAACACTATCAGTATCCAGATCAGGAAGGACATTCTGCTGGTCCTGATATGGGTCCAAACATTTTTCAAAGGTTATCAGCAGACAACGAGTCACTGCTAGCAAGGAAAGAGATAAGGCACAGATGAATATTGATACACAGTCTAGCCAGAGCCTTAGCTACCTACAGACACAAAGTATTATATGAGTCTTGCCACACTGGAAAGCTCAATGTATGAACATTTATTTTGAAAAAAGTCAGCAGACAACAACAAAAGCACGGAAAATTACCCAGCATGCAAAGATACTTAAATGTGCTTAGTACCAATATATCATGGGCATGCCTAACTGTACAAGGTCCTATTCCTATACATTTCCCCTCAGGCCATCCTTAAAAATATATACTATCACAAATGCTGTATATAAGGTAAGAATGCATATAACAACGGTCTCTGTAACCTTTCTTCAATTAAAATACAGCTTTTAATGATTTTAAAGACGAGTTTGTTAACAGAATTAGAGAAAAATTAAAAAAAAATCTCCGAAAGGCAATAAAATATTTTGGGTAGGGCCTGTTTTGGTTGGGTAGGTAAGAGCACAGCAAGCCAACATTTTTTTAAGGTCGAATTCAACAATATATTGATATTGTATATGTTATTATCACGTTTTTGCTCATTCTATTTACAGAATGGCAAGACTCGTACTGATACTGTTGATTGCCGCAGTTATGGTTGTCACGACAACATCCTGTCCAGTAGGATGTACATGCAACCTGGCGTCAAACATCATCACATGCAAGGCTGTATCATCCATGGCATCTATTGTGTCAGAAATACCTCAAGGCACTCATCAGATCCACATTGAAGGTGGCTCTCTTCAGAAACTCGTCGAGACAGATTTTTCTTCGTTGAAAGCTACACAGCTTCTTGAGTTTAGTATCACAGGATCTCAACTGAATGAAATCCAAGATAATGTCTTCAGAACTTTAAGCTCTTTGCAGAAGTTAGACCTGAGCAATAACAACATCTATTCACTGACACAGAATGCCTTCTCGGGTCTTAGTTATCTTCATGGGCTTGACTTGTCTCACAACAAAATCCAGTCTCTCTTTAGTCAGGTGATGATTCCTCTAATAAGTTTAAGAAGACTGGACCTCAGTTATAATCTTATTAACGATATACCAGATGGAGAGTTCACAGCACAAAGGAACTTACAAATATTAAATCTGGAGGGAAACCGTCTTGGAAACCTGAGAGGAGAATCATTCCAAGGTCTGACAAATCTGAGGACGTTGTATGCACGCTACTGTGACATCCGAAATATTGACAGTTCAGTTTTCAATATGCTAAGTGGTGTTGACACTCTAGACTTAGCAGATAATGACTTGATTGTTTTCCCTTCTCATTTAGATTTACAGACTTTGAGGGTTTTACGCAACTTGACGCTTCAAGGAAACAAGTTAACAGGACTCAATGATTACCAGTTCCAGGGATTGAACCTTGACACTCTGGACCTGTCAAGAAACAGCATAACAAAATTAGAACCCAATGTTTTTGGAGGAGTTGGCAGTATACGCTATCTTTATCTTTCCAATAATAACCTAAACATTTTACCAGATTTTGTCTTCCAACCAGTTGCAGAACATATTATTAATCTTCAGCTTGATAATAACAAGGGTCTTACACAAATTCCAACCAATCTGTTTAATAGCATGTTCACCCTCACTGACCTGAACCTATCATCTTGTTCATTACAGTTTCTCAATGATTTCCAATTCAATCAACTACATAATCTACATACTTTAGACATAGCTAGTAATTTCTTAAAAAATCTTCCAAAATCATTTGTAGACAAAGCAAGATTTATGAGGCATGTTAAGCTAGCCAACAATCCGTGGCATTGTGACTGCTTGGTCGAGCCTCTGATGCACTGGCTCCAATCTCCAAGTGCTGCCAGCATCATTTACTGTTCAGGTGCTTTTGAAGGCTTTAGTAATAACTGTAGGAGCATCACATGTGCTTCTCCACAAAACTTGCAAGGAAAGGCCTTAAAGAGTCTTAACGATTCAGAGCTAGAGACGTGTGAAAGAACTGGTGCGAGCAGCTCTGCTCCTGTCAACATTATTATTGGTGTGGTGGTTGCAGTTGTTGTGTTAGGTATTATTGGATTAGTCTTAGTGTGTTTATTCTATCGCCGCCACAAGCGTGGAGAACCATTGTTGTGTGTTGAGGAAAACAAAAGTCATAAATCTAAGAGAAGTCATCATAAAAAAGAAGCAAAGAATCATGATTACTATGTCGAGAAAAAGGACAAGAGAAGTATAGACCCAGATATAGGTTCACTGAATGAGTCGGACAAAAGTTTTGTAGTTCGGAATTATTTTAGTTCTATGCTGCCAGACCCGGAGGCTGTATCACGTGGCACGCCTTCAATGACAAGGAAAGAATCTTTCGATAGTGTATCTGGAATAACAGGGCATGAATCAAACCATTCCAGTCAATACAGTCTAAATGCAGGTTACAGAATAGAGTCAGCAGTGTGAAACATTTCACAAATGAGCCGCCGCATGTGATTTCCAACAATGTGGCATTTTGACAAGTGTAGAGGCAGACAAGCCTGTGCAGCCTCCTTTTAGCTTAGAAGCTCCAAATTATGTTCAGTCAGTAGCTTAACAGTCATAGGATATTTAAGCGACTAGCAAAGGCTCTGATCAGACTGCGCGTATGCGCAGGCTGATCTGAGGCTTTGCTGGTCACACATACCACATTGTTGGGAATCTCATGTCCTGGCTCAAATAGGTCAGAACTTGATCATGTGATAATGGTTCTCAATGACGTAGCAGAACGTTAAAAAAGTTACGTACATCAAAGGGAGACTACTGCACCAAGCAGTGATTCTCTTCAATTGTGTCCCTTTTCAAAATGGGAACTAACTTAAAAGACAGAATTTGCTCCCGGAGGGGACGAATTCTTTCCTTTAAGAGCAGTTCCTTATGATATGGAAAATCAACATTTACCCCCTTGAATTTTACTATTTTTATTACACTTGTGCGTAACTGCGTAATGGGAGCTACGCCAATGGTTCTTATGGCAAAAGTGCTGTCATTCTTTTCGCTCTTTGCATTCTGGGTAATTTTGCATGCTTTTTTTGCCTGCTGCTGATTTTTTTCAAAAGTACATGTACAGTAAATGTTTTAAAATTTCTAACACTATAGTTGCCCGCCAAAAAAGCCTAGAAAACAGAACAGACCCAGACCACAGCTGTGTGATCCTATTCCTCCCTGTTTGCTATTCTGACAAGCACTTTATGAATTCAAGCCCTGATAACCAACATTTGATGGTATTCTGAATTGAATTCCTAAAAAAAGTTTTTTTACAAAAAAGAATGCTAATTAAATTACCCAAAATGCAAAAGAGGAAGCATATGAGCCGGGGCATAAGATTTTTAACATTGTGGTATGTACGACCAGCAAAACCTCAGATCAGCCTGCCCATACCCAGAGTCTGATCAGAGCCTTTGCTAGCCACTTGAATATTCTATGAGTGTTATGCTACTGACTGAACATCATTTGGCAGAGCTCTCACTATGATTTTGAAAACAGGAGTCCCAGAGCTCTCTTTTCCAAAAAGTGGGAGTCCCACCATACAAAAGAATATAGCCTCCTTCAAAAAATAGGAGTCCCAGCCAAAAAATGGGAGTTCAGAACTGCAAATCAGCAGTTAGTGAGAGCTCTGATTTGGAGTTTCTAAGCTTAAATGGAGGCTGCACAGGCTTGTCTGAGTCTATTCATGCCAATATGCCCCATTGTTGGAAATCACATGTCGCGGCTCATATGTGATAGCACCCTCATTTCATGGGCTGGCCTATTTTAGACATGGCTGGAGCATTGCTAATTTCCAGACCATTTTTAGAGTGCCATCATAAAGACTGCTGATACATATTCTTTCTCCGAGATATTCTCATTATCTCTTTGTATGCTGGGTAATTTTACTGATTATTGTTGTCTGCTGATTTTTTTCTCCAAAATCAACTTTTTTGAAAAATCCAGATCAAGCCCAACATTTCCGCCAGGCCTGAACTGGGTCTAAACTGTTTGTAAAGGTTATCAGCAGACAACAAAAGTCACCACTAGGCGGCAAAGAGTTAAGCCTCAATAAGTTCACATCATTATCATACATCGTATATTATATTGTACATTGCTAGATACATTTTATAAATTAACACATAGCTTTAAATAAGATGCTTTTGTGGGATCAAAACTGGGTGATATTTTATTCATTTCTCCAATTGGGTGATATTTTATTCATTTCTCCATAATAACACATGTTCAATGTTCAATGGGAAGTGTCCTCATTAAAATGCTTCCAATGAGAAAGCACAACATTTGTTTTTGTGGAAAAATAAGAGAAATAGCATTCTCTAACCATTATGAAATAAAACAATCGAGTGTAAAAATGTTTATTTTGTCTTATCCATAAGTTTTAACAAATGTTATGGGTGCTCAAAAGAACAATCTCACTGAGACGGTTCTTTTGAGTAGCCACAACATATGTTTTGGTTTAGCAATAAGAAAATTCATTAATTTTTAATATTAAACTCTTACCCCTTTCTAGAGACCTGTCTTACTTAGAGCTATGTACCGTTAAGCATATATTATACATAAATATATATTATAAATAGATATACTTTATAACTTAACATAATTCCATCTAAGGATCATAGCAAGTTATACCAGCCCTCAAAATTGCAGGGATATTGGGATCAAACACACATGGAACACTTCCACTTTACCAGCCCCTCACAGCTCACCAGTATGATGAAGGCATGTTATTGTGAAGACTGCCCCACACCCCCATTCAAAATACTGGTGGCTACTGTCCATTTGTATTGGTTTGTTTGTTTGATTTGATTCTTTACGTCTCATCAACAATCTTTCAGTTATGTAGGGACGGGTCTTCCTGGGTTGAACCAGTACTAAGCTAGGATAAATGTGTCTTGCTCAAAGACCACAACGCAGTGACACCGGTGAGGCTTGAATCCGCGGCCCCTCGTCTCACATCATTCACTCTACCACTGAGCCATTGCGCTCCCCCATTTGTATTGGAACAAATCTCTTTCAATAAAGCATTGCAGAGATGTATTTTCTTACGTAGTCGATGTCAATAAGAAAATACATCTCTGCTATGCTTTATTGAAAGAGATTTGTTCCAATACCCATCTAAAACACGAGGCAAAGTCAGAAAGTAAAGCAGCAACTCGTAACACTCTTGCATTCAGAACTCCTCAGCCAATTCAGTAGAATCAGACCTTGGATGTACAATGTGGTACAACAATGGTCACATGAAAATGATATAATGGAAACCAGGCTAACACAATAAGTAGCGCAAATGCATAAAAAATAAAAGGGCAGTAACCTGCTATTATCATATCTTGTAAGTTTTACTAAAAATAGTAACAAAATGCTTAGTTACGCGGGCTGATACTGCTCGTGATTCCAAACCCATAATGGTCCCCTCACGTGAACCCATATCAGCCCTGGTGTTAACCCATATGGGCCTTTGCATGCACCCGTATCGACCCTGACATGGACGATCAGCATCTTAAATGATGTCATTCACGTCGCCGCAACAAAAAGACCAACATGTAAACCTGTAACATGTAATAAAAAGTTTAAAATGTGGTATTTCGACCTGGCATGGGCTGATATGCCTGGTAACGCGGCGGTGGCCATGTATTAATCTCTAATGATAAACATTGTAAAATGGATAAGATGCCACAGTGATTTATTATGGAAAAATGTAAACTATACTTTTACATAAATAATTCAATTTAATAATTCCATAGGGAATAATAACTATATAGTCAATGAATTTTATTCACTCATTCACATATTTTTGGCCTTTGGCCTTCTTCAGGCTGTTAGAAACAATTTTCACAGCTAAGTAGTATCAATGATTGCCATTATGGTATATGGTGACAATGGACAGTAAACATATACCATAATGGTCATCATGGATGCTGCTTAGCTGTGAAAATTGTTTCTAATATCCTGAAGAAGGCCAAAGGCGGAAAATTTGAGAAAGAGTGAATACAATTCATTGACTATATTTTTACATGTTACATGTTATTCTAACACACCTCGCCTATAGAGTCAATGCTAAAAATGTGTGATATATCAAACAATAATTCACAGCTCTGAAAGCGCAAGCAAAGTGCATGCTAGCTGACGTCATTTGTTACTGGAAAATGACGTCACTCATGGCACTAGACGGTGTAACGTCGTTTTTACACTTGAAAGACATTACAAATACACATAAACAAATGCGACATTGTCTAAATATTGGTGGGAGTTCTTCAGTGCAATGGCGGAAAGTCGAAAAACTGAAGACTTCAAATGTGTTTTCGTCGTTTATTGTGTGTTAGAATCGAAATAGATCAGCTCCATAAGTGCATGAATTGTTGAGTAATAACTCACTGTTTGTCAGTCAGTTGTACGAAGATAAATCACTCTCGCTATGCGCTTGTGATTTGATCTTCTTTACAACTGACCTCCAAACAGTGAATTATTACTCAACAATTCACTGCTAGAGCTGATCTATTTCATAAATAAAATTCCTTGGGTAACCAGATTTATCTATTTCATTGGACTGACTACACATGCTACTAAACTAATTTACTGCAAAATTAAGCTTTTTTGTACATAGTATTCTGCTTTTCAAACATCAGAGGCCTGAATTTTTGATTGAAGCAATGAGTTCTGTATGAACTCTCTGGAAATCAGAATATACATCTGACTCAATTATAATATGCCTTCAATTCTAAGCACTTTTTCAATAGCATGTTAGGGAGGGCAGTCAGCCAGTGGCGCAGTGGTAGAGTGCTTGAAATGAGACTGATGGGTTGCGGGTTTGAGCCTCACTGGTGCCACGTGTTGTGTCCTTGAGCAAAAGACACATTAATCCTTGCTTAGTACTGGTTCAACCAAAAAAGACCCATCACAACTTAACTGAAAAATTGTTGACTTGGACACAATAAATCAAATCAAACAAAAACAAATCTATAACATGTTGTTTATATTTATATCTTGCTAAGTTTCCTGATAGCCATAAATGGCTTTATACAAGATGTGCTCAATTGATATCACCACTTTTATGCGTTTCAGTATACCACTATGCTTTGTCTCCTTTGGAAAGGCATGTACTATTTAACGGAATAATTTTGCACTTGGTATGAATATTATTGAAGAAAATCAACTTTTTTTTAATGATCATGATGGTTCGGATGGTCCTTTATATATTTTGAGGGGTTATATGATTGAAGTTCCCACTTACAAAAAAAGTAATATAATATTTCTATCATTTAAGATTATTTAATCTTAGAAAACATTGTAGACTCTGACTATATTAGGTATACGCTATTTGGTAATGTATAATGAGTATGTACAGTTTTCTAGTCTTTAAAGGGTCAATGACCAACGTATACACTTTATTGTGTACATGCTTTGCCTGTTTCTGAATAGAGATGGGCTTAACTGTGTTGCAATGCTTGGCTTAACCTTTTGATAGCAGAACTTAGGAAGAAAATAATCTTCCCCTTGATTAAGATGATGATCTTTGAAAGGTATAAGATCAAGTTAAGGTTTTTAAGTGGGGTTATTTATTCTTCCAATTATACATGTAGACCTGTTTTATTCCCATGACATGAGACACACATTCTGTGTTATATTTTCATTTAGACGTCTATTGGCAAAATGTAAAACTTCCAAATGACTACACAACATAGGGCTATACCCTTTGTATACTTTGCCAAACAGTAAAAACCCAGATGAAATGCCACAAAATGCAGACAAAAACTGTCTTCAGAGCAAAATTATACACATTATTTGGAACCCCTCAGAATATACAATGGATCACCCGAACTTTTTTGTATCAAACAAAAGAAAAGCAACAATTTAGTAAACAAAGAGTTAATACAAGTTTTGCATTATTAACTTTGTCTATATTATGGCAATGCCCACCAGGCAGAAGATGTCAAAATAATGCATTAATGTGGATGTAACATTGTAGTGACAAATTGACAATAATAATTATTACATATCAAACCATTTGAGGACCATGAGTCCAGATAACCAAATTTTTTAAAGCATAAACTTTCGATTATTTTCTTATCTATCAGTTTAAACATGTGTTAGAGCCATCTCATTGATACGGTTCTTTTGGGTACCCAAAACATATGTTTTAGTTGAGAAATAAGAATAATAATACTCTTATATCGAAGCCGGGAGGACCAAATCTATTCACAATGTTAGATACACACTCTAAATCTACCTAAATTAAGCTTAAGTAAGGGCCGTGCAATATATGGCCATACATGTATTTCTGCTTTTAAAAAGCTAAATATACTATACAGAAAACATTTTATTTCATACACCATAACAATATATTTTCTATGTACATGTATCGTTTTTTACATTCTTTTTAAATTTAATGCTTGGACTTTTCAACTTTATCAATGTTGTTTATGGACATCTTTTATAGATATTTTTGTTCTTTCTCTATTTGCCTTGACATGAGAAAATCTATTGTTTGAATGAAAACAAAAAATGGAGATCAGCCTGGGCATTTACACTCTCTTTTGAAAACAGTGTGGATCCTGATTAGCTGAAGCCAGCTGATCAGGTTCCTTGCTGTTTTTCACCCACAGATATCACCCACAAGATGAACTAGGATTTGTTTTCAGAGAAAACAGATATCCTCCCACCACAATTTTCACCTATTAAACTCCGCTGTAGCCTTGTAAATTAGGGCAAGGTCACCAAAACCTAATCAAAGTCTTCGATGATATGAAAACCTGTCTTTGGGAGTTTGTGAAAAACAAAGTGGCAGACCAGCCTGCGCATCTGCACAGACTGATCAGCACCTTTGTTGTTTGTTTTTTGGAAAGTTTCATATCTAGACTTGCTACAAGCGAACTTCCAATTTTCTAGCTAGTCTCTATAGATGAGGAGACTGGTTTGAGTATCCCGTTTTCAGAAACCCCAAAGACAGATTTTCTTGCATCGCGAACTTGGCTCAGATCTGCTAAAAGAAGCAGATGGGAGCGCAGTGGCACAGTGGTAGAGTGCTTGACTCGAGACAGAAAGGCTGTGGGTTCTAGCCTCACCGGCATGATACTGCATTGTGTCCTTGAGCACATTAATCCTAGCTTAGTACATGGACTGGTTCAACCCAGGAAGATCCATCAAGACGTATCTGAAAGATTGTTCACTGGGACGTAAAGAATCAAATCAAACAAAAGAAAAAAAGATCTGCACACAAAAACAATAAGCCCCCCTCCCTTTGCGTGGGGTGGGGAAGGAAGGGACATTTACACAATTTATGTCCTTCAATATTGTTGAATACAATATTCATTTTGATTATTGTTGTTGTGTTTTGGCTTAACATTACTTTCAACAATTTTTCAGTCATATCATGATGGCCAATATAGAATATTCACAGGTTTAGATAAACAAAACTTTTCAGCGTAAAATTGTAAATATTTTCTTACCCATCAATTTTAACATGTTTTTGGTGCTCAAAAGAACCGTCTCATTGAGACGGTTCTTTTGAGTACCCACAACATATGTTTTGGTTGAGAAATAAGAAAATTAAATTTTCGTTACACACTCTTAACTAAAGTCCTGATATTACAGGGTGCTCTTAAGTGCTTTTCTAGCACTTAGTGCTGTATGCATATTTTCATCAGTAGCTGACAACTACATATCTGTCCTTCTTGAATCAGAGTTAGAAGAGAATAACTGTTACATTTTAAAATTTACAATCATAAATAGTATATGTAAATATGTAATGATAACATTGAAATCCTTGTCATTAATCTAGACTTGGTGTAATAAAAAACAAACATAAGCAAGATATGAGTTCCCTGATAAATGTATGAAGTGCAATGCATGTAAGGTTCTGGTTGTCATGAGTGCCGACTGCCCTGTATACATGGTAATTTTTCTTGCATAGGTTTTCTTGTACAAGGAAAAAATGATACATGTAGGATGAAGTGTATACAGGATCACTTAATTTTGTCCAAGGTTTGCGGGAAACTGCATCATATCAGAGCATGAACTTTCTTATGAAGTTTGATTGAAAATGTCTGGTAATAATAAAGAACAAGCACCTCACTGAAGGAAGTAGGATTAAGATTTTCCTCTTGCTTAAGGCAGACACTTGCAAAAGATAGGTTCCAAAATCCATAGATTTTTTAAAAAGCTGAATATGTTAATCCTTATCCTGCTGAACCCGGATAAACTCTTTAGAAAACAACGTGGATCCTGATCAAGCCATCTGACCAGGATCCATATTGTTTTCTACTTTAATTGAAAATACATGCTTACAACTTGAAATGCTCGGGCCTCCAGATAAGAGTGCGTACTGGAAAAATATTTTTCTTATTTCTCAAGCAAAACATATGTCAAAGAGATGGTTCTTTTGAGCACCCAAAAACACATGTTTAAATTGATGGAAAAGGAAACAAATGCAATTTAAGGTGCACAAACTATCCTTATCTAGACCTATGATGCTGCAAGTTAACAGGCTGATCCTGGAGTATTTTGTTTGCACATGATTTTCATCTAGTACACTGAGATTCAAATTCCTACCCCATATTTTGAGCAATGACATAAGATGTTGACTAGCTTTGACCCAGATGAGCTAAATTTGTTTTTGTTAATATTTTACATCTCAGTCAAGATAATTTTTCAGTCAAATAGGGACAATTTCCTGTCTTCCTGGATTGAACAAATATTAAGCAGAGCTCAAGGACGGTACACAATGTCTATGGTGAGTCTCAAACCAGCGATCCTTCAATTTCAAGGCTAACACTCTACCCCTGAGCCACTGTGCACAATCCAGATGAGCTAAAAAACAAACATCAAAATCATAAAAATATTATACTCATTCCCAGGACCCTTAAAAAGGTCCTAAAAACAATTATTTCATATCCTATGGATACAAAAATCAACAACAACTGTTCCTAAAGTGCTCTCATACCTTGTAACGCTTAAAGCGCCAATCGCAACAAAAGTCGTCTGCTTTTCTAGTCTGCTGAAATGTTTTAGAAGGCTCTATGGCAAACAGTGTTGACCATGAACAGACTGCTCCTATAGGAGCAGTTTGTTCTGGGTCCGAGCTGTTTGCTTCTATACTTAATTCGTCACTAATGTTAGGCAATTATTTGCAGCAGACGACTTCAGCAGACAACATTTTAAGATCATTTTTTTCTTGGCGCTTTAAGGCTTAAGCATCTTCTAGAATCTGCAGCAGACTACATTTCTACTTAAAGAAACTAAATAAAGGTTGACTTTTCATAAAAAAAGTGCAATTCACATATTGCCCAGATATCTGAGATGTCAACAATGTTTTGTCTGCTACAGTAATAATATGTTGATCAAACAAGTCTAGCTAAATCAGGCACATATCAAATTGCTGTCAAATTGCTACTTGTAGACAGATTAAATAAATTTTAAAGATATTTTAAGATATTTGTCATTCTTTCTCAACTGTCCTGCCAGTATGCCACAAAGCAAGCTACCCATACTAAACTTAATACTAGATGACCTGAAGGTCCTGAAGCCCTTATAATGTTAAAATAGGTCATGGTCAGCTACAGCTTAAAATAAAACATATTTTGTTTTACCAAATATTGGGGTTGCGGCCATTTTGATCATTAGTGACCTAAAATAATCTAATGAATACTCCATCAAAAAGCTCAGTGATTTCTGAGAAAGAGAAGTTTAGATAGGTATGTGGCAGTCCAAATGAGTAGCCTTGGATAAAAGGTCACAGGTCAGCTTGACATTTGGTACTTATATAAAACCATTGTCTGATAAGGTTAAACATTTCTTGCAAGTATTATAAATTTCGGCTAAACAGTTTAGAAAAATTAACATTTCAAGATTTTTCCCATATAAATGCATTAAAAGTCAAATTTGACCTTGCCATAAAGTGGGTCAAGGACTCAAGGTCAACCTACATGTATATTCATCATTTGTGCAAATCTTGTAAGGCCCACATCCCCAACGCTACATATCAAGTCCCAAGGTCATTGGCCTTTTGGTTCAAGACAAGAAGATATTTAAAAGGGTTTTAGTTCTACCATATATGGGCGTGGTGACCACCTTGGTCATGTGACCAGAACAATTTGAATCAATTGTGGCTAAGCTATCATAAGTAGTCCTCATATGAAATTTGAGTTCAATTGGTTTTGTGGTTTCTGAGAAATGTTGCTGGGACTCCAATATGAGTGACCTTCCCTAATAGGTCAAAAGTCAACAATAATCTTTGAAACTTATCTCATTAGGTATAACATAACAAGTGAGAATAATGAATTTGGCTTCAACAGTATTAAAAAAAAATAATAAATAAATTCCCATTTAAATGCATTAGGAAACAAATTTGACCTTGAAATTAAGTAGTCAAGGTCAACCTAGGATCACCATTTGAACAAACTTGGTAGGCCCCACATCCCCAATGCTAAATACTTAGTCCCAAGGCCATTGGCATTCTGGTTCTGGTGAAGAAGATTTTTAAATGTTTTAACCATATACATGTATGGGTATGGCGGCCATCTTGGTCATGTGACCAAAATATTTTGTATAAGTTAGCTTATCATAAGGAGTCTTCACATGAAATTTGAGTTGAACTGAAGCAATAGTTTGCTTAACATATCAAGTGAGAATAATGACTAAGGTTACCACAGTTTTAAAAGAAAATCAACTTTTCAAAATTTTCCCATTTAAATATATCAGGAAGCAAATTTGACCTTGGCGTAAAGTAGGTCAATGTCAACCTAGGATCATCATTTGAACAAATTTGGTAGACCCCACATCCCCAATGCTTCATACCAAGTCTCAATGTCATTGGCCTTCTGGTTCTGGAGAAGATTTTTAAAGGTCTTTACCATATATGGGCCATCTTGGTCATGTGACCAGGACCATTTGAACAAACTTCCCGCATCCTAAGAAGTCTCCATATGAAATTTGAGTTTTATCGGCCCAGTGGTTTCAGAGAAGATGTTTGAAAATGTTAACAGACCCCGGACGCCAGAGGACCAGGTGAGCTAATAAAGGGTTAAAGAATGGCTTTCAGCATAGGGGATGAAGATGAAGAAAATCTGGAATATTATCCTTTAAAATTCTCATCACAATAAGTGGTTTGATTTTGTCGTCTGCTGAAATGTTTCAGAAGCCTTTTTGACAGCGTGGACACAGATCAGAGGAGCAGTCTGATCTGGGTCCACACTGTTTGCATCTAAAGTTAAATTTGTTAAGCAATTATTTGCGGCACACAACTTCAGCAGACAAGATTTTCAGATTCATTTTTATCCGTGCTATAAGGGTAAGATACTTCACAGATAAAAGATTGTGACCTGACAATGGAGCTGTTCTTAGGAGACTGCAATTCACCTATTGATACTATGGCTAGATTAAAGTCTTTCTTCAACATAAACAAAGAGCAAGGATAATTTTGACTGAGCAATTTTGGTAGTTTGATTTGCTTGTTGGAAAGTATCATATCTAAACTTGCTATAATCGAAATTTCAAATTTCCAGCTAGTCTCTGTAGCTGAGCAGGTTGGTTTGGTGTGACCTGGTCAGAAACCCCAAGACAAGTTTTTCTCGTGATGAGGCCCAAATAAAGGAGAGTGTATAACTTAGGTTTAATAAAACATCTATTCTTCACTGTTTGTTCGGAAGCAGTGCAGTAGCCTCGTCAGGAAGTAGTCATGTGTTTGCATTCTTGTCTGTGATTTCAACACGTCTGATAAACAGTCACCCCAATGTGTTAAGTTGCCTTATGCTTGCTTGCAATAACTATTTAACTCTGCTGAATACAAAACTGGCAGGTAAATAGTTGGAATTTGTTGATAATGCACAATTCTGTCACTGCTGATTCTTATGGTGTGGTCTAAAGCATAAAGACTAATTACAAATAAATTAAATAAATAATTACCAACAAATAAGTGATTAATACAAATAAAAGTTTTATCATCTGAAACTCTTTCAAAAATCAATAATGAAAACTAGAATAGTTTTTCAACAAAAAAACAGATGTCTCCCCCTTTTAGGAATAAAAAAAATCACAAAATTGCATTTAGTTATGTTACAAAAGGAATAATTTAAAAAATATACAAGCAAGAGATATGGTTCTAATGTATGACACATTTTCTAAATGTGCTTTACAAATGATTGAAGTTTCGTTGAAATATCTTTGACAGTTATCATGTTATAGACACAATTTTGTGAATGACAGACCCACCAACAGAGGCAAGGGGGAAAATATACATGCAAGAGTTATGGTTTTTGTCCATGACACGTTGTCTGAATGTGCTTTACAAATTTATGAAGTTTCGTTGAAATACCTCTAACGGTTATCAAGTTATAGAGCTGACACAAAATAGCATTGCAAATTATCAAAGGCAAATAGCTCCAAAAATATCCAAAGCAGAGTTATGGTTCTTATGCATGACACATTGTCTCATTGTGCTCTAGAGGTGTATGAAGGTTCAACCAAATAGCTTTAACAGTGTTCAACTTACAATGCAGACAAAAATTTGGATTTAGTTATGTTACAAGGGGAATAATTTAAAAAATAAACATGCAACATGTTATAATTAAAGGGAAATAACTCCAAAAATATCCAAAGCAGAGTTATGGTTCTTGTGCATGTCACGTGGACTGAATATGCTTTACAAATGTATGAAGTTTCGTTAAAATACCTCTAACGTTTATCAAGTTATAGACCAGACATGAAATAGCATCGCAAATGATCAATGAGAAATAACTAGGAAAATATCCAAAGAAGAGTTCTGGTTTTTGTGCATGACACGTCATCTGAATGTACTTTACAATTGTATGAAGTTTCGTTGAAAGTTCTCTAACGGTTATCAAGTTATAGAGCAGACATGAAATAGCATCGCAAAAGATCAAAGGGAAGTAACTAAAAATATCCAAAGCAGAGTTCTGGTTCTTGTGCATGACACATCGTCTGAATGTGCTTTACAATTGTATGAAGTTTCTTTTAAAGTTCTCTAACGGTTATCAAGTTATTGAGCGGACATGAAATAGCATCACAAATGATCAAAGGGAAATAACTCCAAAAAATCCAAAGCAGAGTTCTGGTTCTTGTGCATGACATGTCGCCTGAATGTGCTTTACAAGTGTATGAAGTTTCGTTGAAATACCTCTTACGGTTTTCAAGTTATAGAGCGTACACGATTTTGTGTCGGACAGAGGGATGGATGCAAGGGGAAACAATTTGTCTCCCGACCCTTCCAGGGGGGGGGGGGGGGGGGGATATGAGGTAAAAATAATGTAATTTTGTTGAATTTGGTAAATTTTTGGGAAAATTTTTGTCTGTTTTCCACCATATTCTTCATATGGCTTACACTCTCTATTAAGAAATACATCCTTTCCTAGCTTGCAGTCCAAAATTTGGATGCACATCTGAAAAAAGACCAACCCAATTCTCAAAAAATGAGGCAAAATGATAGGTTTTGGATGAACATTCACAGAACTGTGACAAAACTACAGCATTTCTATTGAGATATAAAACCTCCTGTACTACCTGTTGTTGCAAAACTTTCTTTTTCTTTCTATATTTACTGCACTCAGTCACATTAGACCATTATGGTAGGTGTACTTTGTATGCTGAAAAACTCTTACAAGTAACCATAGGGGTTCTTCAACCTGCACAGGGAGCCTCCAGTTAATGTCCTGATCCAAAGGAAGGTGCACATATTTAGTGTCATCGCTGCAAATGACACTAAGGAAAGTGTGCTCAGACACCAAAACTTTTCCTCGCCATGAGCGGGGATAGAGCTCTGGACCTCTAGCACCAGAGGCAAGTGTGCTAACCAATGAGCAGGGTTTTTCCTGCACTGAGCTACCAAGCTACTTCATGGTAATTTGGGTTGCAGATTTCCCAGAACAGGTGAAAAGGTCTTGTGCTAGAAAAAAAGGTATGTACATGTATTTTTTAAGTTTTTACATGGGGAAGATGGGGAAACAATATGGCCGAACAAGGTGCTTTAAAATTTAGGGTCATTTTGAGTGGGGGCAAAAAATTATGCACACATTTTATTTTAGGCCTAAAAGTCAAAAGTTTTAGTTCACAGCTCGTGAGAACTCTGAAAAATTATAGATCATAATATCTCACCCTTTATAAACATGATGATGTACATGTATTAATAGTGATTCTTACAGCGAAGACCCCTGATGCAGCATTTCATTAGGGTCTACACTCTTTGCTAAGACAAAATAATATCTTCAGAGAAAGATTTTTTTTATTTGATTCTTTATGTCCCATCAACAATCTTTAAGGATCTTCCTGGGTTGAACCAGTACTAAGCTACAATAAATGTGTCATGCTCAAGGACCACAACGTAGTGACGCCAGTGAGGCTCGAACCCGCGGCCCTTCAGTCTCGAGTCAAGCACTCTACCACTGAGCCACTGCGCTCCCGTCAGAGAAAGAAAACACAACTTTATTTGAAAAATTATAATCTGTGACCCCTCAAATTTTACAATGGACAATCCCAAGTTCATTACATCAAACCAGAAGGGAGAATCCATAAGTGCTAAAATCAGTCAATCAAAGAATAATTCAAATGTATCACTCCCAGCGAAAATAGGAACAGATACGGTAAATGTTCTAAAAGTTCGAACACTAAAAAATAATTATTTTTCCCGCTGTTCGTAATTTTAGAAATTACGTTTCAGAAAAAGTGCTAGTGTTCGTAATTTTAGAATGTGGTCTTTATCATGAGCAAAAACGGAATATATGCATGTAAAATGTGGTAGAAACGTGTTGAAAACACGGCGATATGATTCTGCGCTATCTACTCATTTTTCTTTTCAACCGCCGCTAAATTCTTGCGGAGTGAGTCAGTAAAATGTCCAGCGCGTGCGGTAATTGCCAAGTCGAGAGCCAGGCACGTGCATGTTATGTCACTCAATTTACTTACAAGTCGTAAAATTCCATTTATTTAACCTCGGACTACCGATAAATCGCTATACTTTCGTTCTTCCTTCAGAAAACCAAAACGCTTTTCGCTTGCTCTCCATCTGCGCAAATGCCGTTTTATAATGTAATACAGTCACTCAAGGACATCTCGTCGATCAAATTTTTTTTGCAAAGATATACACGAATCTTTGAAATACGTAGACGAGCTCTCTATGTTAACAAAAATGACGAAATTCAAAAAGAACACTCATCCCTCTCTCTCTCTCTCTCTCTCTCTCTCTCTCTCTCTCTCTCTCTACTTGCCGATCTATAGAAAGTACGCAAAGTGTCGTACAAAAGCCGACGCGCACGATAAAATGGGTTTTCAGTATATCTCAATAAGTGTAGACATAGTCCGGTCCCATGCGCGGATCCAGAAGGGGGACAGGGGGTCCGGACCCCCCACCTGAAAAATCACAAAAACATCTAATTTCTTAGAAATACTGGACCGGATCCCCTGAAATTCTCAAAAACTACCAAGCCAGCATTCAACGTTGGGTCATCATCAGCACGTCAGCGAAACGCCATTTAAAGGCGTTTCGCTAACGGGCCGATGATGGCCCGCTTTTTGTGATTTTTGGATCCTCTCTCCCTTAAAAAAAGAAGAAGAAAAAACGTAGTCAGTTTCGGATCCAGATCAGATCCGAATGGAATTCAGGAAAGAATGTTTCGTCAATTTAAACATTTGGGCATGCGATAGAAAGCATGCAAAGCGTCAATACTGTCGAATATCCGACTTTGTCGTGCAAAAGCCGATGCGCACGAGAAGTATCTCCAAGTATTATTTTCAGCACCCTACTGATACATGATATTTTTCTAGATTAAAAGAGATTCGTATGCAAGCGCTGGTCTCTCTCTCTCTCTCTCTCTCTCTCTCTCTCTCCCATCTACTTTCAAAGTTTGCAGATAGTTCTCCGACGTCTTGCCAAACCAAATAAGGGGCAAACAGGCATACCAAGAATTAATAATGAAAGCGAACGTCCGACTTTGCGTCCGATGCCTCGAAAGAATATAATTGAGCCGTGACATGAGATTTCCAACAATGTGGTATGTGGGACCAGCAAAGCCTCAGATCAGCCTGTGCATATGCACAGTCTGCTCAGAGCCTTTGCTAGTCGCTTGAATATTCTATGAGTGTTAAGCTACTGACTGAACATCGTTTGGAGTTTGTAAGCGTAAAAGGAGGCTACACAGGCTCGTCTGAGTCCACACTCGTCAAAATGCATCGTGTCGCGGCTCAATTTATGATATATTGGCTTCGAGCCGATGCGTACGATATGCTGGGTACATTCATATCTCAAAGAAAAGGAACAAGAAAAAGCATAACATGTTATTACATGTTATATAAAGGCGTTGCTACATGTTATTTAAATTTATTAGTTATTTCTTCATGCTGTTTTGATACAAACTCAGAAATGTTCCTCATGATACACCTCTACCAAATTGCTCAATTGACAACAAATGACCATTATATATTCAAACAACTCTCTGAATCTGTGGCCAAAATAATGTCACAGAAAATGTTCCTCAAAACTCCCTAGATACCAAAATTGCACAAACCGATATGGACAGTTGAACGGTATAGCCAGCCACCAGTACTAAAACTAAATAAAACTTCAAACAACAACTTATTCTGAACCACTGACCCATAACAAAAATAATTTCACACAAACGTTCCCAAAAATGTTGTTCTTAGCTCCATGGAAAAAATTGCCCCATCCAATGAATCTTATGAATGCTATATATTTACCTTACTCGTCAAAATAACCCAGTTGACACAGTGGTGATTTATCTGTAGCAAGGGTTTATAAAAAAAAAAGACAGGCTTTACCTAACCCTAGTGACTCTCGGTCCGGAGCTTTGTCCGTTGGTCCTGGTGTGGTTAATCACTGAAGAGTTTGTGATGTATTCTATGGAATAGCACTAAATTGTTTATGCTCTACTGAAAAAAATGACCACCCGCGCTTAAAATAGAAACATCTTAAACCACATCCGCTGAATCACCTATACTCAAATAATCGTTATTTCAAAGATATGTTCCTCATAATGCCCTCTACCAAAATTGCACCAACGGTTATGTGCAGATAACATAGCACCGCCCTAATTCACCAGCTACATAAAGTTCAAATATATAATTATATACATGTAATGGAAATTGCGCCTGATTCGCTAGTGCCTGTTCAAAGCTCGGTGCCAGATGGATAATCTCGAAACCATCAAATCCGTTTTAAGAAAGAAAAGGTACATCATGCGAAATCCCAGCTTCTGTACCTACAAATGAGCATGCTCAAAGTAGATTGTGCATTTGCACAGGAAAGAGAATGCTAACGACAGGATAACATGTACATGTAAGCAATACACAACCTTTGAACAACAACGCCTGTGAAAATATGCTGACGGGCTTTGAAAACACTACACTAGGATAGCAGCGCTAATGAAAGCAAAGCAAACAATTTGATTGCATATTAAAGAGTATGCATTTGTGAATAACACATGAAAAATTGTCCACTTCAAATAAATTAAAAACATTGAAAACGTAAAATATTTAAGATAGGGGTCAACTGTTTCATATGACAAAATTTCATAAGTGAAATAACTCCTACTAGAAACCCGAGAAGCATCAAATGTGTGCCGTGAACTTTGTTAGTCATCAAGAAAATGCATTCACTTTGATTGGCAGGTTTGTGATATGGCATGTTTGCTTTTTAAAAGTTAATCTGTATGTACCCGTTCATTCGATGACTTAAAAAATCTCTATAACGTCGTCGAGTTTAGCTAAACGATTAGAATTCAAGACTTTGCTGAAGAAGCCATCCCCTGATGACATCATCGAAGCATAGGAAGTTTACATTCAACTGTCTTTTGAGATATTTAACTGGAAGTTAGAGTAGCGTTTTTAAAGCCCGTCAGTATATTTATATTATCGTGAAAGTAAGTAAGTTAGATTTTAATTATCGTGACATATGCATATTAAATATTGTAAATCAACTTATGATAAGAGAGTTGCATCTGGCCCATCTATTTGTCACCAGATACATCCATTATCAGCGATTTCTACTACTTGTAAAAAAGAGAGAAAACGTGCTTGAATTCAAAAATTTCCGAAATGTACATCAATAGTAGGTAAGATAGATTTAAAAAGATAATTTGCATGAAAAAAAAATTAAGTGACAACGACGGGTCTCGAACCAGCAAAATCCGACATAAGAGTTAGCGAATCTACTAACTGCGCCAGACTGCTATTTAACATTATTCTTGCTTAAGTATGTATCTTATATTTAATCGACCGATTATGTCCCCTATCGGAATATAATGCCCTGAATTGTTTGGTCCCGATTTTAATTCAATTTTTAATAGTGCAAACCTTTTGTATATGAGAGATACATTCCTTACGATGATAAATTACTAATTAGAAGCTACTTTAGATCACTTTAAAAGCCAAGCCCAGTTTAAAATAGATAGAGTGGAACCGCCGAATGTAGGTCATCGGTCTAGGTCCCTGGTGCCGATAAAAACAGTATTAATACAGAATACGGAAAGAATGCGCTCAAAACAACTCGCCTCTGCAAAAAGCAATTAAAATCTACAGTATTCTAATCTAATACGACTTCTCATTTACTAAAATAGAACAATATCACGAATAAAGCCTAGAAACCCCATTGTCTTGCGCAGGCGCAATACTAAAGAATCGACAGTATTTGATAAAATGCTTCCGGTCGATGACAATGCTAGAAACCCTCACTTTCGCATTGACCGAACATCCCATTATTTGAAGGGGATTTAGGATATCCTTACGTTATTTCACAATTGTTTAAAGAACTTTGAAGATTGTCAAAAAGCATTAATTCGCTGAAACAGAACAAAGTTAATTAACTTCTTATCTTTTATTAACCTTAGAACGAAAACCTTTTTCAAATAGCCTCGATAGATAAAACAAACCAACGCTCAACACCCACTTGGAACATACCAATTGAATTTTGAATACAAATATAGGCATTATGAATATCAATACTTAGAAGTATACAATTGAATATATACTTATTGAATAATCAACGCCTAGAAAATTCAGACAAGTACCACAAATCTAGTTTTTCATGCATGCAGTGCGCCGTTTCATGCTCGAGTTCATGGAAATTGTTATTTTTTATTTCATGCAAACCCATGAAAAGGAGACACAGCTAGGCAATTATGTTTTGTGTGCTAAGTCCGTTTTCGTGCGCCACCTCGTGCGCCACCGCGTGCTACCCGAGTCTTAAAACAACAACAACACGTGGTCTGATAGTCGGCTTCTTTGATCTCAAACACCGTCCCTTTGTCTGCTGCTGATACTATTAGCAGTGCCGGACCCAGGGTGGGACCTAGGAGGCACCCCCCCCCCCCCCCCCCCCCCAAAGAGGCTGTGACAAACTAATTTAGCAGATAGTTTGGGCCCAGAACTTGCCCGACAAAATGTTTCATGTTTTGTTCTAGAAACAAAGGTGCTGATAAGACTGTGCGGTGCGCAGGCTGATCTTCGTATGTAAGAAAGTCGGGGTACATACATCTACAGACGTGTGGTAAATAAAGCGAATTCCGAGATGTCCCGATCATCTCAAGGGCTTTACTGATTTTAAATTCACAGACACTGTCTGTGTATGTGGTCAGTTTAGGCGCTGGCGATTTTCCGCGGATGCACAGGCTCGTCTGAGCCTTCGCTGCTCGCATATTCGGTAGGTACCATAATCTTATGAACTGGCTTATTTCATGAAATTAAAAATGTAAATATTAAATTCATCAAGATGCAGAATCGTGCTACAATCAGTTTATTTCTTGGTACATGTATGCGCGTCTGTGCGTACATTATACCGGTAATGCACTTGTAGGACCTTCCATGTGCAGTTTCATGAGGCAAACAGACACGCCGCGATCGGCTCAATAGTTTGTTAAAATGTTCCATTTTGATTGATAGGAATAGCCATTATTACATGTACCTAGAAAACCGCCGACGAGTATTTTAAAGACAACGTACGTAGATGTCTAGAATTTTTATTTGGCTCGAGTCTTCATCCTGTTTAAACTTTGTTAGTGAGCGAGACCCTGACGAGATTGTGCAAACACACATGCTCTCCTGAGCCTTCGCTGATCACATCTGTCATACGTTTCAGCAGGGTCTTTACCATGTCATATGGGGCTCCGCGCAAGTTGATTTCATGCTCGGGTCCGAGTTGTGTTCAAGAAAAGAGCACACGCATAGCCTCGTGTCGCACGCGGCTTGGACATATTGCCGAACTGGGAAATCCTTTAAAAGGGAGGGGAGAGTAGGGGTGTCAGTCTCATACATATTTAAGCCTTAAGTTAACGGTAATGTACCGTGAATAAAAATTAGATGGTGACCACGTGTGAGATCTTGCAGGCATGTCGGTAAAATTATTGAATATACGGTGGCTTTATTTTCTCGGTGAGAAAAAAACAAACATGCGACTTGCACGATTTTCTCTGCATTTTGCACGAAACCGAATGACCCCTTGTATTGCAAACGTCCACGGCAATCACTATACATCAACTTATTTTATTCTCTCTCGCCTAAGTGATCGTCTCATTTTCCGCAACTCTCTCTCTCTCTTCGGGGCTAGTATTTTAGAAAAAACACGAGCACGTGTCGCATGTACAGCACACTATTGTCGAGAATTGCTCTGCGTGTGTCAACGTGCATAATTCACGTACAATTAGCCGAATCGCGGCCTGAAGGTCAATGTTTGGTCAGTAATAAATAATGATCTCAGCCATTTGGATGGGTACTCAATAGGGTTAGTCAAAGCAGTTTGGAATCGTTGCAGGAACTTGTCCGTGCAGCTGGTGACCTTGAATAATGTATAACGTCGCGCGCTGGCATGCGAAATAGAACGTCACGTGCCAGATTACCCATCTAAGTAGAATGGAACCTTCCAAATGTCGTTACCGCTCACGCGCTGTACGGTAGAAGTATACCGAACACAGATGGGACACGAACAGATATACAGACATCGGTTTTCCGCCGAAAATAACGTGTGTTCGTAATTTTAGAAATTCATTTTTCCGAAAAAAGGCAGTGTTCGATTTTTTAGGATGTTTTAAAAATTATTTTCGGCGATAATTTTAGGTGTTCGTAATTTTAGAGTGTTCGAAATTTTAGAACATTTACCGTATATGCACAAATTGGTGGGATTCCCACTTTTTTCAATGGGACTCCTCCTATTTGCTATTTGCTTGATGGGAGTCCTGAACTTCTGTTTTCAAAATTCTATTGAGTATGTACAGATTTATACCGTATACATGTAAAAATATTTTCCTATCTACCATAGCGTAAAATTTCGTGTAACCTGAAACACAATTTTTTGTTGTTTGGCCTTATTTAAACAAAAAGCTTAAACTGTTGGTGGTACTTGTTTTATTTTGAGTATTCTTTTGCAGATGGATAGTTTAAGCCTTTGATTACTATATACTTGCAGATACAGATTTCTGGCGTTATTTACTAGCATAAAATTAGCCATTTAACATGCATTCATGATTTATAATGAACAATTAAATTATAAAATACTTGCTGAAAGTCATTTGTTTCTTTGACTTTCTCAAGACAATCAGGGAATAGTTTATTTGTCTGTTTTGTACTGTCACCGATGATAATAAATTTGATCCTACATCTTGTTGTTAAGGAAGCCTCATTTTGAACTTTTGCCATTTCGGAAGTTACCATATAAGGTTTAGAGATGTTACATTGTATCGGATTTTTTTCAACAAGTCTCTTTTATTTTCCTTAGAAATTTCAGTGCATCTTTACAATCACCTCTGACAAAGCGTCACACTTCAATTTTTCTTCTTTAATTATACTATAGATTAACTGCAAGACTGAAACAAGCATCCGGTAATCATCGCGTAAAATTTACTTTAATCACATTGTCCAAGCAAGCATCAGTAAATTGACATTAATCCTGTCAATATTGTTCACACTTCGCTTCACCTGTAGATGACATGTCATCCAAATCATATGATTGGTCAACACAGACCAACAACGTGCCACATCTCCCACTGCTCAATAAGCATCGCGAGGTAGAATCAAAGAGCCTTTGATCTTCCAGTGAGTATTTTGACTGTCTGCTACTGAATTTCAATTTAGGCACTTCTGCATCTTGAAATTTATGCATCCCCAGTAAGAAGTTTGCATTCCAGTATGTGTAATTCTGCATTTCGGAGAGCTCTGCGTAGTACTAAAATCTCTGCAGGACTAATGTGTCTAGTGAGCGTCACTGTATCTCCTGTTATATAGGAGACCATCAGCAGTGATTTATCCTAGAGCAGACATGCAGACAATGTTGCGAAGAAGGCAAACTCCACCCTCGGATTCCTCAAGAGAAACATTAGATCTGCACCACAAGCTGCAAAGGATACTGCCAACAAGACATTTGTCCATCTTTAGTAGAATATGTCACAACAACCTAGGCACCATCCACCTACACAAACACCGATAAGATTGAGATTGACTACGGCCGAAAAAGCAGTGTCACAGAGATGATAGCAGACCTTGGCTGGGACATCCTTCAAAAGCGCAGAGATTTTGCTAGACTCAGCATGATGTACCGGATTGTACACAATTTAGTCGACATACCAGCGAGTAGAGCCTTACCAGACTCCATCAACTAGCGTGACTAGATGTTTGACTCTCGCTTTCACCAAATCCTGACCACTAACACCAGCTACCAACAAAACTTCTTCCTAAGAACTATCGTCTTGTGGAACCAATTCCATCAGACTGCAGTAAGCTAATTAACGCTTGAGGCCTTCCAGTACCAGCTGGCAATCCTCACCTTCTAAACGCCCACACCTTGTTTTTAACTGATTTTAACTACTGTACATACGTCTTTTATCTGTGGTGCATGAGCATCCTCCACCACATTGAGAGAATACTCAAGTACTGACTACTGAGGGAGGCAATTACTCAAGATGATGATCTATCACTCCCTATCTGCTATCTAATCCGAGCCTTCTCTGATGTTTAAGTGGCTTTTCCATATTTTGATATTTGCCACTAACATCAGAGTAACTCCTATTTCGAAAATCCAGAATTTTCTTCACCTATCAAAAATTGGGTATTTTTACAAAAATGTTCACAGATGAATGTTGTATTTATTATATTACTGCTTAAAATGATAAAACTAATGAACATACAACTGAAAAATAAAAGTATAGTGGAGTAAGCTATTTTCGCCAAGAATGTAATTTCGCCAATTGAACATTCCCACCGTTTTTTCACTTGTGTGAAGTCACAGGCTCATTCTGAAAAGAGGATTTCCAAGGGCAGAAGAAAAGCTGTCTGTTAAAGTGTTAAGCAGTAAGAAAATGCTTATATGAGTGGTAAAATAATGGTCACTTGCCTGCATCAATGTTTTCCCACCATTTTCACTAATTCTTTTTAACCCCAATCTTTAAATTATGATCCGGATATGTTTTATTCGGTAAATACATTGCTTCTTCCATCTTCATTTCTGTTGACATCCTCACGATGGAGGTAAGAAAACTCAGTGATGTATTGGGGCCCCAAGTGGGGAAATCATTGATTTTATGATAAGGGGGTTCTTATTAATGTTAAGACTCAGAAACAATGGTCTGACTAATAAGCAGGTGTGTGGACCATATATCTAAAAATGATTTTTTGATAAATTATATCAATTTTTCTCTTGCAATGGCTTGATGTATCCTTAAAGGACATACATGAAAGCTTTTATGTCTACTTTTTCATTTACTGCTTGTGTGGTAGCACCTCAATGACCATAGGGGTCCAAATCAATCTGAATTTGAATTGAATATTGAAAAAAAACGTGGCTGAAATATTTTTGATTACAAAAAATTAAATCATGAAAGATTTACAATAATTTTTGTTCATTGAAAGATAAAAATGGTTTGTCTCGTAACACCTATTGATTTTTTATTAATCCAACCCTTTATGAGGCCTCTTTTTTCAGGTCAACAAGAGTTGTCGAACTTAGATTACTATTTTCAAGATGGCAGAAAAACGGGTGCACAAACAAATTAAAGTTTTTGAAAATTATATAACATATTTGATGGTCTAAGGTATCACACATTATTATAAAAGTTTGAAATTTTATGATAAAGTCATTTTCTGGTCAGGTTTTATTTTGTTTTGCTATCCTAAGAGCCATAGCTGCTTACGTTGGCGAAAACTGATTATCCCAGTATAGTTTCACTTTTTAAGTGATTAATAGGAAACGATGGGTAATGAATATAGCTTAATCACCAACTATATGTGTACATAGGGTAGGCTACAATAGGTGTAGATAATTTCCATCTTTGTAAGATTTAAATGAAAAATATCATTTTATTTTAGAGATAAATCATAACTCGACCCTATTTTAACTTTTTATGTCACAGATCTTTCCTTCAATTACCATATTTTTCATTGTAAGTGCCCAGCCACGGCTGGCTGGGAGAATTCTGGATTTTCGGTAGCTAAGTTGCTCTGACGGTAGTGGCAAATATCAAAATAAAGAAAAGCCACTCAAACGTTGTTGAAAACTATTCTACTAATAATTCAAAGTGTTACAAACCAATTCCAGCTAAAACTGAAAATTTCAAAAACTCTTTCTGGGTCCGTAGAATTACCGAAAACCACACATTTACCGAAAACCACCGAAAATCACTTGAAAAATCAAGTTTATAGGGGAATTATGCCCTCCTTGTATTTGTTTTTAGTAGTTTATGTTTATATATAAGTATATTTAGTAGAATGGATAGAAAAAATAAATAATGAAGCCATCTTATACCGATTTTGATCGTTATCGCGTCTACCGAAAACCAAAAGCAATCACCGAAAACCAATCCGAATAGCTGATATAATAAGTTACTATGTTCTTGAAGTATTTTTTTTGATAATACAGATCTTTATAGCAGTTTGGATTTGATATAGATGTTGGTTTTCGGTCGAGGGACTAAGATATAGATATTGGTTTTCGGTCGAGGGACAAAGCTTTTCGCTAACCGCCATACGTTATAAGTCTATAAATCCATGATAAAGTGGCCTCAACTTATACCTTGTAACAAAATATCATAAATAATACATATATAAACCTAAACTACCAAAAAACAAAATACTAGGAGGGCATAATTCCCCTATAAACTTGAATTTTAAGTGGTTTTTGGTGGTTTTCGGTGGTTTTCGGTAAATGTGTGGTTTTCGGTAATTCTACGGACCGACTCTTTCTTTGTTAGAACAATTTATGATTGGAATAAACTGGATGATAGTGTAATTAATTCAGACAGTGTAAACAGCTTCAGGAACAGACTATCAACCTCACATTTTGACTAAATGCGCACCCACCCCGTCGTGTAAAAGCCAGCAGTGGTCACTACGACGTATCACCATTCAGATTCAGATTCAGAACGTCAGAGAAAACTCGGACTATCTGCTATCATGTTCGCGGGCCCAAAACGTTTTTGCCTTGTAGAAAAGGTACCGTCTATCGTAGTGGGACATATTCCATGCTCTGTGAGCTAAATTTAATGGTATAAGTTATATCAAATCGTGGTATTATTGCTTTAAAAACACAACAAAACTCACCCACTCAAGTTTCATAAAATAAAAATAAAATACCGGAAATTCGTAAAACAGACTATTGACTCGGCAGTCGGGTAGACACACAGTGCTCGTTCAAATGTTACTGTTCTGAAGATTTTTCCCCTAAAATGAACGAAGGAACATCATTTCGACAGTTTGAATATTGTAAACTTTGCAGAATAAACCACAAGAAGCGAAAAAAGCATATTTACTCTAAACTGCATCAGAAAATTCTCCAAAATATCCTTAAAAAGTTCACAACAAAGGTATTTTTAACAAGCTTTAGCTTTCACAAAAGTTGTCTTAGTTTGGTGTATTGTTTGGTCTCTATGATGATGCAGTGTACCCCTCCAGCCTCAAAGCGGCTTTTATCAAAAGCCAGTTCATGACAACAGACCAATGGCTTGTTGCTATAGGCTTATCTGTATGTCTGTTTCGGTTTCTGTCTGCCGGAAACCTGCTGTGGTTCTTCTCTCCGTTTCCAGATAAAAAAAAAAGAACTCCCCAGTAGTGACTCTCACAACACTCTGACTGTTAGGCTGGCATGACATTTCATGTCCAGTGTATGGTTTGGAAACTCAAATCCCACAGTTTTTGGGGAGTTTTTGACATTACAATGGTCTCCAGGTGGTGACCAGCTGTAGCAACTTTTCCCCTGCATAGGCTGGATCCCTGATACTCCAACAACAACTATGCACAGGGGACAAAAATTCCACTCGTCCGCTCATAATTACGATTGAAATCTAGAAAGGACAAGCAATTCTTCCCAAAGCACTCGTCCTGTAGGAAGAGTGTACAGGACAAGTGCTTTAGGAAGAATTACTTGAGGAAGTCGAATTACATATTACTCACTTATGTTCTTTATTGCATACGCTTTTAAAGGACATGTGCATGCGTTTGCAGGACAAGTGAAAGTTGTAAGTCACTCGTCCTGCAGGACAAGTGCAATATTTAAATATTTTTGTCCCCTGATGCATATTATTTAAATCAATGCTTTTATTATCTGTTGTATAGACTGTAACATACACTTTCTCACAAGTCAATATCATCCAGAACCCTCATGCAATCTATCTGAAAGCTTAGTTCAGTGGCACATTGGTTAACAGGTTCTTACATGTATACGACCACCTCTGTTACAAGACCTACAGCCATTCGTACTAGCTAATTTGTACAACTCTTGTGTGTGAAGCACAATTATCCATGCCAGTAAAACTTGGCTGCTGACCAAGCCGAAACTTCTGCTCTTGCAGTGCATTGATAGTGCCATGATCAGAGAGAGTTACATTATCAAGTCAGAGGATGTTGCCAATGTAAATTCAATAGAACTACTGGTGAAGTTACAGCTTGAGGGATGCGAGTTTGACTGCAGATCCAGGGGTTGTGAGTTCAATTCCGGTCCGGTCCCATACTTTCAGGGGGATTGATCATGAAATAATTTCTACAGTTATTCTCCTCCCTTCCACTGAATCATTCCAAAAGGGTTGGTATGTGCTTGAAGTACTGGTTAACTGCTTGTTCTAGCTTGCCCAGGAAAAGGTGTGTTATGTGAACTGACCGTCCCGCCATGACCATAGCTGTTGACTTGGGGGGTAAAGTAACAAAACAAACAAACAATCAGCTTGAAGATCTTAACCTCATTTGGAGAGGGAGAATGCTTTGCTGGTATGGTATAGCTGCAGGGAGGCTCAACATGGAAGAATTTGATGGAGAATAACTGCCTTGAATGGAAGCTCACAACAGTTGACCCCCAAGAAAGGAAATCAGATGTGAGCTCTGCTATAAGTGCAGCTAGCCAACTATTTCAGGGGGCCACTGATGTGGATGATGCCCATGCACCTCCATGATAATAAAAAATCTGATGAATTGATGATGATGATGATGGCGAACGAATTACATTGTATTTAAGTTCAGTGAATTATCAATTTTAAAACACATGACATTATTACACTCTCAGACTCAACATCATCAGGGCTCGAAAATAGCACTCGTCCGCTCGTATTTACGAGTGCCTCAGGCTGCAGGGCAAGTGAAAATTTTATTATTTCTAGTGAAAATTAAAATTTTCCCCATATATGCCAATATTTTTTGTGATGCAGGGCAAGTGCCTATTTTAAGATATTTCGAGGCCTGATCATACAGTCAAAACTCTTTATAACTTCACTGGTTATAACAGAATATTCACAATCTGACATAAAATTGCTGGGAACGGATCTGTTTCTATTGAAATTCCCTCTTTATAACAGAATATTCACTTAACGACACCGACAGTAACTTCTGGGAAAAGATATACAATTTCTGTTGAAAATAAATTCATTATAACAGCATTGTTACCATCTGTCAGACAATGTTGTGATCAGAACAAGGTATTTTTGCATGAACAGGTTTCTGTCTCACTTGATGAGTGGGAAGCTTTGTCCATTTTGATGCAATATAAAATTTAACTGATGTATACATTTGGAATAATAGCATTTTAATTCATTTGTACAATATTTTCTTTTATTATATGATTATTATGTTGAAATCTGGTAATGGTCAGAATTTCCTTATAACAGCAAATTCACTTTAACGTCAAAGATAGCTTGGAACAAACAGTGTCGTTATAAAGACGGTTGACTGTATATGATAAATTTCTTCAGATTGCTGGTGCCAAGAGGATGCTGTTTAGTCCTGAGGTCAGGGATGTAGACTTTGAGGAAGGTGCCAAGTTTTGGTGCTATTTTTGTGCAGAAGAAATAGAAAAGCACCAGCGTGTAGAGATGACAACTGTTATAGCCGCTGGCCTTCTGGAACATATTGCTAGGTAAAATACTATATTCACCTGATTAGGGTACAATATAGGCTTAGAAATTAAATTTTAACGGAAGGAGGCTGAACAGTGATCAAATTTAATTCTTGGGCTGCTAATCACGTCTAAATATTGTCTGCTGTATCATTTAAAACATCTTTGTAGCAAACAGTATGGACCCAGTCCTCTAGGAGCAGTCTGATCTGGGTCCGCACTGTTTGTCTAGACCATTTAAAACATCTCTGTAGCAAACAGTATGGACCCAGTCCTCTAGGAGCAGTCTGATCTGGGTTCACACTGTTTGTCTAGACCATTTCAAACATCTCTGTAGCAAACAGTGTGGACCCAGATCAGACTGCTCCTTGAGGAGCAGTCCTCTAGGAGCAGTCTGATCTGGGTGCACTGTCAAGTTCTGGCATATAAGCATTTACATGCAGCAGATGACATTTTCAGATGCATTTTTTCCGTAGCAGGCAAGGGGTTAAAATTGTATTAAAATATATTTTTTCCCACAGAATAGCAAATAAATTTGTTGATAAGAAGGGGGTAGTTAAGAGTTGATATTGAGACCAAAGCTGAGAAACATTATCAGTACAGTAAAACCTGTGTAAAATGGCCACTCTCAAATAGACCAAAAATTGGTTTTCGAGACAAATTATCGCTTATTGCAGGTCAAAAGTATTGCAGAATGCTCCAAGGAGAGCTTTCTGCAATACTTTTGACCTTCATTAAGCTATCATTTGTCATCAAGATCCTTGTTTTGACTATTTTTGAGTGGCCGTTTTACACAGATTTTTACTGTACCTTAATTGATTATTTTCACAATTGGATAAATTACCCACTTCTTTTTCATTCATTTGGGTATTGCAAATGCTAATTGCATGGGTATTCAGCATTTCTAATAAATAGTTATTTGAGTATTTTGGTTTTTCAATTGGGTATTTTTGTAAATGTTAAAACTTTCCTTACCAATTGATACATTTTCTGTCTTATTGCTGCTCTGAACTTAACATGCTGCTCAAAATTGACTTTCTCTCGCCCAGGCTTCGACTCGGAAGCCATTTATACCAAAAACAAATACCTGATACTGGTTCTCTCAGATCATATTGAATAAATGCTGAAAACCAGTCAGTTGGCTGTGTACATTTAGCCACTCCGAAATAAAACTGAACTATGGATGGCAAAGTGATAAAATCCAGTACCCAAGGCTATTATTTGATTGTATTGGGTATACTGAATTTCTTTTGCTTTTTGTTTCCCTACTGGATCAATTTTAATTGCTTTTTTTAGTAATTAATTTGGGTTAAAATGCAAATACGCATAGTAATTAAGGTACTGAGCATTGAAATAATTCAAACCACAGATGGTGTTTTCAAAATCATGATTTTTCTATTCATAACTTAAAATGTTGTTAAGCTTCTAGCACTGGTATCTATAATATGGGTATACTGGCAGATTTGTCTTTCTATACAAATGTGTAAAAAAAGCAAAAACACTTAGCTAGTACCTTCAAGAATGAGCTGGCAATTTCTCATGTTATTGTTAAAAAACTTATTCTCATATTGTTTTCACCCATATCCTGCTACTATTTTTTTGTCCTGAAAATGTATGCTTTTTACTGACCAGATTTGTTCATTGGAAGCAAACAATATCAACCTTTGCACTATAGGCTACATGAGAACATAAGCAGAAGAGAGAGCAGATGGCAAAGTTGTGACTGGCGGGCTAAGGGTTGAATATAAAAAAAATCTTGTATATTTTCACTTGTGATTTTCAGCACTGGCCATCACGAGAATACAGTGCAGTTTTTCTGGGACAACCTGATCACCGATAAGAAACTCAAATCCAGCTTTCTCCTCACTCTGGGAGATTTAGACATGTAAGTAAAAAAACTTTACATACTTCTGTTTAGAATTTGAATCATTAAACAGCTACACCTAAATTTATAGCAGACACTATCAAATAAGGTCTTATCAGGTCTTTCTAGCGAAAAAACATCATACAACAGCACAGTTCCTTTATAAATGAGCCGCAACATGTGATTTCCAACAATGTGGCATTTTGACAAATGTTGAATCATACAAGCCTGTGAAGCCTCCTTTTAAGCTTAGAAACTCCAAATGCTGTTCAGTCAGTAACTTAACAATCATACTAGCAAAGTCTCTGATCAGACTGCCCGTATGCGCAGGCTGATCTGAGGCTTTGCTGGTTGCACATACCACTTTGTTTGAAATCTCATGCACTGGCTCATATGACATGGTCATAATATGGCTCCCAAACTTCATTACTACGGAATTTTACAAAGGAATTATAGGAAAATTACCTTGGAATGGTTATTTTCCTATAATCCGTTATGAACTTGCCCCTTATAACATTATTCACGTATAATACCATCCATTCATATGGACCCCAAATATAGTGTTGTAAAGGGACTGCACTGATTTGAACTTTTAAAGCTCTACCAAATATTTGTATCAAATAACATATTCAATTTTTTGCAATTGATCTTAAACCAATTAAGATCTTATTTTTCCTATTCAAAATGTCATACTACATGATTTAACTATGTTTGGGGTCCATGGGAATGGACCATGTTAAAGGGACAATTTTGCATGGGAATTACAGGACAATTTTACAAAGGAATTCAGGAAACAGATTTAAGCAAGTCTGGGACTTATTTCTCCATCCCTTTCAAATGTATTGTATTGTGTGTATGATTTGTTTGTTTTGTGATGTACTTGTATTTGAATAAAAAACTGTTTACACTAAAGGAATTCAGGACAGTTTTACAAAGGAATAGCAGGATGATTTTACAAAGGAACTACAGGAATAATTTACAAAGAAATTACAGGGTTATTTTCCTATAATTCATTCCAAAAATTCCATGGTAACAAGGTATGTTATAAAGGGGCTGGACTAGGCAAAATCATGAAAATTATTCATTAAAAACAGCTTAACCCTTAATGCGCCAATCTCAACAAAAGTTGTCTGCTTTTCTCGTCTATTGAAATGATTATGAAGCCTCTATGGCAAACAGTGTGGGCTCAGACCAGACTGCTCCTATAGGAGCAGTCTGTTCTGGGTCTACGCTGTTTACTTCTATACTGAATTCGTCAGTAATTTTAGGCAATTATTTGCAGCAGATTTCAGCAGGCAACATTTTCAGATGCATTTTTTTCTTGGCGCTTGGCGCTTGGCTAAATATTAAACAAAAAATGTACCTTTATGTACCCCTAAGAATAAAACAAGATTTTTTTGTTTTTCAATTTTAGATTCAAGAAAGCATCATTCCTAGCAGTGAAGAAATACTTGAAGGCCAGAGAAGCAGACAGGAAAAAGGTATTCTAAACTTTATCACAGGAACATATGAGCCATGGCATGAGATTTCCAACAATGTGGTATGTGTGACCAGCAAAGGCTCAGACCAGCCTGCGCATACGCACAGACTGGTCAGAGCCTTTGCTTGTCGCTTGAATATTCTATGAGTGTAAAGCTACCGACTGAACATGATTTGGAGTTTCTAAGCTTAAAAGGAGGTTGCACAGACTTGTCTGAGTCTACACATGTCAAACTGCCACATTGTGTTAAATCACATGTCACGGCTCATATATTGTGGGTATGATAGATGACCTTAGAGCGGACCTCTAAAAACAATTATTCTTTCAAGTGTCTAAAATTTTAGAAGTTAAATTCGTTTTACGATCAAAGTGTTTTCAAAAAAGGATAAATCCTGGTTCAGCAGGACAATGGTTACCATACTAAACTAGAATATATCATTTTTTGACAACAGTGTAGATCAAACTAGCTTCCACAGGATCTTCACCGTTTTCCACTGATCCATTGCGCTTTATCTAAAGTAACCCATGAAGTACATTTGTTTGCAGTATGTACGTTAGAAGAAATGTCATGCACCTGTATTATACTGTGTTTATAAGTATAATGGTACATCCTTATTTCAGGGTAGTTAATGTTTAGCCTTTAAATACAACCCCTCTTAAAATCTATACTGTTTCATGAGCATCCACATCTTTACTGCTAATGTAAACAATGAAAATGAACCAAGGTGTAACAAAACAGAAAGCACATTCAAATGTAGCCATGGTAATGTTTTTAACCATGTGAAAACTCCATCCTAAATTCGGTGTAATAGTAAAAGAAGTTCAATTGAAAAATAGCTGGTTGTGTTATTTGTCTAGAACTTCAGATATTAGTAGTGGTGCATATTCCTAACTGACAGATAAAATTAGAATTAGGGGTGCAAGGATACGCCAAAAAGCGTATTGCGATATATTGCGATATGGAAAACCAGTATTGCGATACATATTGCGATACACCTGGTATCTTCATTTCTGTCTATTACTGCCCCTAGTTCAGTATTATAATATAATTCAGTGGTCATGCAATTGGAATCCATTACACACTGTCTTATTTTCAGCTACTCCTGTCCCTCTGCCGCTTTTCAAGGAGAAATGATCGAATTTGTGCCTTCCCTTTCAGATATTTCACTACAATAATTCGTGATTGTCTGTCCGCCATCTTTTTTGAAACAAAAAGTAGCTGTTGCCTGTTTGTCTAATTTGCAACACGAACAGATATTTACAAGTTTTAACAATAAAGCGTCGGTATTTGAAATGCGGAAATAACTTGAAGGGGTGGATAGAAAATGTGTAAACTATCCATAAACAATATGTTGTGGCTCGAATTGATGTCTGTCGTACAGAAAAAACATCTTCCAATGCTTGAAAGTCGGTGATATGCTGTTAGACACAGTCAACGTTTGTGTAGTTTGTGTCAGGAATATACCACAGCGTCTTTTTTTCCCCTTTTTTTTACTGCTTCTGGTTTTGAAAACAACCCGATTTTCGGGCAATTTCAAAGCCAATAATGGATATTTTCTTGCAAATTTTAGATGAAAAATGGCTTGATGACACAAGGGAAGGCTAGTGTACCGGTACAGCGAAAAGTATATCGTGATACGATATTTATTTAGAGTGAATCACGGTTTACCGGTATATCGGTATATCGTTGCACCCCTAATTAGAATTAATGTACATTCAGTTAAATGTGTTTAGTAAGGGTTTTGTTGTTTGGACTCTACTTTCACTTTTGTTTGGCTAAATTTTGTTTTAGAAAATCCATGGCCTAAAAGACTCCTAATAGAAATTTTCCTAAGTCTACTCAACAAACAGGAGTAGAACTAGTTTTACCATATACTTTTCAAACACTATCAAGTGGCTTTTAACTACCTTGAATAAAACACCAAAATGTCCATACAGAGAGTGAGAAATAGTGAGATGAAAAAAGTTGCACTGAAATTTAATATATATGATGGCCTTGAAATTAGGATGTCCCTCCATACATCCATACTTCATGGGTTACTTTTACTATAGTCAGGCCAGAATTTTTTTATCAGTTGATTTACAAACCCTCCTACTGTAATTTTCCGGAAAGTAGAAATAAAATAAAATTTAATTTTTAAAATTATTTTTATATTTTATCCGCCGACTCTAAATATTTTTTGATTTGTTGAAAAAATAATATATTTTGAGGTTCTGTCTGTGCATTTTTGAGAGTGACACTGTTAAAAGTGATTGTCCTGTCCAGATTTTTAGGAAAATGATAAAATATATTCAATGATTTACCTTACTAGTTTTACTGTTTTTCTGGAGCTGTAAGGCAAAGTAAAATTCAAGGACTTTTCCAGGACCATGAGTTTGTGAGTGAGTTTGTGTCTAACATCCAACCAACAGCTAAGGTCATATGGAGAAAGGGCTAGGCCAAGACTGGGGGAGCTGGAGATCAAACTCAGAATCCCTGAGTAGTAGTGGGTACAAGGTGAGTGGTTCACTATAGATTCTTATGTTTTCAGGTTGCTGCAACCATCACCTACAGTGAGTTTCAGAGACAGAATATTCACCAATCAGAGTCTACGAAGGTTGGTTCTGCTGCTAAGCATAGAGGTTAATTGGGCTAACCTCTAATTGTATCCATTTCAAAAGTTAAAATGAGAATATTTTGAGCCTCAACATGAGAAAAGAGCCTTTCAAGCAATCAGCATATGAGCTGGCGTCCAGCAAAAATTACAAGTTGGCATGTGTGCCCATTAAAGATTCAAATTAGCCTACACATCCGCACAGTCTGAATTAAGTTTTTGATGGGTGCTGTATGGTTAGCCAGGGTCCAGCATTTCTTCAGGCAGAAAACTAAGACTCTGATAAGACAATTTATTTGAATTCTTGCTGTACCCACATGCCAACATGTACTTTATGCTGGATACCGACTCATATACAGCAAAGCCTTGGTATCTCAAACTCTAAAAGATTGAAGTACATGAACATTTCAAATCTAATTTGCAAAATTATTATTTTCTAAATTATTTGCCTTAATTCTTACCAAAATACTGTCCTGAGTTGGGTTGAACCCGCTCAGTGATAATTTAGAAAATAATAATTTTGCAAATTTGATTTTGATACAGATTGAAACCAAATTTGCACAGATATAACATAACTGCATGATGAACACTTGATTAGGTTTTGGTGACCTTTTCCTAATTTCATTTTTTCTGGTCTGTTATTTTCTCTAAATTTTTGGATGGAATTTAAGAGAAGGTCCCTAAGCATCACACAAAGTAACAAATATTCATAAATTCAAGCACCTTGTGATAGCATATGTGTAAATGGTACTCATTACATATGCAATAAAATCACTCTTAAAATGTGCATGCACAACTGGTTTCGGTGGATACATGTCTGATTATGGCCTGGGTCTTTGTGTATGAGAACAGTGGAGACATCACTGCTCGCCTGGCTTTGTAATAAGTACCAACAAAATCATGTACGTGTTCATTTGTTACAGATACTGTACTCATTGGAAGCATCTCATTGAAAAAAGAGAAGAAAAAAACGCCACTTTAATGTTTTAAAAAGCATCTATAGGGATGAAGAATAATACACCCTTTTGTCACACACATGTTAGAACCATTGTCCTTGCTCGGGAACAGACACAAAAATAATTCAAATTTGTTTCCTTAGGATTTATTTGCATTGTTTCAAGCCATTAAATTTCTTCTGTATTGATTTGTATGACATCAGTATTTTTATCATTTCTATAATGTATGTACAATGTAGTTACAGATAGTTTCTTGAAATCTGTGCCATGCCAGGAATTCATAATCTGACAGAAAAAATAAGCAATGATGTGTAGATTTTCTTGGTTATAACTTTACCATTGACCTGCTAAATCATGGCACATCCTATTTTGAAAACAGCGTAGATTCAGATTATCTGTCTACTGAAGAAGCCAGCTGATCAGGAAAGACATTGTTTTCCATTCAGGCGATAACATGAAAAATAATCCCACAAGCCAACAGACTGGAAATTGGATTTGGAAAGCGTAATAATTTTTACTTTATTACAGAGATATATTGTACTAGTCAATACATGTACAGTATATTGAAATACATGTACCAAAATTTGTCTTGTAAGATATTGGTATGTAATCTTTTCCTGAATATGTATAGTCTCAGATAGAAGCATCAAAAGTTGACAAACTGTCAGGGACTAGCAGACATCCGGAAGAAAGAATTATTGGGAAGAAAACTGTGTCTGCTTACGCTGAAGGTCTGGCTTGTGTGAATATAAAGGTAAGTTTTTATTTGTACTCTGTCGGGTAGTTTCCCAAAATATTTGCTTATCTTGACCTATAATGCTCTAAGCGCACAAAGAATAATTTTGGAGTTGTTATTGCTAGAGTCTAAGTAATCTGGGAAATGCAAGCTGCAAATTGTATATTGCGTCTAGCTTCAAAATAAAAATGGAAAAAATCTTAAAAATAGTTGGGATCAAATGGAAATGGGGAGCATGTAAGGTGAAGGGTAAATAAAGGTGAATGCCCAGCATCATTTACCTGGTAATCTGTGTTATCAGTCACCCATAATATTAACTGAATTGTTTCAACATAACCTAATAAACGTTTCCTATCTCACGGCATGTTACCTTTATCAGGTCATGATGACGTTGCACTTTTTGAATGGCGTCGCTAATGACGCTTAATCAACACAAAAATCAAAAATTACGTCATAATCGCTAGTTTGAAGAGTGTTCAACAATGGGTAAACTGATAAATAGAATACCAGGTTCGCGTCTTTTGATATCAAGTTTACCAGGCTCGGCTTTGAGAACGCATGTTGAATCGCTCGGCAAGCCTCGCGATGTCAACAAGCATTCTCAAAGCCTTGCCTGGTAAACTTGATATCAAAAGACACTCACCTAGTATTCTCTATATATTGTTGATGCTTTATAAGAGATGCTGCTCTGACACCAGATGTACCATTGGAGGTGGTGTCAGAAATTAATGGTCATTAAACATTCTTGGGGTTAGTGTAAAACACTGACTTTGGTTTGTATTCCAACTGGACTCACTTATATAAAAAATAGTGAGTATGATCAGGAAATACCACAATCACAAACCACAGACAACCCCATGGCACTGCGAGGAAGAGCCACTCAACCATCACGAGACACCAGGAAGACAAATTAAGCAAAGCAACCAGCTCTCTCTTCTCCATTAAGATGATTGCAATACAAGAATGGACATAAACTAATGTACAACAAAACATAGAACAATTACAGACTCCCACAATGGGAGTAACAATAAACAAAAAGTCAACAACAACAGAACCACCGCCTTAGAACGGACAGCAGCACAAGCCACCGGAGGCCCAAATGCATTCCACTGGCACCAAATCCTTGCCCTAGATTCTGCCGTTGTTAAAGTACAAGAAACGCCCAGCCTGCACGGAGGCCCCACAACCAACGCAATGCACCATCATGGAGAAACACTCCAATCAAATTATCACACCACGATGAAACAAAGAAAAGGGCTCATGACTCACAGATAGTCAGAGCCAAAGAAAACCTCAAGTTGAGCCACGGTGGGTCCAGCTACAGATAAGCACCAGGCACCAACCCACTGATCAAAACTTTACACCATAGGCATCACAGAGTCTGATGCCTGACCCACCGTCGTGCAACCACAGAGGAAACCATAGCCACAAATCGCCATTGGGCCCAAAACCAGGCACGCAGACTGTCGCATAACACCAAGCCACACCAATAACCCCCCTGAACTGATCACCAAAATTAGGTTTTCCAATAATTTGTTTGAATTTATAAACTAAATCCCCATAAAATATAGGTTCTGATATGCCTTGTTGCAGAAGTGTTTTTAACCCAATGTTGTATTTTACAATTAACTCTGAGTGTCTGTGGTCGAATTTAGAAAATGCTTTTCGAATTTTATGATATCTATAACCTTGTTTTAATAACTTAGCAGTTAAAATAAGTTTCTGTTGTTGAATACTGACATTAACTGTTTTCCTGCTAATGGGGACTTTTGTTGTTGTAATTGTGTCATTATATCATACCAATTTTTATTTACTAGTAGTTTTATTCAGAACATGTCATTTCTCGGTTTTAAAAAGGCATAACTAGATTGTGAAAAGACAATACTAAGTTGTAAAAAGACAGAACTAGGTTGTCATAATACGAATGTGAATATGCTAAAAATTTTGACGCCAGAGGGCACACATATTTTATCGGAAATAATAGTTTCTCCCGTGCAAGTAGCACTCGCTACAAACGGTGTTGTGGATGATTTTTCCTACCAAGAAATTCTCCTTATGAATATTCTATGAAATCTTTGACTCTTCCTGCCTCGCATCCTCAGGCATGTGCGGATCAAGAGGGGGGGGGGGGGGGAGGGGGGTTGGGATCCCCTGGAAAAATCACAAGTTATATGGGTTTCTTTAGAAATTAACATAAGGAAAAAGTTAGACCCCCTTCCCCTGGAAAATTCTGGACCCCCTCTGGATCCTTTGAAAAGTATAGTTTTCTCTGTAATAAAACCATTGGACCCCCTCTGTTAACTGCAGTATAAGTTCAGGACTATAAAAAAAAAAAAAAAAAAAAAAAAAAACGTTGTCCAGAGTGTTTTCCGGCCGTTGGACCTGGACCCCCCCCCCCCTGAATAAAATTCCTGATTCCGCGCATGGACTCCTGCCAAGTATGGACACATAAATATGAGCTGCAACACGTGATTTCCAACAATGTGGCATTTTGACATGAATAGACTCAGATGAGCCTGACTGTGTAGCCTCCTTTTAAGCTTAGGCAGTTCTAGTGATATTTGATCAGTAGCTTAACAGACATAGAATATTCAAGCAACTAGCAAAGGCTCTGACCAGACTGTCCATATGCGCTTGCTGGTCTGAGCCTTGCTGATCGAACATACCACATTGTTGGAAATTTCATGGCACGGCTCGATTTCATGTATTTACTGGGTCAGTGGTAGAACGAAATGATACCACATATTTATATATATATATCCATACTTGTCTTGACTAACTTTACCTCCCTTTAATTTTCAAGCTGACATATAAATAATTATCTATTTTTTCATGTTGTAATAAGAGCTTATGCATTCATAAAGGTTTTTTCTACTGTTAATCTATATGAAAGAAAAGATTTTTCAACGAAATGAGAAAAAATGCGCATCTCAGTCAACTCATATTATTTGAAAAATCATATTTATTTAACCGAAATAGTAATTGCCATAATATTAAATGTAGCCGCTGAGGTAATTGTGCATTTTTTGGCATAGGAATAAGCAAATGGATCCCCTACCATCTTACCATCTAAGCCATCTTATAGCAGGGGTGATAAAGTTCAGGATAAATCAGGATTTCCTGATTGAGCACTCATGCATTTTGGGCATGATATCATAGTTATTATTGCTTTAATTTGGTTTTAGAACCTTTTAGTCAGATATTTACCATAAAATATGCATAAAGTGATTGTGTTCTATTGATATTTTGTTCTTTGAAGCATTTTATTGATGATTTAAGAACTTTTTTGGATCAGTTCAGGATTCAGTTGACAGATATTCCTGATTGAGATTCGCGGACTGTTATCACCCCTGTTAATAGGGCTGGCACGATTAATTGAAATATCGGTTAATCGGTCGATATACAAAAGAAAAACGATTATCAATATAAAAATTCAAAAATCGGTTACTTTTAATGGATGTTCTGTCTATTTATTCAATTAAAATCCAAGCGTAATTGCCTCCTTTTATTTTCTGTTTAAACCGGAAGTGCCCTGAAGTGCATTGTCGTAAACAGTTAGTGCGTATTAATTGCTGTAAGGAAGTAGTAAAACGTTGTACTCTGCAGGCTAACTCAACAACTGATTGTTAGAAAAAGTTATACCTACGCTCCTCTGTTTTAAATTAAGTTGTACAAAATCACTAATATTCATCAGATGAATAATCTAGCATGAAAAATGTTTTTTCCGCGGTCAAATTTGAGTTAAGAAGCTTTCAATTTTACCGACGTTTACAGCGGGTTTTATTTTACACAAAGGTGTTCGTGACATGCATGCTTGACTTCCTTTTGTATCAATTACCGACTTTGCCAATTAGCAAGTCAATTTTCTTCCAACAGAGTGGATGACGACTTGTTTTGAGCAAAGGTGCCACTTTTTATTTAAAACCTATTATCTTTTGAATATATAACGCATGCTACTTAGTGTTGTTTTGCGAAATGATGGGAAAATCAATGTCATTGACCATGCAAGAGTTGTGAAAACGTTCCGAGACCCTCTGTCAAGTTTGAGCGATTACTAATCGGTTATATATCGAAATGCAAGGACAGATTATCGATTAGCATTGTGGCTTCGATTAGCCAGCCCTACGGCTTGTTATAGAGGATTCCATATTGGCTATTTGACTAATGTACTTATCAAAATTGTTGTGATATGAATTCTGAAACACGACCCATCCTAGATCAGGTTGGTTTCCTGTTTTTAATGTAACATTATGAGGGGTGATCAGACAGTTCACAGAAAAGTGCTATTAAATCGCATTGCTTTTATTGAAAATTCATAGATATAAACTACCATTCAAAGCAAGTTGACTGAAATTGAAATTTAGAAAATATGACATCAGATGTTTGAGCACAAGGCGCCGCTTTGACCTCACTTCGCTGGAACCGGCCCATCGGTACCCCTGGGTTGCTTCTCGGGGCTAAAACTCGTAGTTGTGTTTGAATTGATTGGTATTTTTAACGGAAAGTAATGTTCCGTCATTCTTGAACATAATATGAGTTTTTTTATGTTATTCCGCTGCGCTATGTATTCAAATTAATAGGTTTCAGTCAGAAGGGCAGGCCTAAAATGTGTCAATTTTTCGATTTTTTGTAAATTTTAAATAAAATCTTATTTTCTTGTCATTGTTCATCACAATACTTATAATATCTGACTAAACTATCAATAAAAGATCTACTGTCCTTACTGTCCTTCTTTTTGGAAGTGAGTAAATAGTTTATTTTAAAGAATTGACATGCCAAAACAGGCAATGAGTTCATAGAAGCTGAATGCTTTGCTTTTTTGACAATACTAGTATTCGTTTCGATTTAGAACACCATCCATTAGATATAAATCTTTGAAAGTTTGCATAGAAGACAAGTATATATGTCATTAAATATGCATGGAATGCAATATGGGCTATCACAGCATAACAGTTATTTTACAAGACGGTTGTGTAGTAAACGTCAAAATGCAATGTAAAATAGGTCAGTTCACGCTTCATTGAGTTGCCTTGACGACAGCTGTAACGCAAGTAGACATTTCTTTCAACGCCGTTACAGGCTGTACTCTGCACAATGGTGTTCTTATCTATGGAAGGGATTTTCTGACAAAATTCTATGCATACATGTTAGACTTTTTAAGTCAGTAGTCTAGTTTTATTTTGTTAATTGTGTCATTATATCATACCAATTTTTATTTACTAGTAGTTTATTCAGAACATGTCATTTCTCGGTTTTAAAAAGGCATAACTAGATTGTGAAAAGACAATACTAAGTTGTAAAAAGACAGAACTAGGTTGTCATAATACGAATGTGAATATGCTAAAAATTTTGACGCCAGAGGGCGCACATATTTTATTGGAAATAATAGTTTCTCCCGTGCAAGTAGCACTCGCTACAAACCGTGTTGTGGATGATTTTTCCTACCAAGAAATTCTCCTTATGAATATTCTATGAAATCTTTGACTCTTCCTGCCTCGCATCCTCAGGCATGTGCGGATCGAGAGGGGGGGGGGGGGGAGGAGGGGGGTTGGGATCCCCTGGAAAAATCACAAGTTATATGGGTTTCTTTAGAAATTAACATAAGGAAAAAGTTAGACCCCCTCCCCCTGGAAAATTCTGGACCCCCTCTGGATCCTTTGAAAAGTATAGTTTTCTCTGTAATAAAACCATTGGACCCCCTCTGTTAACTGCAGTATAAGTTCAGGACTATAAAAAAACAAAACAAAAAAAAAACGTTGTCCAGAGTGTTTTCCGGCCGTCGGACCTGGACCCCCCACCCCCCCCCCCCCCTGAATAAAATTCCTGATTCCGCGCATGGACTCCTGCCAAGTATGGACACATCAATATGAGCTGCAACACGTGATTTCCAACAATGTGGCATTTTGACATAAATAGACTCAGATGAGCCTGACTGTGTAGCCTCCTTTTAAGCTTAGGCAGTTCTAGTGATATTTGATCAGTAGCTTAACAGACATAGAATATTCAAGTAACTAGCAAAGGCTCTGACCAGACTGTCCATATGCGCTTGCTGGTCTGAGCCTTGCTGATCGAACATACCACATTGTTGGAAATTTCATGGCACGGCTCGATTTCATGTATTTACTGGGTCAGTGGTAGAACGAAATGATACCACATATTTATATATATATATCCATACTTGTCTTGACTAACTTTACCTCCCTTTAATTTTCAAGCTGACATATAAATAATTATCTATTTTTTCATGTTGTAATAAGAGCTTATGCATTCATAAAGGTTTTTTCTACTGTTAATCTATATGAAAGAAAAGATTTTTCAACGAAATGAGAAAAAATGCGCATCTCAGTCAACTCATATTATTTGAAAAATCATATTTATTTAACCGAAATAGTAATTGCCATAATATTAAATGTAGCCGCTGAGGTAATTGTGCATTTTTTGGCATAGGAATAAGCAAATGGATCCCCTACCCATGGAAAAAATGAATCGACCCATGTATTTTTTCTTAGCTTCTTTTAAAAAAGACAAATTGGAACATGCTCCCTCTGTAAAATAAGTTAGACATAATAAATAAAAGAAACAATACCAACAAATGAATGGGCATGGAAACGAAAATTCTCTTAAAGATAAACGGTGAGGCTGTGTCTTTGGTGCTTGTAAATGCGACATGTACAAAATGAATCCAAAGTCTTATGTGCTGGCTCATTAGGCTCCAGAAACAGGTCAATTCTCAGTAGTTTGAGGGGAGGGAAGGGGGGTAAGGGACAGGGGTCTGGACCCCCCTGTAAAATCAGACAGTTATACGGTTCTTTAGCAATACTGGTCACCCCTGGATATCACAAAACTTCCAAGCCACCATTCTTGATGTTCGGCCATCATTGGTCCACCAGCAAAACGCCATTTGCTGGCGATTTAAATGGCGTTTCGTTGGAGGGCCAATTATGAACCACTTTTAATGGTATTTGGCTCCTCTCTCTCTCTCCTCATCAACTTTAAAAAAGTTGTCAGAGTTGGACCCCTCTGAAAAAATCTTAATCTGCGCATGCTGGACTTTTTTCTTCAATTTGTCAATAGTTTGAATTAAAGTCATTGCATGTAAATAATATATGACCATTTTCATCTTAGGGATGAACCATCTGCAATATTTAGTTTGTCTAAAAGACAAATATCTGAACTTCCGTAGGCGTCCAACCTCTGAGAAGGCTCTATCGAGATTCCACATGTTTACTGACTCGTCTGAGCCTTCTTCGCTCGCTATTGTGCTAAGTTCCAAATTTCATGAAAAAGATCGTGGTGTCAGGATGTAATTAAATGCTAAGTGCATTTTGTGACGAAGGTGTTCCCTTTTAATACATATTGAAATATTTGGATTTATTGTTTGAAGACATATATGCGTTTATCAAACGTATGACATACAAGCTGTCTTCTAAATATACTGTAAGTACCTCCTCCATGCGCATCCAGAATGGGGGTCAAACGGCTCCAACTCTGGCATTTTTTTTCAGTTGATGATCCCAATACCATTTCAAGTGGGCCATCATCGGCCTGTTAGCAAAACACCATTTAAATGGCCTTATGGCCTTTCGCTGGCGGGTTGAGCATGGTCCAACATTGAATGCTTTGTGATTCTCCAGGGGTGCTAATGAATCGTATAGCTTAGTAAATATTCAGGGGGCGGGGTAAGGAACCCATGGCGCCCTCTCTGGAACTTCACGTCTTTAATGGGATTACGACTATTAAAGCTGCATACTCTGTAACTATGAACATTATTCGAAAATTTTTATTTTATTTTATAATCATTTGTAAAAGTAGAATTAAGCTATGTTTTCACAATAAAAATGTTCAGTACAGCTGAAAACTGCATGGAAAAGTGAATTATCTTATAAAATAGGTGTCTTTTTCTCTTGTTGGTAATTATTTGCGTCCCTCCAATAATTCTAGACCGTTGAATTTTAACATAAATGCAGTTGTTTTGATAGTGATAACTTGTTAAGATTTACGAAAATGGTAAAATGTTTACCTGAATTTGAGTATTTTTACTGTGTTCTTTAAAAAATAAAAACATTATTTTTAAAATTAGAAGATCAAAAGTTACAGACTATGCAGCTATAAAATATGTTTAATGGAGAAATACACATTGTTCTGTAGATTGAATATGTTTTGCAAACTATGCTTTTGCTTGACACGCTTGCCATATCACCTACAATGTTAGATGGAATTCATTACAATCTTACAGGATTATAACCTTAGCATGAAAGTGTGTGGCGAACAACACCTAGCCAAACACTTACCTAAGCTGAACGCTAGAAAAAACTGTAGTCGGGTTGCGCTCACAACAAATGTGCAGACCAGCCTATGCATCCCGCAGTCTGATCCGCCCCTTTGACATTCTCTTATATACTTAAGGAAAAAAAGAAACGCAACAAACGCTTTGATTTATTGCTAGCATACAATGTGACGTCAGTTCTTTGTGTAAATGATGTAAATTCATGGGAGTGGTATGTAACCGTCAAATTACGACAGCTCAGCGTAATTATCAACGTTATTATCGATTACGCATGCACGTTGCCTTAACGTCATTAACGTCAACTCTGAATATTGCGTTAGATGCGTAAAATTTCTTTTCTGTTTGACTTTTTATTCAATATTTATGGATGTTTCTTCAATAATTATGATTTAAGATCTTCAGACGTCAAAAAAAGGCAAATATGGCATCAAAATCTGTTATCTTACATTTTAATGGTTTCCATAAGGTTTATGCGCTTTTCCAATGAGAGAATGGTCCAGTGACAGAATTTTGGTTACAGCTAAAGCAAGTTTAGTGTTTGCTTTCAGCATGTAATCAAGTGTTTTCATTTGCATTATGACGTGCTTAGTTTGGCTAACGTCAATATAAACACCCTGCTAGCCTATTTCGACGGTATCTGAAAAGTCAGTTTTTTTACGAGAATGCATGTTCTGATGCCTCTAGGTTTGTTTTACACTGTATATACACCAACGACACAAACTCGACGGCTCTAAGTGACGTCAATTGCTTATTCTCTGTCGTTGTGTATCTTGGCATTAAAGTAGACGGTTTTGACGCAATATTTGGCTGCATTACGAATATGATTGGACGTTTTTTTTATTTGCAAATTGTCAAGTCGACACCATGTAACCAAGCATGCAAAAGACTTGATGGGGAAGAGAGAGTTGGTTGCTTTGCTTAATTTGTCTTCCTGGTGTCTTGTGATGGTTGAGCAGCTCTTCCTCGCGGTGCCACGGGGTTTTCTGCAGTTTGTGATTGTGGTATTTCCTGATCATACTAACTTACTTTTTTTAGTGATCTTAATTCTGACGTTCACGTCGCATGTTACGTTTTCATATGTTTTCACCGTGTAGCGTAAACTCTAGCGTTGAAATGACGTTTTGTAATTTCATCACATGCTACAAATAATCAATTAGACAATTCCAAAAGAGATTTCATCAAACCATCATTTAACCATACAAAAATTATATATCCACCTGTTGCCTTTCTTTTTTCCTTAAGTATATGTTAGCTTGCCATAACCTTAATTTCAATCTGTAGAATACAGGTTTTCTTGCGAGGATGCATGCACAAACCTGCCTGCTCAGCTACTGAGTCTAGCAAGAAGATTGTGATTTTGTTTCTAGCATATCAGCGCCGTTGTTATTCCCTTATTTGAAAGTATCATATCGTAGCCTGCAACAAGCGAAATTCCAGTCAATATGCTAGTCTCTGTATCTGAGCAGACTGTTGTAAGCAAATCTTAACCCGAAAGACAGCTTTTAGAGACGCAAATCATGTACACCACACGTTTTTACTAGGCAAGCTTGACAAAGTAGTTAACCACTACCAGTACTTCGTGCATATACTAAAAACCCTTCTTGCCTCAGCAGAAGAGAGAAGAATTGCCAGGGAACTTATTTCATGATCAATCTCCCCAATAGTATGGGGCTGGGCTGGGGTCAAACTCGCGACCCCTGGATGAAAAAGTTCAATCATTTAAGAAATGAATTCGATTTTTGGAAGGTTCATGGAATCATGAATACTTTGGGTCTTATCTCTTGCTAAGTAATATTGTTGGTACTAATCTTTTCTCAAAATTTTAACTTGTATTTCCACTAGGTTGCTTCCCTTTAAACTTAAGACGTTTTCATCTTTGTAATGTTTTCGTTGATATTCATTTTAAGGTTTAAATGAGTTTTTTTTAATGGCATTCTATATGGATGTTTCTGTACGAAATATCTTGCATCCTATAACAAACGTTTTACAAAAGGACGAAAGTTGAAACGCTTGAATTTTTCGATATATTTATTTGAAAATAAGCAGATCCCATTTTCGGATAAACCATTCAGTCAAAACGTCCCCTGACACCGTTTTCCGAAAAAGGGATACTCTATAAATTATAAATGAATGCGCGCCCTCTGGCGTCAAAATATCTAGCATAGAAAGAAGCGCGGTATTACCGACAATATTCAATGCTTGTTTCGTGTCACTTTATTATGTTGTTGATGCTATTTACAGTTTACTTTGTATTATTTTTTAATTCTTCAGCAACATCCGTTGATCCAAGCTGTTATCTTTAGGCAATTCACATGCTACAATGACATATTTTACGAAATTAAATTGCAAACTTAAAAAAACAAAAACTAAATTGGACACATAGAATTTCGGCGGGAAAATCCTTCCATACTTATCAGATGGTAAATTTTTAAATTAAGCTCTTCGGTAACTATTCTCTCTGGTATGTTTCTGATAATAGTTTACTAAACTGTTTGTGATATCTATTGGGATGCAAAGTTCTGGGTTTGTGCCAATTTGAACCTTTCTGTCCTTTCAATGTACTCTCCTACTTCCTGCATTATCTGTTCTCTCCAGGTTGATATTTCCCTATGTCCTGCATACCCAAGTAGGGTGTAAACATTTGGTGTGTGAATACCCAGCTGTTCTCGAAGTCTGTTATATAGTATATTCCTCTCTTCTTCGTATAGTTGACACTGAAGTAGGTAATGCTGCACTGTCTCCATTTGTCCACATTCACATAGTCCTGACTCACACTGCCCCAGCTTATGTCTATAGTCATTAAGTATGCTGTATCCAGTTCTCAGCTGAAGAATTTGTTTGAACATTCTGGTATTTGGAAAATCCAATCTCGGGTTACTATCCAGGAAAGGCTTACACAGGTAGAAATCTCTGCCAAACCCTCCAATATCACATCTCTGTTGCCATTTTCTTCGAATACTAGCTCTGGCATGCCTTTTGATGTCTTGGACTGTAACCACACTTGTCTCTTCCTCCAAATCCTTAGCCTCCACTGCCGCCTCCTTTGCCAGTCTGTCTGCAACCTCATTTCCTTCCACCTCACTATGTCCCGGGGTCCAAACTATCTCTATCTGTTTTAAGACGACTAACATCAAGCATGTTGTAAATAATCAACTGCATATGTGTTGCAGTATTATGTACTGTGATTCCAGCTCTATTGATCAAACGATGTAGAAATGGCAACTATTTTCCGCGAACTTTCTAATCACCCCTCGTATAAAACATTGGTTTGTAAAAAGGAACCAGGTGTATAATGTCACATATTTACTATGCCAATGTTGGGGAGTTTCACATCAGAATAGGAAGTTACATTAGATTTTTGTGCATATCTTTCATTTTCATACAATATTCATGAGAATTTGGACCCAAACTGTATATAATAAAAATATTACAAAAGTAACTTCATCTGGCATTTGTATCACATGTCATCTAATATCTTTTGATCACATTCTACACTCAGCTTCTTATGAGATCCTATGATATGAGTTCATCCACTTGAGGTGATATAGTCAGCCAGATCAAGTTAACCTATAAAGCACCACCTATTATTTGCAGCAGACGACAATTTCAAATTTGATCGCTTTTTTAAAAATAACAAATAAGGCATGATATTTCATGAGAATCGTCTGCTGGCAGACGATTCTCATGCAATATCATGCCTTTTTTTTTGAAAATTGGAAAAGATGTAGCAAAATTTGTCGTCTGCTGCAGTCGTGATTTGCACTTTAAGGGTTAATATTTTAATAATATTTATTTATCACCGCAAACCCATATTTTTTCCCAGGGAGATGAGAGTGAAGGCAACATATTTACTGGTGCCACACCTCCATGGTTACTGAAGGAGGAGCCCACTGATACTGCAGGATGTATTGGTCCTACAATGGAAGATTATCAGAAACACTGTGAGTACTGACATTTAAGCTTACCTGAGTTTTGTGATCATTGGATGTGTGGCCTCCATCTCTCAATAATTGCTTGAAATGACATCTCCTAAACCAATCAATGAAATTCCACCAGACCTCATAGGAATGATTCTTGGTTGGCCCCTAATCAAAGTTGTTCAAATATTTTAATCTTATGGAAAATTCTGGTTGTTGCCATGGTAACGGAATGGAATGGAAAACACTTTAAAACTCCTCTTGTCAAAATCCCCTATTCTTTTCCTAGTTTGAAAATAGCTTCTGCACAAGTGGTCTTAAAACCCTCTACAAAGGTTGAAAAAATTCCTTACATTCCTGAAAAAAAATGCTACCAGTGGGAGGGCTGCTTTTTCTTAAACATGAGGAAACATTAACCATTTGAACACTGAAAACCCCTATATGGGTACTTTTACAGTGAAGACCCAGATGAAATGCTACAAAAAAAGGTGTCATTTCATCAGGGTCTACACAGTTGGCTTGGACAAAATTGATCTTCAGAGTCCTAAAGAAATACAATATTGTTTTGGAAATTATAACCTGTGACCCCTCAATGTATACAATGGATCGTCCTAACTTTATTATATATAGCTTCATAGAAATTCTGAAATGGGTTAAAACAACTTATGATCTGATTTTTAGCTCACCTGAGCCGAAGGCTCTCGGTGAGCTTATAAGATGGGACTTGAGCCGGCGTCCGTGGGTCTGTTCACACTTTCAGACATGAATATCTCTGAGACCAGCTGGCCGATCATAATCAAATTTCATCTAAAGCATCATTGGGGTGGGGGATTGGCTGCATCAAGTTTTGGGCCAGATCGGATCAGAACTCTGGTTTCCATGGCAACAGATAGCTCCCATAGGGTTATAATGGGGAAAATCTTGTGAGCACTCTAACTCTTCCTTTTTTCATTGGATCTTCTTTATTCTTGCAGGTAACAAGGACAGCAATAAAACTTGGATGGGTTCTAACGGTGCACGACTTTTCGTCGAAAACCCTTTCGTCGAATACGACACTTGGTCGAAAAAAACGACCAAAAGCAACACTTGGTCGATTTTTTTTATGAAAGAAGTACGACACTTGGTCGAAAAAAAACGACCAAGTGTCGTACTTTGCTGTTTTGAAAACAAAAGTATCGTACTTTTCTGTATTGAAACAAATATAATATACCGAAGTCTGCTGTTTAGACTTACTCGATTGGATACCCCTTTTGGAATAGCTTGAATTTGATTATTAACTCAGAATATGTCGTGATGAAGCGTTAACAAAAGGTTAAATAGGTAGGTATTTAGATGAAGGGAGTGATATTATCTCGACTTTTCACTTTTTGTATTTACTCTTGTACTGCAGATTAGTTCAATTTCTTATCAGTGTTGTTCTGAAGATGGCTGAAAACTTGCAAAATAGACTGGAATTTTACATTAGTAATTGGGGTGCAAAGAACAAAGAACAGCTCATGGGCTTGATGTAATAAAATCATAATGTCCTATTCAATTTTTTTCAGTCGCATGCACATTGCGCCATGATTTGGTAAGATACTTTCACTTTCGAATTCTCATTTTTCGACGAATTTTCGACGAATTTTCGACAGATTTACATTCGACGAATTGTCCTTCGACGTAATTTCGACGAATGGTCGCGTTCGACGTAATGTTGTATTCGACGATATGTCGCATTCGACGAAAGGATTTTCGACGAAAAGTCATGGACGCGGGTTCTAATTTCAGCATTAGACCAGGGTCTACGGAGTTAGCTACCCTTGAACGTCTGAAAAAATCTCCATAGACTTATAATGGGAGAAATGTTGTGAGCATTCTTGTGCTTTCATTTTTGAATGTATCTTCATCATTCTTACAGGTAACAAGGACAACCATAAGAGCTTGAATGAGTTTGAATTTCGGTCAGATCCCATCACCAACTACTGAGTTAGCGGCCCTTGAGCATTTGAAAAATGAATGTATAATGTTGTGAGCACTCTAGCACCTTCATTTTTGATTAAATCTTACTCATTCTTGCATGTTACAAGATCAGCCATAAAAGCTTGGATGGGTTCAAAATTCAGCAAGATCTGACCTGGGTCTACGGAGTTAGCTGCCCTTGAACGTCTGAAAAATCTCCATTGACTTATAATGGGAGAAATGTTGTGAGCACTATAGTGCTTTCATTTTTGAATTGATCTTCATCATTCTTGCAGGTAACAAGGCCAACCATTAAAGCTTGAATTAGTCTGAATTTCTGCCAGATCCCATCACCAACTACATAGTTAGCTGCCCTTGAGCGTTTGAAAAATGAATTTATCATGTTGTGAGCACTCTAGCCCCTTCATTTTTGATTGGATCTTATTTATTCTTGCAGGTAACAAGGACAGCATTAAAAGCTTGGATGGCTTCGTAATTCGGCAAGATATGACCTTGGTGTACAGAGTTAGCTGCCCTTGAATGTCTGAACAATCTCCATAGGCTTATAATGGAAGAAATGTTGTGAGCAGTCTAGTGCTTTCATTTTTGGATGAATCTTTATCATTCTTGCAGGTCACAAGGACAACTATAAAAGCTTGATTGAGTTTGAATTTCTGCCAGATCCCATCACCAACTACTGAGTTAGCTGCCCTTGAGCATTTGAAAAAAATGAATGTATAATGTTACGAGCACTCTAGCACCTTCATTTTTTATTTGATCTTATTCAATCTTGCAGGTAAAAAGGACAGCTATAAAAGCTTTGATGGGTTTGAAATTCAGCAAGATCGAACATGGGTTTATGGAGTTAGCTGCCTTTGAATGTCTGAAAAAATCTCCATAGACTTATAATGGGAGTAATGTTGTGAGCACTCTAGTGCTTTCATTTTTGGATGGATCTTCATCATTCTTGCAGGTATCAAGGACAACTATAAAAGCTTAAATGAGTTTGATTTTCGGCCACACTTGACCACCAAATATAGTGTTAGCTGCCCTTGAGTGTCTAGAATAAAGCTCTATAATGCTTTGACCATTCTGGCGCATTTATTTTTCATTTGATCTTGATTCTTGTAGGTAACCAGGACATACAATAAGCATGGATGAGTTTGAATTTTGGTCAGATCTCATCACTGACAATGAAGTTATCTGCCATTGAGCATCTGAAAAATATAAGTTTCACCAGTTTCCTTCGCAACTTCTATTCAGATCTTTATAATACTTGCAGATAACCAGAACTGCCATAATATCTTGAGTGTTTGAATTTATTTCTGATCACTGTTTCAAGTTCAGAGTTACCTGCCTTTGAGCATCATAAATTATGGCATCTCCAAACATCATACTGGCTCCCAGGTGAGCTATTGTTGCCCATTGGGCTACTTGTTTAAAAATGGCATAACAGTCCTTGGGGGATCTTCTATCAAGATTGGTAAAATTATGCTATTCTGATGAAAAACAAAATCGGTGCTAGGGCTAAAATGTTTCCAAACATCTCATCTAAAGAAGTTGTTTCCAGTTTTTGTTTAAAAAATGCACAATTGTTAATTATGTTGCCCACTACCAAAATGGCCAGAGCTAATATAAGTATGTATTTACTAGCCATGCACACCATAATTGTTAATAGTGGAAACGTTGAAAAAAAATCTACAAACTAAAGATTGGATTCTTAAAGACTCATAAATAGTTCTTTTTTATTTCAGTGGAAAGAGAAAAGAAATCAAAGCTGCCTGCCTCCAGGGTTGGTGCGAAGTTTGATCACTCTGCCGAGTCAGCACAAGATTGGCTACCTTCATTTGGAAGAGTCTGGAACAAAGGGAGAAGACTCCAGTCTAAGTATAGATTTTTGTTAGATATCAATACAAACATAAATAAGCAGCTGCTGGCCTGCTAAACCAGTTCAGATTCAGTCATGGTTTTAGATGTTTAACCCTTAAAGCGCCAATCAGGACTGCAGCAGACGACAAATTTTTCGACATCTTTCCTAATTTTCTAAAGAAATAAGGAATGATATTTCATGAGAATCGTCTGCTGGCAGACGTTTCTCATGAAATATCATTCCTTATTTGTTATTTTTGAAAAAAACGGCAAATTATTAATTAAAAATTATTCAACATTTGTGGTGTTTGAAAAAACGGCAAAATTTGTAATTGTCGTCTGCTGCAAATTATAGGTGGCGCTTTAAAGGAGACTAGAAATGCATTTGATTGTATAATAATTGGATCAAGATCAAAGGCTAATTACTTTTGGTGAAAACCCCATCTCTTTACAATTTCTAGAAAGCAATTAATCACGGTGTAAAATCAAGGTATTTATGCTGCTGCTAAAAATAGCTGGAAGATTCCGACAGCTGGGAGATAAAGCTCTGACGTAATTGAGGAGAGTAGAATCTTAGGCAGAAACTTGTGTATCTAGAATCTCTATGGGTTTCTATACAAAATAGCATTTAGACCCCCCTGGAAAATGTTGGACCCCCCTGGAAAATGGTGGACCAACCCTGGAAAATGTTGGACCCCCTCTGAAACCCTGGAAAATTATAGTTTTCTTTCAAATAAACTATTGATAACCCAATGTAAAACTGTAAAATAAGTTGAGGACTAAACAAAGAACATTGACCGAGCTGTTTTCTGGCAGTCGGGCCTGGACGCCCCCCCCCTCTCCCCACTGGCAAAAATTCCTGGATCCGGGCATGCTTGTTATCTGAATATCCTCTCGTAACAAAGGTAGTCATAAAGCAAATGGTTATTGGCCGGGGAAATGCCACAATTACAGATAATAAGTCATAACTGGTAAACAAATATTTATAGCAATAGACCTTTTCATTCTGCAGCAAGGCATTTTGGAAAACAGTGAAGACCCAGATGGAATGCCGCTTGATGGGAAAATCCACCAGCGCTATCACTGTTTGCAAAATAAAATATAATAATTATATATTATATGACAGATATGTATTATAAATGAGAATTTTCTACCTATTGTCCCTTAAAATACAAAAAGAGCAATTCTATACGTATTTTATAAGCATGCATGGAAAGTCCATCAGAATGAAAAGGGTTCATAGGGTGTGATAGAATGAGGCGTCTTATTACGGTCTACAATGTTTGCAAGTGTAAAACGCAAAATCCCACACAACTGATATAAGGCCTAAATGAAATATATGTGTGGTTCCTGTTGCATACCAACAAAATTTAGGGTAGGTAGGTAGGGAAATTATTAAATTTTGTTAAAACAATTAACAAAGAAAATAGCGACAAAATCTGAAAAAGTGCCCATTTTTTCTCAAAAGATCATTTTAATGTTTAGGGTTGGGTTAAAAAAAATTAGGGTAGGTAGGCAACAGGAACCACACATACATTTCATTTAAGCCTAATTTTAGTGTTTTATCTGTCCACACATACGTCCGTATGTACTTACAATGACGTCTGCTCTCTAAGCCCAGTAGTTTTGATCAGATCTATCTCTTCATGATTTTCGTCGTTTGCAGATATTTTTGTTCCAAAATTATTCTTTTCAGAAATTTGTTTGGATCCAGATAAAGTGGAAAATTTCATCATTCCTAAGTTTTGTTTGACTTGATTCTTTACGTCCCATCAACAATCTTTCAGTTATAAAGGGACAGGTCTTCCTGGGTTGAACCAGTACTAAGCTAGGATTAATGTTCTTGCTCAAGGACACAACGCAGTGACACCGGTGAGGCTCGAACCCACGGCCCTTCGGTCTCAAGTCAAGCTCTCTACCACTGAGCCACTGCGCTCCCTATCATGCCTAAGTATCAACCTAAGTGGAATATATATGATTGGTATGGTTCCCTTTTCAAACTAAGCCGCCACATACCTCAGTGGTGGAGTGCTTGACTGGAGATCGAGGGGCTGCTGGTTCGAGCCTCACCGGCGTCGCTGCATTGTGTCCTCGAGCAAGACACATTAATCCTAGCTTTCTACTGGTTCAACCCAGGAAGACCCGTCCCTACATAACTGAAAGATTGTTGATGGGACATAAAGAATCAAATTAAACAAAACCACATACCTAAACCAGTGCCAAGTGGACCAATTGAATATAATTTAGGGAAATGACAATTTTTATTTATTACTAGGTACCTATGTACTTCTATATGCAACTTTTCGCAAGAAAAGCTGTCTGCTAAGCTAAAGAGACTAGCTAGAATTTTGAAAATTTGCATATGGAAAGTTTAGCTATCGTACTTTCCAGAGATTGAAAAATAAAGGTACTGATCATCCTGTTAGGTAGCCCAGGCTGGTCTGCATCTTAGTTGTTCATGTGCAACAAAATCAGGTTTTCTCTCGCAGCAGCCTTTATGGTGTACTAAATGGAAATCAATTGTTTTCACATAAATGTATAAATAAACTCATTATTAATTAATCCTTTAATCCACCAAAAGCACAGTGTATTTATCAAAATTGCTGAATCATGTAAAGGCACTGTAGCAGACAGCTACCTGTGTGGCCTTTATTATGTAGTACCTTAGAATGCAGGCGGAAATTGTCCGAAGAGGTAAACTCAGGTCATTTATTGAATTTACAAGCAAGAGCAGATGTTTTCTGAAATTCTTTTACTGGCAATAGGTGTGGAATGATAAATAGATTAAGGACAATAAGTATCAAATTCATTTCTGGAACCCTTTAAGGGTTAATATTTGTTGTAACCAAGGCCAGTGTTTATGCCTGAAACAGAGTGCCTCAGCAAATATCAACCCTTTGAATACTATTGAATTATTCCTTCTGATTTGATACAATGAGCCTGGGATGGTTCAATGAACATATAAAATGGTCACAGGTTAGCATTTCAGAATTAAGATGTACTTCAGCCCATGAAGTTTGCTATCATCTCAGCAAAAAGTGGGGACCATTTTGGAATGCTATTATGTAGCATTTCATCTGGGCCGTAACTGTTTGTCAAAAAGCCTATTTAGTGACTTCCAGTATACAAATGGGTAAACTCTAAAACTCTTCTGATTTAATTTTTTTCATAACTATGCCCCCATTTTTGAAAAAGTTAAAGGGGACATATTGCTCTCGGCTGACCTTTCCATCAGTCAGTCCCTCCGTCCCACTTAATACACTTCGTACATCTTCGGAACTGTTCATGCTAGGTTCTTAAATTTCAGATGCCTATTCTTCATGAAAAAGTAGCTGACCTGTATTTTTTTGTCTCAGCCAAATAATCTCACATTTTGAGTTATGCCCCTTTAGTTAAAATAATATAGCGCCTTTGTTAGCAAGATATCTCATAAAGTATTTAACACTTTCCTCCATGAATTTTCATGCCAGGCCCCACCCACTATGAATAATCATATGAACAAACTTTCACGTTTGTACTAGCATAGAACAAACAAATCACTTTGTCCACTAGTGTAGGATCAGATATATCATACAGAGTAAAGCCTGATCAGGCAGCTCTTAGAAGAGCTGCCCGATCTGGGTCTGCTCTATTTGCAAAAGAGTTAAAAGGTGTCTCTTTGTGGTAAAGGGTTATGCTGGAGTCTTGATACTTGGCATACTGATTTGGTCTGAGAAGTAGATAAGCTGACTCCAGATATCACAAAATGAAATACTGAATTTAATTGCTCAATTTATAAGCACTTTCCGCCCTATTTACCGTGTGGCGTCATAGTTGACCTACAAAGATACTACATTTGTTATATATTGGGAGCGCAGTGGCTCAGTGGTAGAGTGCCTTACTAGAGACCGAGGGGCAGCAGGTCCGAGCCTCACCGGCGTCACTGCGTTGTGTCCTTGAGCAAGAACATTAATCCTAGCTTAGTACTGGTTCAACCCAGGAAGACCCGTCCCTTTATAACTGAAAGATTGTTGATGGGACGTAAAGAATCAAATCAAACAAACAAAAAAACATTTGTTATAATAATAAATTCTTGATAGATCTTCTCTTTTTAGCTCAAACTACTTCTAATTCAATCATTGACAATGTGAAAAATGGTCTTGTGAATTTTGAGGTATCAGGAGTCCACCAGGCCTTTAGATAAGTGTGTAATCAGAAAATAATTTTCTTGTTTCTCAACCTGTCAGGTTGAGAAATAAGAAAATTTGTCAGGTTGAGAAATAAGAAAATGAATTTTTGATTACAAACATATGTTGTGGATATTCAAAAGAGCCATCTCAATGAGATGGTTCTTTTGAGTATCTTAAACAAGTGTTAAAACTGATGGACAAGAAAATTTTCACAATTTTATGCTAAAATGTTAGTTTATCTGGATTTTTTTGATTTTACAGGCTCCATTTTGAGAAAGAGTGGAAGTCGATGTCTACTGCATCAACCTCGGGAAAAAAGAAATCATCATCCAATGACATTGCCAGAAATACAAACAATGACTCTGATCCAGCTGTTGAAATGACTTATAAATTAAACCAGGGCTTGAATGGAGACACTGGGCCCATCAGTAACACATCATTTCAGTCTGGTTCACATGGAAAAAGATCATTTCAGAATGAGACCGAGTCAATTTCTCAATCAACTGTAGATGTTCATAACCATATAATGCCATATAAAAGGAAAAGTGGAACAGAAAGTAGAACTGCACATGAATCTCATTGGACTGGAGCAGATAAATTCTCAACCAATCAGAACGATTCTCACAAAGCTACCAATGAAATGATTCCTTACAAGAGGAAGAGACATGAAGATACAGTGTCAGGAGCATTAATACAGACTCCACTTCTTGCTTTTGAAAACTTCAAACCCAAATAAGCCACAATGCCAAAATGTTTGTGAGAGAGCATAGTACAGAAAATTAACAGTTCTTTCGAGTGCCAGGATTACTTGGCAATAAGACTTGGGGTGTTTCCATTTATTATTAGAAGTTTTGCAGTACACTTACTTGAGTTCTTACTTCAGTTTAAGGGACTAGTGAACCCTTAAACTGGTTCTTCTTCCCTTTCTCTTTGTCATTTTCTCAGCTACAATTGTCTGACTTCCGGTGACGTTTCTCAATAATACTTCATGGAAGATTTAGTGGCATAATTATATACAATAATAACAATGTAAAATAAAAAGTTTATCAATAAAATTCCAAGTTAACAAATCTCCTGTCAAGAAGGGTTGTTGTCAGTTACAAGGGAAAGTATGTGCACGAAGTACTGGTTAACTGCTTGTTCAAGCTTGCCCAGGAAAAAGTGTGGTTAGGTGAACTGACCGTCCCGCCATGACCATAGCTGTCGACTTGGGATGTAAAGCAACATAACAAACAAACAAAAAAACAAATCTCCTGTGTATCCACATTTAATCAAGCCTAGTTTTGAACTGAAGAATTGTTTTAACAGATACCACCTCTTCTGGCAATGAATTCCAATCTTCAACTATTCTAACCAAAAATGAATTTTGAAGTATTGATTTCCGACCCCTAGGTTTAAATATCTTATGACTGTGACCTCTAGTTGTAGATTCTGATATTTGGAAGAAATCATCTATAGGAATGTAATCAATGCTTTTAATTATTTTGAAAACTTGTATCAAATCAGCACGCCTACGTCTATATAGTAGTGTGGGTAAGTTTAATTCTTGTAGTCTTTCACTATATGACAAATGTCCCAGAGTTGAAAGTATTCTTGTAGCTCTTCTTTGCACGTTTTCAATCATACATATATGTTTCTTATGCACAGGAAACCAAATCAAATCACCATAGTCCAGGTGTGATCTCACCAATGATTTATACAGGCATAAAAAAAGTACTTTTATCCATAAAAACAAAGGATCTTTTAATTAGTATAAGTATTCTGTTAGCTTTATTCACCACAAAACTTATATGAAGATCAAATTTAAGGTTTTCTTAAAAAATAACACCAAGGCCTTTCTCCTGATCAACAACTTTTATATTAACTTTAATATAATTTTTATTGGTCATTTCATATTCAAATCTGGGATTGTTGTTTCCTATATGGAGAACTTTACATTTATTTGCATTGAAAAACAGTAACCATTTGGTAGTCCATCTACACAATTCATATATATCATCTTGAAGGTCTTCATAGTTTTTCAAATTATTTATTTCCTTATACACTTTTGTATCTTTTCTATCGTCAGCAAATATCTTACAGTAAGATTTAACTTTATCAGGCAAGTCATTAACGTATAAGATATACAGGATTGGGCCCAAAACTGAGCCCTGGGGAACTCCAGAAATCACATCTGTCCAGTCTGAAGATATACCATTTAAAACAACGCTTTGTTTTCTTTCAGATAAAAAGTTTTTTAATCCATCTTAATAGATTACCTGTTATACCAAGTCTCTCTAATTTTAATATAAGTCTTTTATGGGGCACAGAATCAAATGCTTTTTGCAAATCCAAATATAGGGTGTCCACAGGTAGTCCATTATCAATAGCCTTCGTCCAGTCATCCAAGACCTTTAGTAGTTGCAATGTACAGCCTCGTCGATTCCTAAAACCGTACTGACTATCAGAGAAAATGTTGTCTATACAGTGAGACATCACAGCATTCCTAATAATTTTCTTCAATGGTCTACATATGACTGGTGTAACTGGTCTAATTGGTCTGTAATTACTTGCTGATTTTTTATCACCACTTTTAAATATACACCTGACATTAGCAGATTTCCAAATGGGTGGAAGTGAAACCTCAGATAACGAGTTATTGAATAATATAGTTATTGGATATGCCAGATGATCGGCTAGTTCCTTCAAAAAACGCGGATGAATTTCATCAATTCCAGTGGATTTAGAGGTGTTAACTGATTTCAAAAGTTCTCTTACTTTCTGAACATTAACTATTACATCACAAATATCATTGTCAACTTGTACATCAAAGGGCGGTAAATCTCCAGTTTCCTTGGTAAATACAGATGAAAAGAAATTGTTTAGAATGTCAGTTTTAGATCTATCATCAGTAACATTATTACCACAGTTATCCTTCAAGTCACCTATTCCTGATTTAACATAAGACTTTGAATGTACATATTTCCAGAAGGCTTTTGGGTTAGAATTAACATCTCTTGCAATACCTTTTTCATACTTTCTCCTGGCATTAATCAGATTGAGAAAGTTCAGAGGACAGCAGCCCGCTGGACCTGCAGGAGATGGCGAAACACCAGTAGCGTTGGCGAAATGCTTGATGAGCTTGTTTGGCCATCTCTTGAGACCCGTAGGGACCAGTCCTCCTTGCTTCTCTTTCACAAGATTCATTGTGGAGCAGTGTCTATTGAAAAAGACAAGTATATGATCCCTGCTCATAGTTTGAAAACTACCAGGTCATCACATAGTGCTCAATACCGCAGACACCAGACATACAGTGATGCCCTGAAGAATTCTTTTTTCCCCCGTACTATTCCACATTGGAATAGTCTGCCTCCTTCTGTGGCAAATGCCCAGTCCACAGAGGAGTTTAGGGCACTCCTTATTTAAACAAAAATTCAGCCAAAAGTTTTTGTGTTTTTTTGTGTTTTTTTTTTTTGTGTGTTTTTTATTTTATCAAAATTTCCAAATTCGCACTCCCTGGTGTAATGCTCATGTATGAGCGAACCAGTAAAGATAGAAAGAAAGAAAGAAAGGCATGCCTTACACATTTGGGGATCTTATTCCTTATTTTTCTATATTTTTCATAATCTTCTCTCTTACGGGAGTATGGATATTTTTCCATGCCCTAAATTTATCTTCAATGAGCTTTTTACAGTACATGTCCATCCACACTGGCCTTACTTTTTATTTGTTTTGAGTTTCGGGTATGCACGAGTCAATGACCTGTCTAACATTACTGTAGAAATAGTTCCAAGATTCAATTACATTCATTTCATTCATTATGTTCCAGTTAACTTTGGCTAGGTCTTCTGCTGCCTGTATGTAGTTACCTCTATAATAGTTTTTGGTATGAATACCCTTATAACATGCATCCACTGAAGTGTCAAGTCCAAAGGAGCTCTAGCGATAAGGCGTATATTTACCCTAGTTGACATGATTACAAAACCTAAATTTTCAAATTGCCCTAATGTTTTTAAAATTGGTCTGTTTCCGTAGTAAAAAATGTATATAAAGCATCAAAATAGGTTTCAAAGCGATTCGTCATTTGCAAAGCCGTGAAAACTTGCGCCTTCTACTCCCACCCCCCATTTTACGTCTTTAGACTGGGTGCCGTTTCCACGAGAGTTTAAGTAAATCCTTAGCAGGTTTTCAAAAAGTAAAAGTGCTAAAATATTAAGGATATAAGTGCCCTTCATTTCCAAAACTTTGCGTAATTCCGTCTGCGCATGCGTACGAAATATACTTAAAATTGCAAAGTTTGTCATTGAAAAGATGAAACTGGTGTCTTTCAGTTTGTTTTTAGATGCTTTCCCCCCCTAGACCCAAGATGCCCTTTGGACAATTAAATGTCGCTATACAAATATATAACATATGTAAAGGGCGTCTTGGGTCTATGGGGGGAAAGGGGTTGTATAAACGAAAGAAGACATCAAATATCTGACAAAAATAGACCACTTTGCAAGATGGTCATTTTTATTGTACATCAACTGTATAAATAGTTTTACTGTTCATAGCGTGATAGGACGATTGTTTACCCTTGTTTAACGGTCTGGTTCCCATATATGTTACTGAATAACAAGCACAGTTGATAATCGAAATAAATTATCATTCAATAAGAAGTAGATTTATTACACGCATTAAAGAAACCCCATTTTAAATATACAAATTTGGGTGCAATGTTACATTGACGGCTCGTCTTTATATATTTGTTGAATGTGCCTAGTGTCTCCAGTCAGTATTTCAACAAAATAAAACGAACATCTCGTTTAGGGAGATTGCTCGCTTTATCGCTAGAAATTCTTCAATACACAAATGGTCACTCTTGCCTATTCTTGTAGTAATTTCAAGATTATTTATCAAGTCTACTGAATCAGCCAATACTAGGTCTAAAACATTGCCAGGCTCCAAATCTCTCCATCTTGTAGGTTGATTAACAAACTGCTCCAAATAATTATCTCTTAAGCACTCAAAAAACCTAAAGGAATTGTGATTCTCATTTGTAGTAGTCATCCAGTTAGACCAGTCAATTTCAGGAAAGTTAAAATCTCCAACAATAATTTTGTGTAAATAATTCAATATAATAATTCCAGAGGGAATAATAACAATAAAGTCAATGAGAAAGAGTGAATAATTTTGTGTTTACATTTTTCTTGACAGGCTCTATTTATCAGGCCAAAAAGTATTTGAGTATTATCATGTTCAGAATTAGGGCTTCTGTATATACCACCAATTAAAATTTTGTCCTGTTTATTTATATTTACATCAACCTATACACTTTCTAAAAAGTTACTATCGCTTAAATTGTTTCTTCATTCAGCTAGGATAATGTCTTTAACATAAATCGCAACTCCCCTACTTGATTTAATAACATCACTTCTAAAGCAGATGTATCCTGTAATATCAAGTTCTACTGGTAATATTTCAGTTGAATCACACGTTTTGGGATATACTTCAGTTATAATAATGATATCAGGGTTTGTTACTACCACCCTAGCCTTTCGTTCATCCATTTTATTAATCAAAATATCAGCATTTGTGTATAGAAAAGTTAACCCTTCATGTATGTAAGTTAATGGGTTATAACATTCATCTTCATAAATGTGGGGAGCATAGTGGCTCAGTGGTAGAGTGCTTGACTCGAGACCGAAGGGCCGCGGGTTCGAGCCTCACCGGCGTCACTGCGTTGTGGTCCTTGAGCAAGACACATTTATCCTAGCTTAGTACTGGTTCAACCTAGGAAGACCCGTCCCTATATTACTGAAAGATTGTTGATGGGAAGTAAAGAAACAAATCGAACAAAACAAAATCTTCATAAATGTCAGTACTACTGCCAGATCTGGAGATATTACTACTTCCACTAGATATTTCATCACTACCAGAGGAGATGACATCATCATCATCAAAAGTACTACCTTCAGAATCACAATCATAACCGTAAATTAAAGTTTCATCAGATTAAGTACTGGAAATATCCACAGGGGTATTATTTGTTACTCGGTCAATATTGTCAAAATTTTCAACATCTGAAAAACAGAAATTATTTTAATTCACAAACCGGATTTTTTTTAGGGGTAAAACAGCACAACTGTGCAACGCATATACATATATACAAAGTCTGAATTACTATTTAATTATATGTTAGCTGAAGGGATACTGCTCTCTGCAGTACCCCTACCATCCGTGGTAACCACTATTTTCCCCCTACTTATTTTCAAATTTCTTTCCCCAGCAAGTTCCCTTTGACGTCTTTAAACTCTTAAATCATATGCCTTCTGTTTTTGTATTTTAGTTAAGTCTGGGGTTAAGTAAATGTTGTTGAAAATCAAATCATCGGAATTTCTAAGCAGACTGTTAGCTTTTAAAATTTGACGCTTATGATCGAAAATATCAACTGTGAAGCGGAGGGGTTTTGGTTTGATGAAACCATCTTTATTTATCACTCTCCTACCCAGTTGTATTAACTTGTTCACGTTGATAACTTGCACATTTAAATTCATTTTACTATCAAACATATTGTCAGAAATTCTCTATCCTCTTGTTGTCGGTCTACTGATTCAAACTGTTTGCTCTCAGGAAGGTTCAACATATAATGTTAAGTCTCCTACCTTCTATTTCTTTGAGTTCAGCCATCTCCTCAAGAATCAATTCCTTAACATTTTCAAAGACCTACCCTAATTAGCAGTTTTTGCACACCTGGTACTGCATGTGCGCAGTGGGTACAATACCATGACGCATTCACGCATGAAGCCTGAACAGATGTTACAATAGAACATGTCACAAAAGCCACATTCGATCTTTTTTTGTTGCTTTTCAAAGATTTTTTTTACAGTCAACACATTTCTCACTCTTTGACATGTCAGATTGGTTTGATTTCACTTTTTCTTACCATTTGTTGTGGCTATGAGCTACTGGGCCTTTGGCGCCCGATTTTACATTTCCAATATCTGCTTTGCTTCTTGTTTCCATCCTTTTATCTAGCCTACTCATACTGGAACTTTGTAGAACAAGACTTAAAGTTACCAAATGACACATTTATTTGTAATTATGGACAAAAAACACCTGGATAACACCAGATTTATTTCAATAATTTCTCAGGTCTCAGTTTTGGCAGCCACACTAGACGACACCAGAAGCGGAAGTAAACAATCATTTTCAAATTCATTGGAAGTTGTGTCTTTGCACTCAATACTCATAGATCTCTGAGTAAAATGTCATTGAATTAAGTGTATTTCAAAAAGCACAAAATTTGCTGGTTTTGCACCCAACCCTCAGCACTATGTAGTTTTAATTACGAGTAAAAAAACACAAAAAGGGAACCTTTCCCTGTTATTGCAAGAAATCCTTTGTTAAATCTTTTCTTTACTGCGTAAATACATGGGTGAAAGTCCAAAATTTCCAAAATCATGAACTTTAGAAAATGAAATTTTTAAACTTTGCAGGATGCCTACAAAAATTAATAATTTCATCTTTCAATGGTAAATTGTGTTTAGATAATCTGAAAATTAATTCAGCATTTTGAGTCGAATTTTCTATGGAAGGTCAGCCTCAAAACCGATTCAGGATTATTTATTTTTGTAGGCATCCTGCAAAGTTTAAAAATTTCAATTTCTAAAGTTCAGGATTTTGGAAATTTTGGACACGGTTGGTTTGGTATTTGCATCAGGTTTTGAGGAGCAAATAGAGTTTTTACTCTTTGATGTATCTCTTACATGCATTTAATAAATGTGACATTAGAAGGAAGTGGTTGAAAGTCACATGAAAAGGGTTGTTGTGCCCACTCTTTAAATGGCTTATTGCATGTACAGTTTGTGATAATGCTTTACATCCCAGTCAACAAGTTTTCAGTCATGCGGGGACATTTTCCAGTATTCATGGGTTGAACCAGTTGAGTAGTACTAAGCAGAGGATAAAATGACTTGCTCAAGGACACAACACAGTGCCTCTGGTCAGTCTGGTGAGTCTTGAACTAGTCTAACAGGCCTCCAGATAAGACTGCGTAACTGAAAGTTATTATTTTTATTTCTCAACCAAAACATATGTTGTGGGTACTCAAAAGAACCCTCTCGATGAAACGGTTCTTTTAAACTCGCAAAACACATGTTTAAACTGATGGATAAGAAAACAATCACAATTTTACGCTCAAAAATTTTGCTTAACTGGACCTAAGCAGTCTAACAATGAGCCATTGCCCTCATTGCATCAACAGATAACAAACAAGATAACAAATGGTTTCCATTATTTTATTAACCATATAACATGCAAATGGGTTGGTCTATGGTCAAGTATGACAAGTATAGGCTTCAACTAAAATCTCAGAAATCTAACAATTTACATATCAGTGATACATACATGATATTTGAAGACAGAACCGGTATATATTGTCATAATAAACATGCATCCTAAGCCCAGGAAGTGGTAGTTCATTGATCAACTTTACCCTGAATTTTCAGACTTATCTAGTGTAAATCCAGATCAGCCTGATCCAGGCTAGTGCTGTTTGCTGTTCTTTCTAAAGGGTTCGCACAGGCTTGAAAAGTAATTGAATTTAGAGGGCTTGCTTGAATAGTCCCTGAAGATTAAATCTGCCTTGAGAAGTATTGGAAAATCACTCAAAGGTCTTGAAAAGTCCTTAAATTCTTCTATTTTCTGTAGGAATTAACACTGTTGATACAGATCTAATTCAGTATAAAATTGTTGTGCCTTTATTAAATGCTGCACCAAATTAACGCACAACAATTTTATACACATTTTCAAGGACTAATTTCTACATTATCTCAGTCTAGCATTTCTGAAGTAGAATTTTAACACTTAAACCAGGATTTTTCATAAACTTTTAGTCCTTGAAAACTGTAGGATTGTCTTTAGAAGTCCTTGAATAGTCCTTGAATTTTACTCAAACTTGCCTGTATGAACCCTGTTCTAGACACCTTATCAAGTAGTGTTAAAGATAATGCCAGATTTTAAGCTAGGTTATGATACATGATTTAGACGTCTGAATATTTTGGGAAAACATATATATATGGTAAGGTACAGTCAAAGGCCTTAAATGAGCGATCATATTTTACCTAAGCTTAGTTTATTTTCATCTTTATGCTTTGCTATAGCCACAGTGGAAATCTGGATCATCTCAACCTTTATGCTAAATCCAGAAATATAGAGGATCTTACACGAGTACTCATATATTATTGAATATATTAAACAAGTTGAGAAAAAGTGATAAAATGCTAGGTTCGCCAAGCATTTTATTGCTTTATCACAACAAATTTTAATAAATTCAATAATACAGGAGCAGGAATGTTAGATTCCATTTATCATAAGACAAAATTTTTTTCTTTGAAATCATGATTTTTGGTGTGAAACTATTATGATTTGTCATATATATATATATATATGCAAAATTATTATGGGTGTCTTTACATAATGTTACTAAATCTGTAATCCACTAGCGTTTTATCAATTTAATACATGGTGCTATAGCACTCCCAGATCGAAAGTCATATGATAAATCCTGTTTTCCACTCTGTAAATACAAACAAATAACTGAAATCCTGGGGAATTGAGAGGGAGTGTAGTACATAAATATATCCAACATGATAAGGGCTGCGACGCGACAAAACCTGTCTTCGGGATTTCCAACAACGTGAGAATCAAACCAGCCTGCTCATCTACAGGGACTAGCTAGAAAATTGAAATTTCGCTTGTAGCAGGTTTAGATATACTTTCCCATAAGCGAATAACAAAGTTGCTGATCAGACTGTGCGGATGCGCAGGCTGGTCTGCCCTTTGTTTTTCGCAAACTCCCGGGGACAGGTTTTCTTGCGTCAAGGCCCATAAAGTGTTAAGCTGGTGTAGTGTGTTGACTTATCAGCAGGACACAGTTTATCTGTCAAACACAGCAGTTATCACATAAACAATGACATACTAACAAAAGAGTAGTATAAAATAAAAATTCGAAAAAATAAATAAGTAAAAAAAAGTATAGTTATTATTAAATGAATGCACATTCTTTGGCATAAATTTATGAAAAATGAAACCAATGTCTTTCAAAGACAGATGTAAGTGATATTAAAATTTATCTAAAGTCTTCAACTCTTAAACCTTTGTAGTCTTGGTACCCGTAAATGGGTACTTTGGCAAACAGTGAAGACCAAGATGCAGCATTTCATCATGGTCTGCACTGTTTGCTGTAACACAAAATCAATCTTTAGAGAAAGAAACAAGAGGGCCATCAGGGCCCTGGGTCGCTCACCTGAGGATCATTTTTTATAAAGGTAAAGCAGCCATTTTTGAATTTTAAAACAATACTATGGTTTTAGGTGAATAAATCAGGGAAACTTCAAACAAAAAATACTTCACACTTATAAGCATTTCGTATATTGCAATTTATAACTTGCTTCAAGTTGGTATACCAGTATGTTTGGTACCTTAACAACAAAATTAGGATGTACACAGATTGTACACTGAAAGTAATAGTACACTTTTACCCACTCACTCTACTTCACAATTAAACTTTACATTTTTCTTAAATTTTCTTTATTATCCTTGTCTTTGAAGGATATATAAAATTTGTGCTGTTGTTGAATTGTTTGTTTGATTGTGTTGATGCTTTACATCCCAGTCAACAGTTTTTCAGTCATGCCCAGACAATTTCCCTCATTACTACGCAGCAGATGAAGTGTCCTTCTCCAAGGCATACTGCAATGACTCCGGTGAGTCGAGCTAGTAACTCTTCGATCCCCAGTCTAAAGCTCTACCAATTGAGCCACTGTACAATGCTTGTTGAATTGTTATGCTTTGGTTAACTTTGTCCAGTTTTTTTAATCATCTTGCACTCACTCTGAAAAACTCCATAATTTTGGCTTTTCTAGGTGCTGTATGGGTAACTCTTTTCCTGCTAGTTATGACAGCTGATCATTTTGCAAACAGCTTGGGGAGAAGATTTAGCCCGCAAAATATATGCTTAACCCTTTACTCCATAATAATGCCTTTTGATGCCTTTGAAATATCATGACATTGTATTTGAAAATATTATGGAAAATGGAGCATTTGCTCCAAAAGTATTATGGAAAATGGAGCATTTGCTCTTTTGGAGCTAATGCTCCATAATCCATAATATTTTCAAAAGTATTCAAAACTGAACATAAATTTTTCTTGAATTTTTCAATGTTGTCTAAAAATAGAAAATGATGTCTTTGAAGTAAAGGGTTAATCTTTCCTGTGGCTTCGGCTCTGTCCATTCTATGGCAGTGATTCTGTTATAGTTGATTCATTGTTAATTGTTGCTCCCATTGTTTGAGTAGGTTTTGTGTTGTATTGCAGTACTCAGTGTCTCTTTCTAGTTTTTGAGGATATAAGAGCTGGTTGGTTTACAGTAAAACTTAAGTGGCCACTCAAAAAGAAGACTAAAATTGTTTTTCAATACCGATTATCGCTTAATGCAGGTCAAAAGTATTGCAGAATGCTCTAAAAAGAGCATTCTGCAATACTTTTCAGCCTTCAATAAGCTACAATTGGCCGTCAAGACCTTTGTTTTGTCTATTTTGGAGTGGCCGGTTGATCTGTAGTCTGTGATTGCAGCATTTCCTAGTCAGACTTACTTGCTGTTTGGAAAAAATGTTGGCCCTGATCTGGATCCAAACTGTTTGACACGGATCAAATGGTATGCTTGAAAAAAAATTCTGAAAAGTTGATCTTTAAAAAAATGCAGATGACAAAAAGCAGGACTAATTACTCAGAATGCAAAGAATTATCACTAATATAGAATTTCCTTGGCATAATTTGACACTTTCTTTGGGCTGAATGCCAACAAAAGATAGTAAAGATGAGACCAATAGTTATACAATGTACTTAGTACACAAACATAACAATGAAAAAAGTCAATAAGCAATGCTTATTAGATACCCCCCGCACAGTAAGAGTCAGTGAAAAAACTTGGCAAGTTAATGTTCGAACAAGAAGACCTTAGTTTTGATAAGAAGATTTCAGTAGAATCTGTGCAAACAAAAATTATAAACTCCTTCATGCATATGTTCAATGTGTCTACATTGTATCTGCAAAGTATCAAATTGCTCCATCAAAAGCTGTAGTAGGAGTTGATCAGCCCATAAAGGCACTATCCATGCATATACAAAAGCCATATAAGGGAATAATTGTCTAAGTTCAACAAAACTTATAAACTCCTTCATGCATATGTTCATTGAGTCTACATTGTATTGACATAGTATCAAATTGCTTCATCAAAAGCTGTGGTAGGAGTTGATCGGCCCATAAAGGCACTATCAATGCATATACAAAAGCCATATAAGGGAATAATTGTCTAAGTTCTCACAGCTGTCATTTTGTCAAAATTATTTTTGTGAACCAAACTCCTTCATGCATATGTTCAATGTGTCTACATTGTATCCGCCAAGTATCAAATTGTTCCATCAAAAGCTGTGGTAGGAGTTGATCGGCCCATGAAGGCACCATCTATGCATATACAAAAGCCTAAAAAGGGAAAAATTGTCTAGGTTCTCACAGCTGTCATTTCTTTAAAAATTATTTTTTGTGAACCAAACTCGTTCATGCATATGTTCAATGTGTTTAAATTGTATAGGCAAAGTCTCAAATTGTTCCATCAAAAGCTGTGGTAGGAGTTGATCGGCCCATGAAGGCACCATCTATGCATATACAAAAGCCTTATTAGGGAAAAATTGTCTAAGTTCTCACAGCTGTCATTTTGTCAAAAAATATTTTTTCTAACCCAAACTCCTTCATGCATATGTTAAATGTATCTACATTGTATAGGCAAAGTATCAAATTGCTCCATAAAAAGCTGTGGTAGGAGTTGATCGGCCCATAAAGGCACCGTCTATGCATATACAAACACCTTATAAGGGAAAAATTGTCTAAGTTCTCACAGCTGTCATTTTGTCAAAAATTATTTTTTCCAAACTAAACTCCTTCATGCGTATGTTCAATGTGTCTAGGAAAAGTATCAAATTGTTCAATCAAAAGCTGTGGTAGGAGTTGATTGGCCGTGTATGGCCTATAATAGCATAAGCATAAAGCACTATATTAAAAGCCATTTAGAATTTAGAACTACAAAGGGAAATAACTCTAAAAGAATTGGCCCCTAGCCCTTACTTTTTTGTCTACAGTATTTGTCTTGCATATATGAACATGTTTGCAAGGTTTGATGAAAATCAGTGTATGGCCTATAATAACATAAGCATAAAGCACTATATTAAAAGCCATTTAGAACTACAAAGGGAAATAACTCTAATAGAATTGGCCCCTAGCCCTTACTTTTTTGTCTAAAGTATTTGTCTTGCATATATGAACATGTTTGCAAGGTTTGATGAAAATCCAGCAATGACTCTTCGAGTTATTAAGGAAACAAAGCGTTACGGACGGACGGACGCACGGACACACGGACGGATGGACGGACGGACAACGTGAAAACAGTATACCCCCTACAAACAAAGTTTGCGGGGGTATGGCCGTGTATGGCCTATAATAGCATAAGCATAAAGCACTATATTAAAAGCCATTTAGAATTTAGAACTACAAAGGGAAATAACTCTAAAAGAATTGGCCCCTAGCCCTTACTTTTTTGTCTACAGTATTTGTCTTGCATATATGAACATGTTTGCAAGGTTTGATGAAAATCAGTGTATGGCCTATAATAACATAAGCATAAAGCACTATATTAAAAGCCATTTAGAACTACAAAGGGAAATAACTCTAAAAGAATTGGCCCCTAGCCCTTACTTTTTTGTCTACAGTATTTGTCTTGCATATATGAACATGTTTGCAAGGTTTGATGAAAATCAGTGTATGGCCTATAATAACATAAGCATAAAGCACTATATTAAAAGCCATTTAGAACTACAAAGGGAAATAACTCTAATAGAATTGGCCCCTAGCCCTTACTTTTTTGTCTAAAGTATTTGTCTTGCATATATGAACATGTTTGCAAGGTTTGATGAAAATCCAGCAATGACTCTTCGAGTTATTAAGGAAACAAAGCGTTACGGACGGACGGACGCACGGACACACGGACGGATGGACGGACGGACAACGTGAAAACAGTATACCCCCTACAAACAAAGTTTGCGGGGGTATGGCCGTGTATGGCCTATAATAGCATAAGCATAAAGCACTATATTAAAAGCCATTTAGAATTTAGAACTACAAAGGGAAATAACTCTAAAAGAATTGGCCCCTAGCCCTTACTTTTTTGTCTACAGTATTTGTCTTGCATATATGAACATGTTTGCAAGGTTTGATGAAAATCAGTGTATGGCCTATAATAACATAAGCATAAAGCACTATATTAAAAGCCATTTAGAACTACAAAGGGAAATAACTCTGATAGAATTGGCCCCTAGCCCTTACTTTTTTGTCTAAAGTATTTGTCTTGCATATATGAACATGTTTGCAAGGTTTGATGAAAATCCAGCAATGACTCTTCGAGTTATTAAGGAAACAAAGCGTTACGGACGGACGCACGGACACACGGACGGATGGACGGACGGACGGACCGACAACGTGAAAACAGTATACCCCCTACAAACAAAGTTTGCGGGGGGTATAATTATTGCTACCAATACAAGTAACATAGTAACATGGTGATGTTTTATACAATATAAACAAAATAACATGTATAATGTGAACACGTTTAACATTTGAACATAACATATATCTAATTATTGGTAAATTATTAGCCACATTACAAGATATTCATAGTACAGTGTGGCCCCTTTATAACACTGCTGGGTATAACACGGTCATGTGGTGGCTCCAAAATGTTTTTGCCATGGAATTTTACAAAGGTATCATAGGAAAATGACCATAAAATGGTCATTTTCCTAGAATTCCTTTGTAAAATTATTATATTTATAATATCGTCCATTCCAATGGACCCCAAACATGACGTTATAAAGGGACTGACTGCACTTTACATCCATAACAGCCTGCTCAGCTACATTGGTTAGCTTGGTTACACTTGAAGATTTGGATGTTGCATGAAAAGAAAAGATACTTTCCCGACAGAAAATTACAAATGGCTGTATAAGCTGTGCAGGCTGATCTGCACAGGAATTCACACAACATAGCTCACCATATTCACTCTAATATGTGCATTGTGAGAAAACATTTATACATTTTTTTGAAAACACTATAGATCCACATCAGCTGGTTTTGAAAACACTATAGATCCACATCAGCTGGTTTCTGGTGAAGCCAGTTGATCATTATACAACTTTTTTATAGCCACACAATGAGAATCCAATTCAACATGAAATGTCACTGCTGGACTGTCTGCTGGCTGGAAACCTTATCCTGATAATGTTGTCTACTTTTTTACGTCTGCTGTATATATTCAAGATTTGTTTCATGGAAGCAAACAATATGAACACTGATCAGACTGCTTCCAGTGGAGCAGTATGGTCTAGGTCCATATTGTTTACAATATAGGCAACCTAAGAACATAAGCAGACAAGAGGAGCAGATGACAGGTGACTTGCAAGCTAATGGTTTAAGATAATTTTCACAATGCAAAAATTACTGGGTATTAACCCGTATCCTGCCAACAATTCTTTGTCATGAAAATGTTGTCTGCTCATTACATCTGCTGCATATATTTAAATTCACTCCATAAACCTTGTACCTTTAAGCAAACGCTTTGAGCCGTGATCTTAAGGAAGCAGTCCGATCTGAGTGCAGGGTTCATACAGGCAAGATTGTGTAAATTTCAAGGACTTCTTAAAGACTTTCCTCCATTTTCAAGGACTGAAAATTTAAGAAATTTAAAATTCTGCTTCTGAAATGCTAGAGTTCATTACTAAAGATATTAGTTTAAGATAATTAGTATATATAGGAAGCAATCTGAGTGCAGGGTTCATACAGGCAAGATTGTGTAAATTTCAAGGACTTCTTAAAGACTTTCCTCCATTTTCAAGGACTGAAAATTTAAGAAATTTAAAATTCTGCTTCTGAAATGCTAGAGTTCATTACTAAAGATATTAGTTTAAGATAATTAGTATAAAATTGTGGTACCTTTATGTGGTGCAGCATATGCTGCACCAAATAAAGGCACCACAATTCTATACTGATTTAGGTATCAAAAACACTGTTGAATCCTCCTGTAAATGGTAAAATTCAAAGACTTTTCAAGGCCTTTGAGTGTTTTTCAAGTACTTTTCAAGGCAAATTTTATTTTCAAGGACTTTTCAAGACAGTCCTGTATATTCAAATACCTTTCAAGCCTGTGCGAACCCTGGAGTGCTTGCTTGCAAAATATAGGCTATCAAAGTACATCAGCAGATGAATGAGCAGACAACAACTGTTGGGAATGGCGGGTAAAGGATTACAAAAACTTGCACCAATTAGGTTGAATATGGTTTCTACTTCCTCATATCTACTATAAACCCTTTTCCCTAAACTTATTGCCATTTTGAGTCTGAGTGTTTTCAGGTGAATGCCATCTATGAAATAGGTCAGAAAGAGTCTAACAAGAAATCTTGAATAAATATCTATGGGCATAGCTGTTAGAAGCCATTGTCAAATGAGATTAATTCCCTGTTCAAAGCATGATTTTCCGAATCATTACTTACTGTAGACTTATGCAAGTCTCCTTCTTATATATATTTTTTTATTTTAAAGATACTTACGAAATATATTTCACTTCATGAATTACTTTAGTTCTCTAAGGCTGCCAGTGCTATTAGAGAGGATTGAAGACATTATATGAAGTAAAATTAAATTGGCATTGGAGACTGAATATCAGTCTATACTAACTGTAAATGTTCCAAAATTTCTAACACCAGTTCCCTGCCAAAAAGGCCTAGACAAACAGTGCAGACCCAGATCAGACTGCTTCTGAAGAAGCAGTCTGATCAGGGTCTTCCTTGTTTGCTATTCCAACAAACATTTTGTTGATTCCATCACTGAAAACCAAAATTTTATTTGAGAAGAGAAATGTGTTTGAAAGTCCAGAACATTAAATCGTAAATATAAATGCACATTGCCGTTTGAATACATTGTCAAGTGAGACCAAATCCATGTTTAAATCATGATTTTCAAGATTATTAATTACGTGGTGTTTGAACATGGGCTCTAAAACAAAAATACTTTACCCATTTAAGCTGAATAGAATTTCCCACTTATATCAATTGGATCAGTCCATTTCTGTTTTAAGGGTTGTTGGGTGGTATTTTTTTTTTATTTGATTCAAGTTTCAACAGAAAATTCTGTAAGCAACAATGGAGCCTCTGGTGACGGCTTCTGATCTGGGGCTACAATATTTCCATATGTCCCACAAAAAGGATGCTTTGTTTACATGGGGAGTGTTGCAGTTTGGAATGACCATTTTGCTGTTACTTTTGTTCTCAAAAAGGCTGTATCTCTTTAAGTTGATACCTTTTTGTATAGAGATGTTTGGATAGAATCGGGTAATTATTACAAGATTAATGATCACACATTGCAGAAAAAACCTATGAAAGCTGTTTTTAACCCATTTATGTTTGGTTTGGGTTAAAAGGTTCCTGTCAACAGCTATGGTCATGTCGAGATGGTCAGTTAACCTAACCACACCTTTATCCTGGACAAGCTTGGATTTAGCAGTTAACCAGTACTCCATGCACATCTGACAACAGCCCTTCTTGATTCAGCTGAAGGAGGAGAATGACCGTAGAAAACATTTCATTATCAATGTACACGAAAGTATGAGGCTGGGACGGAATCAAACTCATAAACCCTGGATCAGCAATCAGACTTGCTACCGATTACGCTACGGGCCCGGCATAACCCATTTAAGATACCTGGAATTTCCCACTTATCAATTGGACCAGTCCATTCCTGTTTTAAGGGTTGTTGGGTGGTATTTTTCATTTTTATTCAAATTTAATAGAACATTTTGTAAGCAAACAGTGGAGACCCTGATCAGATACCGTATTCTTTTAATATCCGGCTCCTTTATTCATAATGAAGGTACTGTGCACTAAGATGAAGTTAATGTACACCAAGCTCTTTTATTCATAAATGAGCCAGGACATGTGATTTCCAACAATGTGGAATTTTGACAAGTGTAGACTCAAACGAGCCTGTGCAGTCTCCTTTTAAGCTTAGAAACTCCAAAGGATGTTCGGTTAGCACTACTGCATGTAAGAGCAGGCTGATCTGAGTCTTTGCTTGTCCCACATACCACCTTGTTGGAAATCTCATGTCGTGGCTCAAATAATGTATGCCAAGCTCCTTTATTCATGATGGAATTTAATGTATATTTAATTCCTTTATTCGTGATGGATGTTGATGTACATTAAGCTCTTTTATTTATGAAGATACTGTACACCAAGCTGTTTTATTCATGATGTAGTTAATGCACATTACGCTCCTTTATTCGAGAAGATACTGTACACCAAGCTGTTTTACTCATGATGTTAATGTACAAGCTTCTTTATTCATGATGGAAGTTAATGTACATTAAGCTCCTTTATTCATGAAGATACTGTACACCAAGCTGTTTTACTCATGGTGTAGTTATTGTACACAAAGCTTCTTTATTCATGATAGAAGTTAATGTACATTAAGCTCCTTTATTCATGATGGAGATACTGTACACCAAGCTGTTTATTTATGATGAAGTTAATGCACACAATGACGGAAGTTAATGTACACCAAACCCCTTTATTCATGATGAAGATACTGTACACAAAGCTGTTTATTTATGATGAAGTTAATGCACACAATGATGGAAGTTAATGTACACCAAGCTCCTTTATTCGTGATGAAGATACTGTACACAAAGCTGTTTTACTCATGATGAAGTTAATGTACATCAAGTTACTTTATTCATGATAAAGTTAATGTATACCAAGCCCTTTTTTTCCCATTATGGAAGTTGAATTACACCAAGCATCTGTAACCATGATAAAGTTAATGTACACCATGCTCACTTAATCATGATGAGGTTAATGTTAACCAAGCTTCTTTATCTATGATAAGTTAATGTACATCAACTTTTGTCATCTAGCTCCTTTACTCAAGATTTAGTTCGTGAACACCTAGCTCCTTTGCTAATGATTAAGTTAATGTTCACATAGGTCCTTTAATCATGATGAAGTTACTTTACACATACCCCGGTAGGTCCTTTACTCATGATGATGCCAATGGCTCTATGTATACTGTCTGAGACTATCTGTACATCTAGTCCATTTTCATGAAGTTACTGTTCACACAGGCCCTTTACAAAGCCTGAAAGGGTATGGCTATAGGCATGCTCTTTAAGATTAGCTATCCACTTAGCTCCTCACCAATCGTCATGAAGTTATGACATTTACCCGTTATGTAGCCTATTGTATGCAGCCATACATACTATGGTATGCTATTATCATTTACTGCTTCCAGAAAGCAATGGCTTTGTAAATTGTCTGTACTATTACAGTAAAACCTGTCTTAAGCGGCCACTCCAAAAAAGACCAAAAATTGATCGATTATGGCTTAATGCAGGTCAAAAGTATTGCAGAATGCTCCAGGACAGCTTCTGCAATACTTTCGACCTTCATTAACGTACCATTTGTTGTTAAGACCTTTGTTTTGTCTATTTTTAGTGGACATTTTAGACAGGTTTTACTGTAGCTCCTTTACTTATCATGGAGCACACTAAACCAGTTTACTCATGATGTAGTTAACAGCTATATAATTAAAGGAGTTAGGTGTACAGTTTGTCCCATGAACTCTTAAAAGAGCTATATGTACAGTGAGTGTCCAACACAGTATATAGTGTGCAACAGAGCTTGTATACATATACTTTGTCTGACACTAACTATACATGTAGCTTCTCTACTGATAATGGAGCTTATGGACCTAACTGTACACCTAACTCCTGTACACCTAGCTCTTTATACATAATGGAGTTCATGGAACTGACTGTACACCTAGCTCTTTATACATAATTGAGTTCATGGAACTGACTGTACACCTAGCTCTTTTATGCATAATAGAGTTCATGTAACTAACTGTACACCTAGCTCTCTATATATAATGGATTTCATGGAACTAACTGTACACCTAGCTCAGTTACACAATGCATAATGGAGTTCAAACCTAGCCTCTTTTTTTTACTCATAATGGAGTATATTGGACTAACTGTACACCTAGCTCTTTATATATAAAGGAGTTCATGGAACTAACTGTACACCTAGCTCTTTATATATAATGGAGTTCATGGAACTGACTGTACAGCTAGCTCAGTTACGCAATGCATAATGGAGTTCAAACCTAGCCTCTTTCTTTACTCATAATGGAGTATATTGGACTAACTGTACACTTAGCTCCATTACATAGAATAGAATTCATATAACTAGCTTAACACCTAAATTCTTTACATATGTAGTTCAGGGGTTTAGCTGTAATGTACATCTAACTAATTTGCCCACAAAAAGTGTGGTTAGGTAAACTGACCATCCCATAATGACCATAGCTGTTGACTGGGACGTGACGCAACAAAACAAACAAACATTGTGCATCTAACTCATTTTCTCATGATGGAGTTCATCTGACTAACTGTATAAATATCTTTTTTTCATAGTAAAGTAATGACTACGGTAAATGTTCTAAAATTTCGAACACTTTTCATTTTCTTCTTGCAAACAAAATGTTGGTAATCAGGACTGGAATTCACAAGTCAGAAAGGCAAACAGGGAAGACCCTGATCAGATTGCTTCTTCAGAAGCAGTCTGATCTGGGTCTGCCCTGTTTGTCTAGACCTTTTTGGCAGGCAACTAGTGTTCGAAATTTTAGAGCATTTACTGTATATGTATGTTCTGTTGGCTCCTTACTCACCAGGAAGTTTGGTTACACATGTACCTTATTTCTGTTGGAGACTAACTGTAAATATGGCTCAAACTTATAATGGAGTCAAATTTTATATTTATACTCAGTTTGAGACTACTGTAAATTCGGAATTTTTCTAGAGAATTTTACTTTTGCAAATGGCGCTAAAATACATATTTGCGACGTAAAGATCGCGAACAGGGCATGATTTACCTATATCAGTAAACGACAGAATGATATGGCCAATTCGCAAGGGTTTGATTTTCACGAAACTTTGCATATGCAAAGTTTCGTGAAAATTAAACTCTTTGCGAAAATTTCCGAATTTACAGTAACTGTACAAGTAGCTCTTTAACTGGGCATTGATGTGAGAAAACCTGTCTTTGGGGTTTAGGAACAACAAAGGTGCAGACTAGCCTGCATATCCGCAGTCTGATCAGCCCCTTTGTTATTTTTTATGTCTCAAATTTTCAAGGGTAAGTTAAACTTTCTAGCTAGTCTATGTAGCTGAGCAGGCCGGTTTGGATATGCCTGTACGGATACCCCTAAACAGGTTTCTCATGACAAGGCCCAACTCATAATGGGAGTAGATTTTTATATTTAAGCTCAGTTCCAGATTATCTGTACACATAGTTCTAATACTCATAATGTTGTCACTGACTATATTTATGCTTTATTCACACGTTTCTGTAATCACACCGGATAGGCGGCAATCAAAAAAGTCAATATTATTGACGCATACAAAAATCGCTAGAAACAGAGTTTTTGATTGCCATTTGTCGCCTGACTGGCGACAAATGGCAATCGAAAACACTGTTTCTAGCCATTTTGATCCGCGTTTGTCGATTGTTAAGAGTATTTTTGATTGCCGCCTATCCGGTGTGGTAATGCTTTTCTCAGCTTGTTGAAGTCCTTCTGTAGACAATCTGTCGAGATGATGTATTTCTGAAAAGAGAGAAAGAAAATTTGGATGAATGTATGTCTGGCATAATTAAGCTTTCACAAGTCAGACTATGTAAGCGGCTGGTGGTTTATCAATTTTGATACATTGCCTTATATTTCTCCCAAATGCGACTTCATATGATAAAAGAACTTTTCATTTGACACACAATCAAATAAACATTTGATATGATTAATAAGAAGTTTAAACCCAACACCAATAACATAGTCTCTTAATACATGTATTGCTACGCTAAACAGATTTTTATTTAGCGATGTTCCGAAAATAATGTCACATACAAGTAACCTTCTATGACAGCACAAATTTCAGTCACAATGCGTGCTTTGCATGCGGGGGCATTATCATGCCGCAGTCGTAAGCACTTTTAAAAGTCCTATTTCGGGTGGATGACTTTAGCTGTAGTATTTCTTCAATTTTCATAAAACAATATTTTAGAGAACTTCCCTGTGACCGTTCTACATTCTGGCACAGGAATTTGAATGGCTGACCCCTTAGCGCCAATAATTGTAACTATTTTCTTACCCATCAGTTTAAACATGTGTTTTGGGTGCTCAATATAACCATCTCATTGAGGTGGTTCTTTTGGGTACCCATCACATATGTTTTGGTTGAGAAATAGGATAAAAAAAATTTCGATAAAGCCCTATCTTCTTATCTGGAGGCATGTATGTCCGAGAGATTTAAACACTATTCTGTTACTGTACTTTAACTCTAAACTCCATAATGATGCCTTTGAAATATCATGTAATTGAAAATATTATGGAAACTGGAGCATTTGCTCTTTTGGAGCAAATGCTCCATTTTTCATAATATTTTCAAAAGTATTCAAAAATTCACTTAATTTTTTCATGATTTTTTTCGATGTTGTCTAAAAATAGAAAATGATGTCATGATCTTAAAATAGCCTATGGAGTAAAGGGTTAATAATAGTCATGTTAATGAATCACAAAACTTGAGTCAGAATAGCCTACTGTGTTGGCGGTGGTCAGACTGTCCTTTAGGAGCAGTCATAATTATCTCAGGTTTAGAGAAACAAAATTTTGAGCATAAAATTGTAAATATTTTCTTACCCAACAGTTTTAACATGTGTTTTGGGTATTCAAAAGAATCCTCTCATTGAGACGGTTCTTTTGAGTACCCATAACATATGTTTTGGTTGAGAAACAAGAAAATTAATTTTCTGTTACGTACTTAACTAAAGGTGTGATTATGTTTGTCTAAGTCTTCCAAGTCAGTCAATAATTGTCTAAATTTTAATGCACTCACCATACTTTACATTTATAGATATAAGCATGCTAATTTAACTCTTTGCATGCTGGATAATTTTCATGAATTTTTTCGGCTGCAGATATTTTTCAAAATTACTTTTTTCATAATATTCTTTCAAGAATAACATCAGAGTGTTAAATAGCTTATATCCAGATCAGGCCCGACAAAATGTTGGGCCTGATCTGTGTCCAAATTGTTTGAAAAGATTAACAGCAGATGATAAAACTTGCCCTTAGCAGGCAACAATTAAGTAGGTCTAAATGAGCATAGAAGCATAAAGAAAGTTGTGCTGCAGCCCACTTGAATGATTTACTGGTATACAAGCAAAAATTATGAAAGCAGTGGATAAATTATACAAATGATTTTTGTGAGACATTAAAATACATGTATGATAAAATTTTCTCATTGATAAAATATTGGATACATCTTTCCTTGCATATCACAACAAGCATATACATACAAAATTTGTGATATAGATCAACGCCATTCCTAGTTACAGTACAGTTCTTTTATAACACACCTCATTATAACATGGATCTGGATATAACATGGTGCTGATGTGGCTCCCGAATTATTATTTTCAAGAAATTTTACAAAGGAATTATAGGGAAATGACCATTTCATGGTCATTTCCCTATAATTCCTTTTGTAAAACTGTCTCTTTATAACACAATTTGCTTATAACACTATCCATTCCTATAGACCCCAAATATAGCATTATAAAGTGACTCCAGAAATGAGCACCGGTAGATCAGGTGTGAGATCTGCTATGAGGGCAGCTAGCCAGTTACCTGAAAAGGGGCCCACTGATGTAAATGATGCCCCTGTGCCTGCACGTTAATCAAAAATCTGATTATGATGATGACTGTATTAATGAAAGGTTTTGTTTTGTTTGATTTGATTCTTTACGTCCCATCAACAATCTTTCAGTTAAACAGGGACGGGTCTTCCTGGGTTGAACCAGTACTAAGCAAGGATAAATGTGTCTTGCTCAAGGACCACAACAAAGTGACGCAAGTGAGGCTCAAACCTGCGGCTCCTCGGTCTCGAGTCAAGCACTCTGCCACTGAGCCACTGCGCTCCCACTTTAATGAAAGGTGCCACAATGGATCACTAGAGCAAGTCCGTTTTGGAATATGCCATTTCGGCTACCCTTTTTGTGAACTGTAAACCATGGACTGGTCCTTGTGCATACTGTACTATTAGGAGTAGATCCAAATACAAGTATAAATCGAACAAAATTCTAGCACACCTACATGTTTTTCAAAATATAAATATATAACAGGAAATGTGTGTGCAAACCGTATAAAAAAGCCTTAACAGCATAAACATATATGTGCAAAGAAGGTTCAGAATGATCAAATGTTACGACTCGTATACATGTATATATACTGTGCTATCCTGGCTATATAGGGAAACATGCCATGCAAATGAGATTTTAACCTAAAGTGCCAATCACAACTGCAGCAGACAGCACAATTTTGGAATAACTTTCTTAAATTTTGTCAAAAATGAGACTTGATATTACATGTGAATCATATCTGCTGGCAGACAATTCACATGAAATACCAAGCTGTTGTCTAACAGAAATAACTAAAATTGTTGTCTGCTGCAAATTATAGACAGCTCTTTAAGTATATAAACCCTTATACTATAACAAGAGGTCCTATATAGATCACCCAAATTTTGTTTTTAGTTTCTTATTTAAGAGAAACTGGCCATATATATTTCACCAGAATGTATGCAATTTTTGTAGACCTAGTTACCATTTCTGCCAAATTATTTTGAATTCTTATCAGTGGTTTCAGATGTTTAAAGTTTACTTAGCCACAAAAGACCATGGCCCCTAGCAATATTGCTCACCTAAGCTATTGGCTTCAGATGAGCTATTGGCTTCATAGTTTCAGAAGATTTTTAAGTGTTTTTTTATGAGTCCATGGGAGCAAATGACATCCAGGGTGATGCCAATTTGAACCCAAGGGACATGGTTGACAGGATTTGTGTAGAGGACCACTTAACATTGTTACATACAAAATATAAAAGCTACCAGGCCTCATGGCTTTAGATTTTTTTGTTAAAAGTTGTTCCATGTTATAAGTTTAGGAGACCACAAGACATTGATACCAAATATATAAGATGTGGGCCTCATGGTTTCAGAAGACGTGCCAATCCAATCTGTACGAAACCTTATGCAAGCTATTGATCCCCCGGATGTGGCCAGTATGAACCCAAGGGGCTTGATTGACAGGATTTATGTAGGGGACCACTAAACATTGCTTCATACTAAGTATATAAGTTGTGGGCCTCATGGTTTCAGAAGCTTTTTTAAAGTTGTTTTTTCCATAATAGGTCTATGGGAGCTTTATGTTGCCATGAAAACCAGAGTTCCGATCTAATCAGCCCCAAAACCCTATGTAGCCTTTCCCCCTACCTGATGATCCTTCATGTGAAATTTGACCACAAATATCCAACAGATTTTAGAGATATACTTCTTTGAAAATGTAAAGGGATGACTCCGCATCATTGGCATACTAAAAAAAAATGGTGAGTATGATCAGGAAATACCACAATCACAAACTGCAGACAACCCCATGGCACCGCGAGAAAGAGCCGCTCAGCCATCACGAGACACCAGGAAGACAAATTAAGCAAGGCAACCAGCTCTCTCTTCCCCATCAAGATGATTGTTTGTTTGTTTGTTTGTTTGTTTTTGTTGCTTTACGTCCCAAGTCAACAGCTATGGTCATTGCGGGACGGTCAGTTCACCTAACAACACTTTTTCCTGGGCAGGCTTGAACAAGCGGTTAACCAGTAATTCGTGCACATACTTTCGCTTGTAACTGACAACAACCCTTCTTGAATAAATCAGCGGAAGGGAGGAGAATGACCGTAGAAATTATTTCATGATCAATCTCCACGAAAGTATGGGACCGGACCGGGATCAAACTCGCGACCCCTGGATCTGCAGTAAGACACGCATCTGTAGCCAGACACGTTACCGACTGCGCTACGCAGCCCGGTCAAGATGATTGCAATACTAGAATGGACATAAAGTAACGTACAACAAAACATAGAACAGTTACAGACTCCCACAATGGGAGTAACAATAAACAAAAAATCAACAACAACAGAACCACCGCCTTAGAACGGACAGCAGCCTAAGCCACCGGGGGGCTTAAATGCATTATACTGGTACCAAATCTTCGCCCTAGATTCCGCTGTTGTTGAAGTACAAGAAAGGTTCAGCTCGCATGGAGGCCATCTAACTAATGCAATGTATCATCATGGAGAAACACTCCAATCAAATTAACACACCATGATGAAACAAAGAAAAGGGCTCATGACTCACAGATAGTCAGAGCTAAAGAAAACCTCAAGTTGAGCCACGGTGGGTCCAGCTACAGATAAGCATCAGGCCCCAACCCACCGATTAAAGCTTTTCGTCAGAGCCGTCATAGAGTCTGAGGCCTGACCCACTGTCATGCAATTAAAGAGGAAACCATAGCTATAAACCGTGAATGGGTGTATCCAACCGTTATATAACGTTTTACTATCTTTTTGAATTGATCACTAAAATTAGGTTTTCCAACAATTCTTTTGTATTTATAAACTAAATCACCATAAAATATAGGTTCTGATATGCCTTGTTGCAGAAGAGATTTTAACCCAATGTTGTATTTAACAATTAACTCTGAGTGTCTGTGGTAGAATTTAGAAAATGCTTTTCGAATTTTATGATAATTTCAAAATTAAAATCAGGGGAGCTAATAATTACATATTCAAAGACTTTATTGATCAAAAATCAAGTAAATGTGAAGAAATCAGCATCACAAACCTACCAGGCAGATCATATAAAGGTCAAAACCAAAAATTTGGGATATCAGTTTTGGCATCTAGTGTCCTTTTTTTTTTATTTGAAAAAAAGGAATGCATACATATTTAAGTTATAAAGAAGTTACATGCATAAATACAGTAAAACCTGTCTTAAGTGGCCACTCAAAAACAGACAAAACAAAGGTCTTAAAGACAAATGTAGCTCAATGAAGGTCTAAAGTATTGCAGAATGCTCGAGCATTCTGCAATAATTTTGACCTGCATTAAGCGATAATCAGTCTTGAAAACCAAATTTGGTCTTCTTTTTGAGTGACCGTTTAAGACAGGTTATACTGTATATCTGAAGTGAGGCAGACTTGTGCTTTCATAGGAAAGGTTGTTGTATGGAGGGGGTGATGGTGGGAAAAGCTGATCTTCTGTAGAGAACACTTGAACATCAATAACATCGCAGGTACTTTATGACATGATACTCCACCACAGAAGAAACTTATCTAAAACAAAATTGTCTCTGAAAGTTGTGCTGTATGAAAATTGTGCTGATTTGATTTAATGACACATACCTTTTTTCCATTACGAGTAACCTTCCTTGAATTCCCACAATGCAGCCATACCCATTTAGAAGGTCCTCATATACCAAGGGTTAATTTTGTAATGGAGGTGTGGAAACATATACTGTTATTTGCATGCTTTAAATTTGATTGAATGAGAAAAATGTCAAGCAAACGTCCAGAGGTGTGGACTAGATCACATAAATGTTAAATGCTTTGCAAAGAAATGCATGCATTTGGAAAGTTCGTTTTAGAAAATGCAATCAAGCCATTTATAAAATCATGAGAAAACCTGCAGTTTACGTCATTGTGCTGATCAGTCTGCTCATTGACGCAGTCTGATCAGCATTATTTGATGTATCCTGAACAATAAGGACAACAGATAAACTTGCTACAGACAAGTTTTCAATAATCTTGCTATCATCTTCAACCTCATAAGTGCACCAACTTTTCAAAATTCAATACCCTCTTTTGAAAACAGTGTAGATCCCCCTAACAACCTACATCACAGAAAGTGAATTCTGTAGATTATAAGAATCTATCATGAGTGTGAGGGTAGGATAGAAAAATCTGTCCCGAGGACCACCGTTTGGCATCATGAGGCTTGCAGAGTGATGACAAACGGTGATCGCGAGGGACGGATTTTTCTATCCCACCCTCACACGAAAAATGGATTCTTTTTCCTGCTCACCACTGTTTTTCTTAATTTTAAAATAAGCTTCCAGAAGTCCCTGAATACGCTAAGATGCAATTTCACATGATGACATTACTTTAACATAACAATGACATCACTTGACAACCATGTGTATGAGTTTCAATACAACCAGTGTATGTAGCACTCACGTGACAGCCTGGTTAAGATAGCCTGGGTAAGATAAGATTTTTCTATCCCAGGGTAAAATCTCGGATATCCTTATCCGGTGTGCAAGAAAGTTTTGTATGCCGTGTTGAAAAGTCAGTTCGAATCAGTGATGTAATGAGTGCTTCTATTTGATACAGCAAGCTTGTATTGATGGTGTTATGTTCACCAAAGGTAGATATAGAATAATTATATCATTATGTTCCAAACTGAATATAGTTGATAATTTCAAGAAACACTTGGACCGAATAATTAAATAACGCAAAAAGCATGGTCACATAGGTTGGTCTGGATGTATTCCATAAATGTGATTTGATTCTTTACGTCTCATCAACAATCTTTCAGTTATAAAGGGATTCTTCCTGGGTTGAACCAGTACTAGGCTAGGATTAATGTACTTGCTCAAGGACACAACGCAGTGACGCCGGTGAGGCTCGAACCCGCAGCCCCTCGGTCTCCAGTCAAGCACTCTACCACTGAGCCACTCGCTCCCCTCTTTATGAAGGAGCAGGCTGAAGATAAACTATAAAGTAAAACAGAATGTGCACTTATTAGGCTGAATATGACAGTCTCTTTGCGGGGTAGGTTGTTGCCTGTCTTACCTGGCCGCAAACACTTAGGTTTTCTTGTGAAATGACTCAGATATCACAGGTTTAGATAAAGAAAAATGTTGAGCGTAAAATTGTAAATATTTTCTTACCCATCCGTTTAAACATATGGTTTGGGTGCTCAAAAGAACAGTCTCATTGAGACGGTTCTTTTGAGTACCCACAACATATGTTTTGGTTGAGAAATGAGAAAATTATTTTTTGGTAGGCACTCTTAACTAAAGGCTCAGATAAACAAAGTGTAGTTGAATATATCTCAGACAAAGGGTACCTGGTCTCTTATTTGTAAGTTCATCTACGCTAGGAATCTCGAGATGATGCATATATTGGGACTAAATCGGTGAAGTCTCCCGCACTATGAAGTTAATCAAACAAATTTAAATCATAAATTATTCAACAATAAAAAGTTACTTTAGTTCATATTTAGAAGAGGGAATTTGTGTGTGATTATTAACCCTTTTACCGCCAGTCACGACTTTTGTTGTTTGCCCTTATGTCTGCTTATAGTCATTGGTAGCCTATATTGCAAACAATATGGACCCAGATCAGAAAGCCTGATCAGGGTTCATTGTGTTTGCTCGCATGATAAAATCTAGTCTGATGAGCACTTGAATATATGCAGCAGGCGTAAAAAGCAGACAATGATAAGGATTAAAATGCCAATCATGATTGCAGCGAATGACAATCTCCATGATGAACCTTTATTTACAGGGAAAATATGGCTAAATAGTTATTGCATGTAGCAGACAATTCGCATGTACACCCCTTGCATCTAACCGTAACCCACAATGTCCTGCATATGCAGATTGTATCCAACCATTGCCATTGTTGAAGAATTCATTAAAATATTATTTGAGCCGTGACATGTGATTTCCAACAATGTGTCATTTTTACAAGTGTAGACTTAGATGAGCCTGTGCAGCCTCCTTTCAAGGTTAGAAACTCCAAATGCTTTTCAGTCAGTAGCTTAACACTCATAGAATAGTCAAGCAACTCGCAAAGGCTCTGATCAGACTGCGCGTATGGGCAGGCTGGTCTGAGCCTTTGCTGGTCGCACATACCATATTGTTGGAAATCTCATGCGGTGGCTCATTTGTGATCGTTTGCTACCATGGCTTCAAACTGGTTTGATTGGACTGTCTGTTATCTCAGTATATTACTACAAAATCATGTTTTCTTTTATACCATTCGTAATTGAGCATATTATTAAACTGCAGACTATAGCAGGATCATTTTGACTCTTTGATTTCCATTCAGGATTTGTTAAATGGCAGAAAAATTGCTAAATGAGCTGCGACATGAGATTTCCAACAATGTGGTAAGTGCGACGATCAGAGCATATGGGCAGTCTGATCAGAGCCTATGCAAGTCGCTCAAATATTCTATGAGGGTTAAGCTACTGACTGAACATCATTTTGAGTTTCTAAGCTTAAAAGGAGGCTGTAACGGCTCTTCTGACTCTACACATGTCAAAAACAATGTGGTATGTGCGACCAGCAAAGCCTCAGATCAGCCTGCGCATAGGCGCAGTCTGATAGGAGCCTTTGCACGCCGCTTGAATATTTTATAAGTGTTAAGCTACTGACCGACATTATTTTGAGTTTCTAAGCTTAAAAGTAGGCTGTATAGGCTCGTTACGACTCTACACATGTAAAAATGCCACATTGTTGGAAATCACATGTTGCGGCTCAAATTGAATTTCCGAACATGCATGTCCAGGTAAACAAGACTGTCAGGTATCGTAACATAATGTGGGTTATGGTTCAAATACAGAGGGAAATGTAATAGCACATCTTATTGGTGCTCTGAAAGAAGCAATTAATGAAGTTTAATGACATCTTGGTGTTGTGTACATGTACAGTGTAGTCCCTTTATAACACCGGCTTTGGGTTTTACAAGAACTCCAGTATTATAAGTGACAATTTTACACAGAAATTATAGGATCATTTTCCTATAATTCCTTTGTAAAATTACATGGTAAAAAAAAAATTGGGAGCCACAACCTAACAATTTTATATTCAAATCCATGTTATAACAGGATATGTTATAAAGGGACTGTACATGTATGGAAACTGAAGAAGCGGATTTACTAAGCTACACAGGAAAGTTAACCGATTTATGCTGTACATCTCCAAAAAGCGTCATCAACGCACAGTGCAGACCTAGGTGAGTCTGCACAGAGTATTATTTTTCGTCATATTCTACATTCTTTGCCCTATCACTACACTCCTCCTCAATATTTACCAGTTTGTTAATTTGCTTGTGCTAATGCTTTACATCCCAGTCAACAAAATTCCAGTCATGTTGGGACAATTTCCTTTCTTCCTGAGTTAAGCCAGTACTAAGCAACCAATACAGTGTCTTGCTCAAGGACACAACACAGTAACTCTGGTAAGTCTCGAATTAGCAATCTTTCCATCCTCAGTCTAACGCTCTACCAACTGAGCTTGACATTTTTTTTCCCAGTTAACTTGCAGGATTCCACTCCATATGAGCAGGTTCAAATCAAATTAATTTTAACTGGCAGGCCCTTCCAATGAATAATGGACCCTTCCCATGTAAGGCAAGCAAGCAGATTTGAAGATCTCATTAGCACAAATGGGTAAACATATAATGCGGATATGGTTGAACTTGTGTAAATATCTACCCTTGTCCTGCTGAACCTCAAGGGAATGGGGAGCAGTCTGATCTGGGTCCATATTGTTTGTAATACAGGCTACCAAAGTAAATAAGCAGATAAGAGAGCAGACAACTAATACTGTGAATGGCCGAAAAAGAGCTTTATGCTTTGCCCTAAACATGCTAAATATTTAAATGGATAAAGTAGAATCTTGTAAATTCAAAGTCTTAAGGACTTGAGAATTCATTTCTAATTTTCAGTAGTTCGAAATATATAACCCCCAAAAATGAGCATTTTTGCGTTTTTTTCCTATCAAACATAATTTGGGCGCGCAAAAGAAACATCTCAAGGAGACATTTCTTTTTCGCACCCAAAACATATGTTATTATAGACAGTCATTAAAATAGGTGCACTATTATCTGAATCCAGTGTGTCCCAAAATTAAATTCCAATTAGCGAGTATTTCAAAAAATTGAAGTTCAAATTTTGAGGTTTTACTGTGGTCAAGTATGAGCAAACCCATTTGAAAGGACCAATTCAAGTCTCACCAGGATCAAGACTGTTTGCCATTCTGTCATATTTTATACACAAATTTACAGAAAATTGAACGTGCTGCCTTTTAGCACTTATCCTGCCAAAATTTTTATGTCCTGAAAATGTCTGCTGCATTTAAACAAATGCAATTCAGAATACTTTTATCATGGAAGCAAACACTATGAACCCTGATCAGACTAAGAGAGCAATCTGATCTGGGTCCATAACGTTTGCAATATTGATTACCAAATGACATCATGAGACAAGGAAGCTAGAACGGTGGGATAAGGATTAATTGGTTCACCAGGACAAAGGTTTCCTTTATTCTGCATGGGATAGGATATACATTCTGCTTTTAAAACATTTATAGGCCATTAATAAACCCAGGTAGCCCAATACTCGCCCAGGTGGTCTAGTACAGAGCCCAAGAAGCCCAATACCAAGCCCAGGGCTCCCTGAACTTACCAGGCATGTTTGTGGCTGCTTTTGCGAGGCCTCCTGAAGATATTTGCAACAAATTCTAAGGATACTACAGCTGATATAAGTACAACAAAATAGGGGCCAGCCCATGTAATATGAGTATTTATCACATACGGTAAATGTTCTAAAATTTCTAACACTAGTTGCCTGCAAAAAAGGCCTAGACAAACAGCACAGACCCAGATCAGATCTGATCAGGGTCTTTCATATTTGCGATTCTGACAAGCATTTTGTGGATTCCAGCCCTGAAAACCAACATTTTTCAAGAACAAAAGAGAAAAATGTTGGAAATTTAAAACATTTACCATATTTTCAGTAAACCAGCTACTGATTTCCCCCTGGGAGCCCCTTATCTATAAACCATCTGGACATGGGTGTGAGCTACACATAATATTATGTAATACAATATTAGCCCCAAATAGCCCGGAATAAATGCCTTTAAATGTGCCTGCTCAGCTACCCAGTGATCTTAGGGCTTCCACGTTTACGAAATTTTGTAAACATTTACACGAATTCCAGAAATCGAAACGATTCTGTTTACACCCAATTACCATACAGAATTTTTTCATTGTCGCAGATCGGTAAAAATCGCCGATATTTTTCCTAAAAAAGAGCTCTTAAAATATTGTAACTTGTGCAAACATTCAAAATTGTTTGGTTAGGTGATGTGATAGAACTCATTTCAAGTAATTGCAACCTGACTGCAACATGCAGGCTCATCAATAACCGACATTTCTTTAATGTGTCTTCCCTTGTAAACAGTAGCAAATGTGTAATTGGTTGACACACGCGAGATGTAACTGCCAATCATCACGTAGGCAGCTGAAATTGACATCAATACACACACCGATGGGAAGTGAAAAAGAACAACACAGTTTGAAGCCATATGCTTTCACATGCGTGTCCACCTAATATTAAGGACATAAGGTGTGCATTTACATATCTGATGAAAATGCCTAGCACAGTAAGATAAAATTCAGGACATTTTCATCACAACGGACATCGGTCACTGTGTCCGCAGAGCATGTCCACCGTAGTTCTAATTTTATTAATTAATTATTGTCAGAAACTTTATCAAATACACCTGAATCTGAAAAAAAACAACACTATTTTTCATTAGAAGATGCTATTAATAAACCATGAAGGTCGTCACATGCTAAAGTTTATTTAAACGGTAAGTCACTTTTGTAAATGTTTATTGCATAAACATGAAATGCTTCCGTTCACACGTGTAAACGTGGAAGCCCTATGCTTGATGTCTTATTTATTGGTCTAAATCTTAATCTTTTACCATATTACATAAGGCTCCAATGAGACTGTGCAGATGCAAATGTTTGCCATAGCCTCAGCTAGTTAACTATGGGAAAAGTTACCATATTTTGTGGGCTGGCTTATTTAATTTACCCCTTTTCATGCTGAATTTTTTTCGATTTCTGATGTTTATTTAAACACGCAAACCTCCCCAGTCAGGTTCTGGTCTGGGTTGCAAAAATCTCTGTTAAACCAGGTATGTACAAATTCAGCATAACAAGTGGTCTAAACAGTTTAAAGCAAGGCAAATGAAAAAATGTTAAAATCTATTTTCAAAAGGCACATTAATGCTAATTCAAACTTTTACAAACAATCTAAGTGTACAAAACTAATATGCAAATTTCAAACTTTTACAAACAGCATACATATATACAAAACTACCATTTATTATCAGTTCAATAAAATGCACAAATGCATTGAAATTAACTCTTACCATGCTGGATATTATCGCTAACTACATTCTTCCCCAATTTTTATTTAATCAACTTGCATGGTTCAAGTTATTAGCATGTGTTTATAAGCAGAAAACAGTGCTGATCCTGATCAGCAGGCTTCTTAGTATATTTCTTAGAAGCCAGCTGATCTGGATCTACACTGTTTTCAAAGTAGAATATATTTAGCTTTAGCATGGTCAGGGTTAACAAGCATAAACAAATTTACCAATTATAAAAAATCTTTTCACAATATCCATGCAGGAAAAAAACATTGTTTAAATCAATACCAAATGATGGAAATCAGTCTGTGCTTCTGCCAAGTCTGATCAGCGCCATTGTTTTTGGCTTCTTAGAAAGTATACTAGCTTTATTTACTATTTTCAAGATTCAAGCTGGTCTCTGTAGCTAAGCTGGCTGGTTTCAGTCATGTCTGAGGTTCAAAATAAATGGGCTGCCTAGCAGAGCTGCTGTATGCTTATGGCTTATAGCAGGGCTTGAGTGTCATGCATCTCAAGTGGGGTAAAGCTCCCAAAAATTCAGAGGCAAGATCTCAACAACACTGAAATCTAGTTGACTGGGACATTAAAGCTTAATTCAAACTCAGTCTAGTTGCAAAACCCAGTTGGGTTTTCTTTAAAAAGGAGGCTCATTAGGATCCCATCTGATTGCACTCAGTAGGACCTAAAACTTTGTACACTTTAAGCCATGTTGAATACTATAAAATTTACTATTACATGCTTTTTAAATATGGAATTTAAGTTATAAAATGGAATTTGAAAATTATAAGGTCATGACTTACTTTCTGAAAGTTAACTTTGGTTAAAAATCAGATGACAATATGCCAATGTATTAGCTCTGTGCCATACACAGCTGCTCAGAACACAAAAATCTAAATTAATGAATACAAAAATATGCGATCTTGCTTTCATATAAACTGTCGGAATTTTTACTTGATATAACAGCCAAAAGTGAACTTGCAAACATATACTGATGTCTATTGGGGGCTCGATGCGAGAAAACCCATCTTCCGGGGTTTGAGAACAACACAGGTGCAGATCAGCCTACGCATCCGTCCAGGCTGATCAGCACCTTTCTTATTTGCTTTTTGAAACGAATCATATGTAAACTTGCTACTAATGAAATTTTTATTTTCTGGCTAGTTTCTGTAGCTGAGGAGACTGTTTTGAAACTCCCATTGTCGGAAACCCTGAAGACAGGTTTTCTCACGACGTGGCCTATGTAACTCTCACAATCCATATTCAAAGGTAGATTCCATATTCAAAAACAATCTTGTTAATGAAAGTGTTTTGAATGTCTGCCATTGATTACTTACTTTCTTTGGCGTCTCTCTTCATTTTTCTGTATTATGCGTTCTTCCGTCTCCTGTATCTCGTGTCGGAACTGCTGAACCTGGGCGGCATCACCTCGCAGCTCCATCTCCGCAAATCTCTGACTCAAATCCTCCTTCCTGTCCCGCAGATCTTGTAAACATGAATACAGATCACTGTCTTCAGCTTCCTATAATGATACAAGGGAAACCACTCTATAGGACTCAAGCATTAAAGGGAGGTTAACACAATCATAATTGATCACATGATTGCAAAGAGATGCTGAGTACAATTTCATATCAGAAATGATAGCGCCTGATAATACTTACTGTAAAAGAACATTTATCAATTTCCCTCATTTAAACTAAAGAGCACATGGAGCACATCATTTTTACTTAAGTTCTATACATTCTTTTGAACTAAGTGTTTAGAATCCACGCTTTTTCATCCACATAATGAATCCATATTTACCCTTTGTATTCTGATGGATTTTCCCATGCATATTGATACAATAAGCATGGGACTACCCACTTTGTACTTTAAGGGCTCACAGGTAGAATTTTCAAAATTATGACGTATATATATTTCTGTCCCTAAAGGTAGTTTTAATCTTAGCAAACAGTGCAGACCCTGATGAAATGTATTCACTGTTTGCCAAAGTACCCATTTAGGGGTTTCCAGTATACCAAGGGTTAATAATGAATAAAAGCATCGCCTACACTGCAAGATACTCTGCATCAGAAGAAACACTGTATGATACCCTGCATCAAAAGAAACTATTTAAAACAAGATTCAAACTCATTGAACTTTTATCCCCTCAAAATGATCTGGAAAAACAGATCCCTTAGAAATAGAGAACTTTTAAATTTTATTGAGTCTCTCATGAGAATTAACCCTTAAAGCACCAACCACGACTGAAGCAGACGCCACATTTTGTGACATCTTTCCTAATTTTCGAATGAAATAAGGAATGATATTTCATAAGAATCGTCTGCCAGCAGACGATTCTTATGAAATATCATGCCTTATTTGTTATTTTTGAAAAAGCGTCAAAATTTGAAATTGTCGTCTGCTGCAAATTATAGATGGCGCTTTAAGAATTAATAGAAATTACAACTCTCACATTCCCCTAGCACTGGTTTAAGCGATATTCCACTTTCTGCAAGAACCCAATATTCCTGAAGGACCAAAATATGTATAATAAACACTAGATTGATGTGCAAAGCCACCTGTCTCAACTCCTTCCTTGCTAATGGCGACTTTTGTCATCTGCTGATAACCTTTGCAAACAGTTTGGACCCAAATCAGAACCAGCAGAATGTTGGTCCTATTCTGACCCAAACCGTTTGACACTGATAGTTAGTTCTCCTGAAAGAGTTTTTCGAAAAGGTAATTTTGAAAAGTCAGCAGATGACAACAAAAGCCTAAAAGAATTACCCAGCATGCAAAGAGTTAAGATGCCTAAAAGATATTAATCAAAGTCATTTTAATGTCAAATGATAAATGGGCCTCGTGCGGAGAAAATCTGTCTTCGGGGTTTCCGACAAAACGATATTCAAATCGATGTCCTCAGCTACAGAGACTAGCTAGAAAATTGAAATTTCACCTTTGGCAAGTTTAGATATAATACTTTCCAAAAAGCGAATAACGAAGGTGGATGTGCAGGCTGGTCTGCACCTTTGTTGTTCGCAGACCCCCCAAGACAGGTTTTCTCGCGTCGAGGCCCAAATTATAATAGAATCTTACATTCGTACTCCTGTATTATTGAATTTATGTAACTTGTTGCGAAAAAGTGATAATATGCTCGGCTAGCCTCACATTTTATCACTTTTCCCCCAACTCATTTAATAAATTCAATAAAACATGAGCATTCATGTAAGATCCGCTATCTCTTGCATAGATAAATAGATGATGCATTTTCCTGTTTGAAACCTTATAAGAGCAGTGGTTACAAATGACTAGAACACTATCTTCTCAGTAACAATGCTGAATTCTTGGGCTCCATAAACAAATGGTCAGAAACTTGTATGCTCGAGTTGCCCATGTGAAAATGGAGGAAGATGACAAACATTATGTACATTAATCAGAATTAAAAAGTTTAATACTAGTCAACACTTTTTGCTGAAGACTGCTTGTTTCAATATTTAGGCATTTTACAGTCAATCTGTAATTTCAAGAACTAAAAATAATCTTAACACACAAAAATACAGTAACACAATAGCAAATCATGCACTCCAAGTCAGCCATCACACATCAGAAGTTGCATCCTTGTATCCACACCTGATGAGCACCAATCCGGAACAAAACTGTCCTATATCACAAAATCCTTTTCGATTGTCAAAAATTTTTTCAACTGCCAAAACAACAATCATAGAATGCAAATTTTCAGCGAATGAAAATATCATTTTGGCAATCAGAAACAAAATTTTGTTTAAGTTTTCGTTCAGGACTGCCGCCTACTTGGTGTGGTATCCATCCCCTGCTTGGTAACAGGTGCCGTAGAACCTGAAACTGTCCTTCTGATATTTGCTAATTTTCAGGGCTATTATTAAAGTTTGGACAGTCAATAGAATGCGTTCATTGGTCACACAGAAAATTTATATTGTATTTCTCTGGTGAGAAATTGTTTCTATGTAATAAAACAGTGCCCAATGCACCATTTATCCAGGTTTTCCCTTTTTTCATTATATAAACCCATTTACAGATCAATTTTTGCTATCGGTACATAAGCATTTCTCACAATACAGCATACAGCATATTCTAGAGTTTTGAACACTGACATCATCTAAATTCTAACCCTTCTCATGAACTTTTTTCAAAATGAAAAATAGCAATATTTTTCTTAAATTTCTCTATGAAAATAAAGTAAAACCTTTCTTAAGCCACCACTCAAAAAGAAGACAAAAATTGGTATTCAAGACCCAGAATCGCTTAACACAGGTCAAAAGTAAGGAGAGCATTCTGCAATATTTTTGACCTTCATTAAGCTATCATTGTCTTTAAGACCTTTGTTTTGTCTATTTTTGAGTGGCCACTTAAGACAGGTTTTACTTTATTTGTTGTGGTTCTCATTGGAAGTTTCTCTATGAGACACTTTCAATGTGTATTCTCAAATGGATTTCCTTGAAAAAGAAAACAAACTACATGTAGCAATTTAATATTTTCTAAAAAAAATTGCTGATTAAATCTTTCATTCATAATATGCCTACTGAAACGGTAAAAAGTGTAGACCATGATCAGAGAGATCCTTCTTGGTCTGTATTATAGTCTTTTGCCTTTTAGTAGAAAAAAATAGCGCTCAAAATTTTAGAACAATTGCACATTTTAAAGAAAAACTAAAGAAAAAATTCAATCCTGTCACGCGACAAGTCACAACCAAAATAAAAATCACTTGAAATGATGACAAAGCAAACACCATTTTTCAGCTTTTTTTAGTTCCAGTCTTACCCAAGATTTTGTAAGCTTCTGAAATGTAAACATTAAATCTACACTGGTACTCTGATACACAACTAGTTGTTATACCTCTTTTGTTGTTATTACTGGGGTCCATCATGGATCCCATATTTTCCCTTCATTATGGTCTGTCAGTTTTACCGCTTTATTTAGCTATGTCATGAGCCATCAGTTTATCTATATACATTGACTACACATTGTTGGTTTAACCTTTCTCTTGCTCACCATACATGCCAATTGTCGTCTGCTTTTTTCATCTATTGATGATGTGCTTTGGTATCCTATATTGCAAACAATATCGACCCAGATCAGGCTGCTATATATACAGGTATATCCTTCTAACAAGGTATACCTGACTGAAGTATGCATAATATGCTCATAATTTTTTTCTAAACTGAAGACATAACAAGCCATTCTCCTTTCAATTCATCTGTTTTCAGAAAACACACTTCCATCTGCTCTTCAAAAATAAAACTGAGCTTAGAGTCTTATGTCCCTTGTTAAAGTGATGTCCCTTAGACACTACTGGCATGTAATCAGTCAGTAATTTCCAAGTCTTTCATTTTTACTTTAATACCTGATTTAGATTTAAACACTGTAACTTATCAGTATCGCCATTGTTATAGAAAACAAAATATTACATTATAACTTAATGATGTAATCCTTTCAAATCAATCCTAAAAATTCAAATCCAAGTTGTAGATTTTTGCTAGAGAAAACTCCCATCCTACAGTCAAATTTTTACTAATAGTTTTGGTAAACCGCTTGCTTTGTACCCAGGGGTCTCTAGTTCAATCCTCAGCTCTCCCAGTGAGCGTATTAGAATTAAAGCAGTGGCTCTGTCTCTAGGATGTTTTAAACAAGAACCACTGCATGTTGAGCATTCTGATGTTCCCACCTGGCCCAGTCCTAGTTACTGCCAAGGAACAGTACAAAATTTTTTTTTATTATATAAACCTCAAATTGTATTCTGTTTTGAAAACAGTGTAGATCCAGATCAGCTGGTTTCTCAAAAACCAGCTGATGAGGATCCACACTGTAATCCACTCTGCTTGTAAATACAGGTTATAACTGAAATTGAAAAAAAATGGAGGAAAGTAGTACAAGAAAATATCTAGCATGATAGTTAATATTACAGTTAGACCATATGGGCCGCAACGCAAGAAAACCTGCCTTCGGGGTTCCTATAAAGTGGTATTCAAACCCGCCTTCTCAGCTACTGAGACTAGCTAGAAACTTGAAATTTTGCAAGTAGCAAGTCTAGGTATGATACTTTCCAATAAGCGAATAACAAAGGCGCTGATCAGACTGTGTGGATGCGCATGCTGGTCTGGGCCTTTGTTGTTTGCAACCCCCTGAAGACAGGTTTTCTAGTAACGAGGCCCATATATTTGGGGTATAAGTAATAATTACCTTAGGATTTCTCATATCCACCCAGACAAGAAGGGCAGCCAGTTCTAGAGGCTCACTGTACTCGTTCTTCAAGGGTACACTACGATAACCTGTAAATATATACATTCAACTCTGTCAGAAAATGTTTGTCACCATGGATCTTTTAAGGAGTCAACCTATATTATCATACAGAAATGTGCTGATGCTAGTATTATCGTCGCAATTAACCTGTAAATACAAACAATCCATTCCATCAGAAATATTTGTGTACCCTCGATTTTAAAGTGTCAACTGACATTATTAGACCTGAAAATTATCCATACTGAAATGTGTCCTTGTGAGTAAGCTATTTTTGTTTAAATATCTGGTCAGAAGTTTATGTACCTGCCAGTCAGATGTTTTAACTCTTTGCCTACTGGATAATCTTGAAAGTTTTTTTTTGTCGTCTGCTGATTTTTTTGCCAAAAACAAGGCCAATTAACACAATCATTATAAAAGTGTGTAACAGTATTGTTCAATCACAAGATTTTCTGTGTTTAGACCTTTGCCTTCTGGGTATTTTTTGTGCTTTTTTGTCTGCTGATTTTTTTCCTGCCAAAATTCACTTTTTCAAACAATTCTTTAATACCACCATAGTATCTAACAGTTTGGACCCAGATCAGGGCCGACATTTTGTTGGGCCTGATCAGGGTCCAAACTGTTTGCAAAGGTTATCATTAAATGACACTAGCAGACAAAGAGTTAACCTTTGCAATATTTTCTTATCATTCATTGAAAATATCTTAATTGATGCAAATTGATATGGTCTCAATGGGATGCTTTCGATGAGTACCCACAACATATCCTGTCTTGGAGGATTAAAAAAAACTGATAAAGTAAATTGAGACTCAATTTAAGAAAACATGATCTTGTTGCATGCAGGCAACAAAGTATAGACCAGCCTGCACATCTGGACAAACTGATCAGCATTTTAGCTTCTCTCTGCAAAATATGATAGTTAAACTTGTGACATGCAATTTTCAATTAAGCTAGTCTCTGTAGCTGACCAAGGTGAACTGAGCCTTATCTGTTAATAAACTGTGAAGACAGGGTTTCACCCTATAAGGCCAATTTCCAAAAATATCTTCCATCTTGTAAAATCTATCAATTCTACATCAGGATACATAATGTACCTGTTAGTGTTTTCTCCCAGAGGGATAGCGGTGGGAATACCCAGGGGAATTAGACAAATATAAATGTCTAATTCCCTTGTCATGGGGTTAAAACTATTGTCTAGTTCCCCTGGTGTGGCATGATCAGTTGTCTAAAACCCCTAGTATTGGGCACCCATGTAGAGAAAATAACTGTCTATAAAACCTGCCATAATAGTCTTTTTTCCATGTTTATTTGTTTGTATTCGGTTAGCGTAATAACTGGAACAGCAGATATTATCCAATCAAATGCTGGTAATTACAGACATTCCATTTGGAATTTTTGTAGGGTATCGAGATGCTCTGCCGATTGCATTTGACTTGTGAAAACTGTTTATAAACATGGAACAGAACTTTGAACATTTTTACCGTATATGACCTTGCAGCACAATCTTCTCAAGTCAAGGACATTCAATCTGTTAATATATACAGTGTCCCTGCTCAAGTGTAGCAGATCTAATCACTCAATGTCAAATGTAGATGTCTGGAAAGTATTTTTGTTAACATGTGGGATTCAATATTATTTCAATTTATACAGGAACGTTTGATTCTCTATGACACTTTTTCTGAAAAAACTGAGTACCCGTAAATTGTACACAGCAATAACTCATAGTCTAAAGAGCAAGAAAGAGAAGTCCATTTTTGAGGTTCTGTCTAATTCCCTGACCTTAGACTTGTCAATATGCTGAATTTTCCCCTGGCGTAAAAGCATTGATTGTCTAATTCCTGTGTATCCCAAAATTTTTCAGGTGTAATTCCCCTAGGATCCCGCCACCCCTACTCTGGGAGAAAACACTGATAGGTGCATATGTATCATAATATTACCTGATCTGAGACACTGTACTGGGTATGTGGCTTGTCCCAGGAAGTTAGGGTCGCCAAAAACATCTTCATCTTGTACAATAAACCTTATCAGTGCTAGGTCAGGACACACAATATATTATAATCTTACCAGATCTGAGACACTGTACTGGGTATGTAGCCTGTCCCAGGAAGTTAGGGTCTCCAAAAACAGCTCTATCTTGTACAATGAACTTTATCAGTGCAAGGTCAGGACACACAATGCAGGGCCGTCGCCACGTATTTAAAAGTGGTCCGGCGGATGAATACTTCGAGCGCCAACGGCACGAGAGGGGGGAGAGCACGAGAGGGGGACTCCCCCTCTAGTTGGGGGGGTAGGGGTCTCCCCCAAGAAAATTTTGAATTTTTAGCGCTTCTATGTGCGTTTTAATGGGTTTTTTATGCGTTTGGGACCAGATTTCAGTCACGATTTTTTGCTAGAAAAGATATTTCTTGACGCGTGAGAAAACCGAATGCTAAGCATTTTATTTTCAGATAGTCACGATTTTTTACTTTTGTCTTCAGCATATTTCTTAGACATTATGTCACCTATGTTCCCGCAGGTTTTGGCAAATTACTTTTAGCACTGGTCCTTGGTTGTCATGGGCGGATCCAGAGGGGGGAAAGGGGTTCAGACCCCCCCCCCCCCCTTGAAAAATCACAAAAATTAAAGGGTTTCTAAGCAATGCTGGTCCAGATCTCCTGAAAAATCACAAAGTTACCAAGCCAGCATTCAATGTTGGGTCATTATCGGCCCGCCATCGAAACGCCATTTAAATGGCGTTTCTCTAGGCGGGCCAATGATGCCCCGCCTATAGTGGTATTTTGATCCTCAATCCCCTCATCAACTAAAAAAATGTCAAAGTCAAAGTTGGACCTCCTCTGACATAACTTTCTGGATCCGCGCATGGATGTACTTCAAAGAGGTGTATTTTCGAAAAGATATACATAAGCGTCTTTTCAATTAGTACACCCGTTACTTTAAGGATGCAGAGGGCTTCATCTAGATTTTTGCTGCACAACTTTCCTTGACGAGTTCCCTTGTCGATAGGCAGAACGTGAGATCTTTGGTCTTGAACATCGTAATGAAGCCAGGGCCTACTGTCAAACTACGACGGCTTAACCCTCTCTGTTCATGCTTCTTAAAGTCGAATGAACGTTGGGGGAACCGAAAAGTCTTGGGTTGAATTGGAACAGGCAGAACTTGTATATCCGTAATGGAATGAATTGTAACAACACATGCCCACGATGCTCGTAACGTTTAAACATACTTAGTCGCTCAACATGTAATTTAGAAGAAGAAAAAATGTCAATTTGAGGGAAATGAAACTGGCGGATAGAAATTATCTGGGCCTCAATGCGAGAAGACCTGTCTTTGGGGTTTACGACCATGCAAGACTCAAACCAACCTGCTCAGTTACAGAGAGTACATGTAGCTAGAAAGCTGAAATGTTGTGTGTAGCAAGTTTATCAATTAAACTTTCAAGAGGGCGAACAACAAAGACACTGATCAGACTGCGCGGATGTGTAGGCTGGTCTGCGCCTTTAATCTTCAAATGCAACTACGTCAGGTTTTCTCTCGACACGGCCCGTAAGTATGATAACTGTCATTATAATAATTGCATTGTTTTTCAATGTTTTCACACCTTGGCTAGGTCGGTCTATGGATGACAAGTGCAAAAAGCGTTATTGATGATTGCATCAATAAATTGAAAATCAGAGGTAAATGAGCCAAAATGAGAAAAAAGGGACAGGGCGGAAAGCATACTCGTCCAAAAAAGTGGTCCGGCGCTCGCCGTCCTGCCGGACCGGCGACGACGGCCTTGCAATGTGTTATAATCTTACCTGATCTGAGACACTGTACTGGGTATGTGGCTTGTCCCAGGAAGTTAGGGTCTCCAAAAACAACTTCATATTGTACAATAAACCTTATCAGTGCCAGGTCAGGACACACAATGTGTTATAATCTTACATGATCTGAGACACTGTACTGGGGATGTGGCCTGTCCCAGAAAGTTAGGGTCTCCAAAAACATCTTCATCTTGTACAATAAACCTCATCAGTGCTCGGTCAGGACACACAATGTGTTATTATCTTACCTGATCTGAGACATTGTACTGGGTATGTAGCTTGTCCCAGGAAGTTAGGATCTCCAAAAACATCTTCATCTTGTACAATGAACCTTATCAGTGCTAGGTCAGGACATGTGTTATAATCTTACCTGATCTGAGACACTGTACTGGGTATGTAGCTTGTCCCAGGAAGTTAGGGTCTCCAAAAACATCTTCATCTTGTACAATGAACCTTATCAGTGCTAGGTCAGGACACACAATATCAAAATCTACGGATGTCTTTGTCCAAACTGGCTTTAAGCCATTTTCCTCTACAATATCATAAGAGCGCAATTTCAGTAGTGCTTCTTGAATTTAATAAACCCTACCCCTAAACTTGTACTTGGCAAACATTGAAGACCCAGATGAAATGCTGCATCATGTTGATACAATGTTTGATAAGACTAAAACGATCTTTAGAGAAAGAAATTCAATTTTAGTCGGAAATTATAACCTGTAATCCCTCGATAATACAATGAACAATTCCAAGTTTATTGAATCATATCATCAGGCTAAGAACCCATCAGAATATTTTTTTTTTTTTTTTTTTTTTTTTTTTTTTTTAATCTCCCCGTAACATGATGTGCAGAGGGTCGGGGAGGGCCATCCCTCTGTTCACATCTTACAATAATTTTATACGGTTGTATGGTACTCGTTCTCACGCCTTTCATTCTTCAGTGTATGTACATATATGTATATTAATAAGGTATGAGTAATATTAAAATTGAGCCGCAGCATGTGATTTCCAACAATTTGACATTTTTACAACTGCAGACCCGAGCGAGCCCCCGTAGTCCCCCTTTAAGCTTTGAAACTGCAAATGGTGTTCAATCAGTAGCTTAACAGTCATATAATACTCAAAGTGACCAGCAATGGCTCTAATCAGGCCGCGCATATGCGCAGGCTGATCTGAGGCTTTGCTGGTCACATATACCACATTGTTGGAGATCTCATGCACTGGCTCAAATTTAATTGTTTTAAGTTTTACTAGAGTAAAGTTACGGAGAAGATTTATTTTATCTAAAGAAGAAGATAGAAGGAAGAGAGGCTTTCTAGAAGAAGTATATGAGGTTTGAGCGCGACACAGGCTAGCAACTGCTGAGTTATATTTTATTTGCTATTTTTTATATAGTTATTAAAATTTTAGTCTGCCGTTTTATCTAATAAGTTATGGTAATTTTGCCAGTTTGTTTGAAAATTTTCATATTTCCCAGTTGAAATGGAGGAGTACTTATATGTTTGGTATAGAAGTTTTAGTCTATGTTGTAGCACTGTGAGGTTCATGTTGTTCTTGCTGCATCTTGCGTAGTATATATAATATTTTATTTCCATAAGAACTAGTTTATTAATATCACTTTTCTGGTCTGGATCTATTCCGAATATGACTGATTTTTCGTTTAATGTTATATGTATACCGTGTTGACTGAGCCATAAAATCGATTCATTTAAAAATCTTTTGACACATTCGCATTCCCATAAAAGATGTTCGATAGTTTCATCTCTTTTGTTGCAAAATGTACATTTTGGATCTTCAATGAGTTTCATATTGTATAATAAAGTGTTTGTTGCTAAAATTTTATGATTAATTCTGCTTTGGAACCATTGAACTGTACTGTCTTTGGTGATTTTAAATGGGTCAGAAAATATTTTCCCCCACTCATCTTCTTCAAATTTGTATTTTTTAGTCCAAGAGATTTTCCCAGCGGGGATATCTGTTGTTTTGTTTAGTAGATTGTACATGTCTTGTGCTCCTTTTTTACTTTTTAGATATGTTTGGACTGAAAACGGTATGATAGGGTTTACCTCTTTATGTCGTATGTTTGGTAGGTTTAAGGTTTTCTTCCAGGCAAGAAATGATCTTATCAGACCTGAATATTGTAGAAAATTAATTGTGACATTATATGTTGCCTTTAGTTCATTGTATGTATAAAAACTACCATCGTTGTTTGTGAGATCGTTGATGAATTTAATGCCATTTTCAAAACATGATTTATAATACACAGTTTTATCCCCTATTTTGATGTTTTCATTGGAGAAAATTGGAATGGTTTGGAATTGTTGTATCTTTGTTGGTGTGTTCTTTCTTACTATTTGTATATGAGATGAGAATACATCTCTCCAAAACTTGTTTTTAATTTTGGGTAGTATTTTTTCCGTTAAAAAGTTTGTCCCTAAATTGAAAAAGTTTTTTGTATCAGTCATAAACTGTAGTATTATGCTCCATGGGCTGTTGTTATCTGTAATTATCTTTCTTAACCAAGTTGTTTTAAGAGCAGCAATAAAAGCGTTTATGTTGACCATTTTCAAGCCACCGTTACAGTATTCTTGGCATAAGACTGTCTTTTTGATTCTACTAGTGCCTGTCCAGATAAAATTAAAAAATAGTTCATTTAGGTCTTTAAGCAGTTTTTCATTTGGGTTTGGGAGTGAAATGAATAAGTGATTAAGACTTGAAAGGAGAAGAGATTTTATGACAGTTATCCTACCTATGGGGGTGAGACTTCTACGGTTCCAATAATTAATTTTTGTTTTTATGTTTGCTATCTTATCTGTAAAATTTAGAGTCAACATTTTGTCTAGATCAGTGTCAAATGTGATTCCTAATAGTTTAAATCTGTTTACTCCCCAATTTAGTTTCCATTTAGTTTTTAAGAGTCAGTGCTATACTTCTTTGAACCTATCCATACCACATGTGTTTTTGCGAAATTTACCTTAAGGCCTGAATATTTTGCGTAATTTTCTAGCTCGTTTAATGTTTCATTTAGAGATTCTTCTGATCCGTCAAGTATGACTGATGTGTCATCAGCGTATTGTGTTAGAATGAATTCTTTATTTTTGATTTTTATCCCTTTGATTTTTTTGTTATTCTTTATTTTTACTGCTAGAATTTCTGCACAGAGTATAAATAAGTATTGAGAAATTGGGTCTCCCTGTTTACAGCCTCGTTCTGTGTAAAAGAAGGAGGAGAGATTGCCACCTTGATTTATAGCTACTTGTGTTTTATTGTAAAATGTTGATATCCATTTGATTATCGATGGACCAAAATTAAATAATTTAAGTACGTTTTTCATAAATGACAAAGACAGTGAGTCATATGCCTTTTCGAAGTCTATTAGCAGTAATAGTCCTGGAATGTTTTTCTCGTCCACAAACTGCATCAAATCATAAACTAACCGTGTGTTATCTCCAATGTACCTACCTGATATAAAGCCTGACTGATCCCTACTGATAAGTTTGTCAATGACTGTTTTTATGCGATTAGCTATTGAGGCAGAGGCTATCTTGTATACTGTATTTAATAAACATATTGGCCTATAGTTAGTTATTTTTTGCCTGGATTTGTTTTCCTTGGGTATTAAAGTAATTATGCCTTGTCTTTGAATCAAAGATAATTCTCCTATGTTGTAACTATGATTTACTGATCGCATAACAAAAATTCCTATTTTTTTCCAGAAAACCTTAAAAAATTCGCTCGAAAAACCATCTGTTCCTGGACTTTTGTTGTTTTTCATGTTTTTAAGAGCTTTGGTTAGTTCAGACATAGTGATGTCTCCCTCTAGTAGCTTAGATTCGTTGTCTGTTAGTTTTGGTAGATTTGTGTCTTTTAAATATTCTTTTAGATTTATTGCAGACAGTGGGTCATCTTTATTACTATATAAATTTTTATAAAAACTTTCAGCTTCTTTTAAAATTTCTTTTTGATCTGTTAATATATGTCCCTCTGATGTTTCTAACTTTGGTATGATTTTACTTAGATAATTATGAGTTTCTAAAGAACAAAAATATTTAGTGGGTTTTTCTCCTTCTAATAAATTGGTAGCTCGGGATCTGATAACTGCCCCTTTTACTTTTGTTTGTCTTAATTCTGTTAATTCTAATTTTAGCTTTTCGAGTTCTTGCATGTTGTCTTCTTTCAAGTTTTGTTCTAATTTAAGAATATTTGCAGCTAGTTGTGTTTCTTTTTTGTCATTTTGTTTCTTTTTGTGTGATGAGTATGATATTGTTTCCCCCCTTATTTCCATTAGCAGGGTGTCCAGAAAGAGTTGGTCATTAATACTGAGTTGTAAATCGCTTTCAGGTATATTGTGTAAATTCATTGTATTGTAAACTGGTAGACTGTATTGTTCTTTGACTTCATGTATCTTTTTATTTATTGTATTTATGTATTGGATGTCATTTAGAAGAGAGTTGTTAAATTTCCATAATGGTTTACCTTTGATAAACTCAGTGAAAGAGAGGCTTAATGTAACTGGGGAGTGGTCAGATCTGTAGCTGTTTTCAATTTTGCATTTTTTAATAGATGTTAATAGGTCTTCAGTTACTAAAAAGAAATCAAGTCTTGCTTGTTGTAGTGGTTGTTTTCTTCTCCAGGTGTACCTTTTTAGCCCAGGGTGTGCGTCTCTGTATGGATCTATAAGATGTTCTTCATTTATAATATCTAGTAATTTTTCTCTGGCATTTTTATTGTTGATTGTTTTATAATTTTTATAGTCTAATTGAGGATTCAAGACCAGATTAAAATCTCCACACCATATAACTGTTTTGTTTTCTAGCTCAGCTATTTTTTCAGATACTGTTTTAAAAAAGTCAGGATTATCAGTGTTTGGACCATATATGGAGGCTAATGTGAATCGGTTGTTGTGAACTGTTAAATCAAGCAATAAAAAATTACCATTGGGATCACTTATACTGTTATGAACTTTATATTCAAAATCTTTAGCAAATAAGATGGCGATGCCTCTTGCGTTTGACTTATAAGAACTAAAGTAGCAATCATTATTCCAACATGATCTGACCAATTTTTCATCAGCTCCAGGAGCGAAGTGTGTGTCTTGTAAGCAGTATATATGATACTTTTTTTCTTTAAGGTAATTAAATACGTCTGTTCTTTTAGGAAGCAGACCAATTCCTTGGCAATTTACTGATATAATTTCTATCTCAGCCATTATCTAAGAAATCTGGTGTTCTGGGTAGTATCTGTGTCACGCTCAGCCCAAAGGAAAAAATGTTAGGAGAGAAAGAAGAGTTTTTAGGGAGAAAAATAAAAGGAGTGCATAATCTGTGAAATGTAAGAAAATACATCAAACAGAAACAAAAATAGATACATTTTGTACAAAATTAGCTTTACAGTTTGCTTGAATTTGTATAATATAGTCATCCACCTGCTGCCAGTATAAGGATGTGAGACTGTTCCGCCATAATTTGTATTATTAAGCTGTTGGGTCAACATAAAGGTAGCACCTTGTGAATACATAATTAGGACTGGTCTACCTTAGGCATAGGTAAGAGCTAGAAACGAGGCATGGTTTTATTCATAATTAACTATATCGTCTTGCGCCATAACAATTAAGCATATTATTTAACTCTTAAAACGTCAGCAAAATGACTGTATCTAAACAAAAGTCTGTTCATCGGCTAACCTAAGTAAATAGGCAAACAGTGTGGAACCGGACCACGCTGTTCCCACAGGGGCAGTCTGATCCGGATCTACACTGTTTGTCAAAAATGCCTTGATAGTATTCCAGCTTACGTCAAAAGCAGACAGTCTTTTGTGTATTGGCGTGTTGAGGGTGAATAGATTTGATTTTTAGTTTGTATATGGTCACGTTTTTCATGAAATGTAGGTATGTCTGCGTGCCCCAAACAGCTTATAAGCATGTTATCTCTAATATTACCTGTTCACCTTTTGAGCAGATGAAATAGTCCATATTCATGTGAATATCAAAGTTACCACCCATACGGTGACCGAACAGCTCAATATCACATATCTGTACCATTGTTTGGTCATCAGTTTACCGGTAGCAGATTAACGAATATGAAAGGACAAATGTGTTACATGAGCCGTGTCATGTGATCTCCAACAATGTGGCATTTTGACAGGTGCAGACCAAGACGAACCTAGCAGCCCCCTTTTAAGCTTGGAACTTCCAAAAGATTTCCGTCAGTAGCTTAACACTAATAAATTATTCAAGCGATGGGCAAAGGCTCTGACCAGACTGCTCGTATGCACAGGCTGGTCTGAGCCGCTGCTGGTGGTACATACCACATTGTTGGAAATTTCATGCACTGGCTCAGTCATGTTAACATTTTATTAAAAAAAAAAAAACATATTCAGAGACTGTATGGTAGGTGCATTCCCATTTGACCTTTTAGTTTGGAGTGTCAGTTGGGGTGTAGTTATATTTACTATTAACTACTATTGAATATTGTGTCTTAAATTTTCTAAATGCAAATACTTTATTCTACATCATTAAAACATTAAGCAATTTTATCTAGCCCACAACATGTAATCTAGTGAAGAGAAGCATACATGTTCAAAAAACGGAAGATTCTATCTTACTGATTTTTTATAGCAATGACATTGAATAATGATCGACCACCTGAACAGACCTATTGTGAGTATAAGTTTCTTGTAGAAGTTACTCACTATTGTTGGAATTTCATTGACCCCAAAAAAATCCATACACGGATATTTCGTGTAGTCGTTTACTAAGAGTCTTCGCTCGAGAGAAAGCACCTTCATGATCGAAAACTATTCGCATTGGATTGCTTCTTTATACTATAAAAGGGGCGTCCTCTCGTGCTGAGGCCCAATCAGCTGTTTGAATAATCGCCACGCTGTATGAGACGTGTCAATCGAAATAAGCACTGTTAATAAATGTGAATTTGTGAGGGCGATGTGTATTTTTTCAATAAAGGATTTAATATATAAATACCGCAACTGATGGTAAGTACTATTAAACGGGAGGCCGCACATAACGGTCAACATTTACGTTATTTGTGCGAGAAGTGTAAATTTACCTATTTGTGGGTGAAGAAACATGATTTTGTCTGATCAGAGCGGCTGTTAAATGGTGCAATTTGACCTATTTATTGAATTTGACAAACATGTATACTTCTCAACCTTATTGTGTGGTGGGTATTCAGAAGATCCGTCTCAATGAGACGAGACGGATCCAATGAGTACCCAAGGCCATGTGACAGGAGATGTTTTACTAATTCTTTTAAATCATCAACCAAAATATGTGTTGTGGGTGGAAAGCGGAACTATTCCAATTAGACGGTTCCGATGAGTATCCAAAACAAATGTTAAAGCAAATGTTTGACCATTTCTTGGAATCGGGATATATATTTGTATATTACAGACGTTTGGTATGAGTGTGGAATTGAAATTGCCAACCAAAATGTGTGCTGTGGGTAGTCAAAGGATCGGTCTCAATGATACGGTTCCTATGAGTGCCCTAAACGAATGTTGAAGTAAATGTTTGACCAATTTCTTGGAATCGACATATATATTTTCCGGATATTTCGATACCAGTGTGGGAGTAAAATTGTCAACGAAAATATGTGTTGTGGGTAGTCAGAGGAACCATCTCAATGAGACGGCCCAAATGAGTACCTACAACAAATGTTAAAGTGGACGTATGCTTAATTTCTTGGGATCAACATATTTGTTTTTCAGACACTTTGCCACGTGCGAAGAAATGAAATTGTTAACCAGAATATGTGTTGTGGGTAGTCAGAGGAACCGTTTAATGAGACTGTTCAAATGCATACCAAAACGAATGTTAAAGCAAATGTTTGACCGTCTTTTGGAATTGACATATATATTTATATATTACAGACGCTTTGATACGAATGTGGAAATGAAATTGTCAACCTAAGTGTGTGTTGTGGGTACTCAAAGGAACCTTCTCAAAGAGACCGTTCCAATGAGTACCTAAAACAAATATTAGAACAGATGTTTGACATTTGGTACGAGTGTGGGAATGAGCTTAAAAACCCAAAAATGTGTTGTGGGCAGTCAAAGGAACAATCTAAATGAGATTGTTCCAATGAGTACTCACTACAAATGTTAAAGTTAATGTTTGACCAATTTATAGGGAGTGACACATATATTTTTCAGATATTTCGATACGAGTGTGGGAGTAAATTTGTCGACCAAAATATGTGTTGTGGGTAGTCAGAGGATCCGTCCCAATGAGACAGCCCAAATGACTACCTAAAACAAATGTTAAAGTGGCTGTATGATTGATTTCTTTGGATCGACATACTTATTTTACAGACATTTTGACACGAGCGAGGAAATGAAATTGTCAACCAAAATATGTGTTGAGGGTAGTCAAAGGAACCGTCTCAATGAGACTATTCAAATGCATACCGAAAACGATTGTTAAAGCAAATTTTTGAACAGTTATGGGATTGACATATATATTTACATATTACAGACATTTTGATACGAATGTGGAAATGAAATCGTCAACCTAAGTGTGTGTTGTGGGAACCCATCAGAATATAAAGGGTTAAAAAAGTCAAGAAAAAGAGATAGAATGCATGCATATTCAGAGCATTTTATCACTTTTTCGTAATGAGTTAAATAAATTCAAAAGTACAGAAGAGTGAATATTATATTCATCATATGACATAAAACTTACAGTAGAACTTCAATGGCTCAAACTCTGTTGGCTCATTAACCTTGGCTGGCTAGAACTATCAATATGATCCCTTCAGGTCATTTTATGCATAATCCACCCTGGATGGCTGAAACTACACTTGGCTAGAACTATTTTTCATGGTCCCAAGCCAGTTTGAGCCATTGAGGTTCTACTGTACATAAAAAACTCAAGATTGTCATTTATACACAATGTTGTTATGGGTATCATAGTGTAACACTACCCAATCTTTAATATACTAGTGTATTATTGCTCTTTATATAATGCATTCCTAAGATTCAGCCTGCTATTGTAAAATTTGTTAAGCTATACAAAAGCACTGAAACTGATCAGAGGGTGCAATTATTGAAGCTTGTAGGGTAATGTCAGTGAACATTCAACTTTAACTCTGTACATGTAAAGTAATTTTGCATTCTCTTTACGCAGTCTCCAACTTTAATTTTAGATTTTTCAAAGAATAATTTCAAGAGTATCATCGGTTTCAAAACAGTTTGGATCCCGATCAAGCCCTACTTTTTTGTCTAGCCTAATCTGGGTCCAAAATATTTTCAAATGTTATTATCAGGCAACAAAAGTCACCACTTGTGGGGTAAAACTTAAGAAAAGACTTACGTATAGTGACAGTTTTGAACTTATTGCAATCACAGTCAAGGCCAACAATTTCTATTTCAACAAAAGGTGACACGTAACCCCGTCCTGACTTCATCAGATGTCTTGCACCTATCACCTGCAACAAAACAAATAGAGGATATTTACTTTTTTGAGGTGAATACCAAATATATTTCATCGAGTGCGTTGAAAAAATCAGTATTTTTCACGAGTGTGTAGCACGAGTGAAAATGCTGACATTTTCACCGCACCAGATGAAATAAATTTGGTATTTGACGAAAAAAGTAAATTTTCTTCTTATTTCATACTCAACGGAAATACAGAAAGCAGAACCTAACTTATTTCTTGGTCGTTTCTCGTTCGATTTGACTTTTGCAGTGTGTTTATCGGGTATAACATTGGGTGTAAAAGTAGTTTGCACCTAGAAAATGGCTTAGAATCATATTTTAACGAATGATACGTAAGAAATTAGCATTTAAAGAAAGTCTATTGAGCGTGCCTTAGGGTAGGCGTCACATGCAAACTGGCGCTACGCCAGGCCAAACAGTGACATCCTTATGTTTGATGTTGACATCACAACATGCATAGCATTATTTCTGACACATATCATTTACTTAAAACCTTTTGATAAAAAATCCCAGTCCCAAAATTGTCAAGAAAGCCTTGTTTTGCTACAGTGAAAATATAAATTGTATCAGTCACTAGTGAAAAAATACGATATTTTTTCACTGTAGAAAAATACCAATTTTACTCACATTTGATATACATTGAATTCACTGCTCGTGATGCAATAAAATTTCATATCTAGATTAAAGTGCATAGTTAAAAATTATTTTTCTTATTTCTCAGCCATAACATTATGTTGTTGGTACTCAAAAGAACCGTTTCAATTATTTTTTCTTATTTCTCACCCAAAAAATATGTCATGGGTACTCAACAGAACCATCTCATGAGATGGTTCTTTTGAGCACCCAAAACAAACATTAAAATTGAAGGATAAGAAAATATTTAGTTTTACGCTTGAAAATTTTGTTTAATGACCTATGTACTTTCATCCCATCAGTTCCTGATGTAGGGTATAACTTCTATATTTGAACTATTAAAGGACGCGTGTGTATCTTTTTCATTTAGAATTTTGAAAAAAACGTTATACGCATATTGGTCAAATATGGTATTTACTGGGCTCATACAGGCAAGTCAAGTCTGTAAAATTCAAGGATTTTCAAGGACTTTTCACAGACTATCCTAGTTTTCAAGGACTAAATTTTCATGATTTACACTTTAAAATTCAACTTTGTAAATGCTGAGATAATGGAGAAATGAGTATAAGAAAATTAGCATAAAAATGTTGCACCTTTATTTGGTGCAGTGCAATTTTTTTACTGATTTTGGTCTCCACTAACAGGGCTGTCTTTTTGAAAATAATAAAATTCAAGTACTTTACAAGATCTAAGGGTGTCAGACTCTCCAGCACTTTTCAAGGCAGATTTAATTTCAAAGACTTTTCAAGAAAGCCCTGGACACTCAAGTACTTTTCAAGTTTGTGCAGATCTAAGATTCATATTGCTTTTGGTCTTGAATAAAGTAGTTTTACAAAATGTCTTTATCCAAATAAAGACGCAAAAAGAATGCTTATTTGAGCAATACACTCTTTTTAGTCATGTTTATCAAAGTATGAAGCAACAAGCAAATTCAGAGAATTTATGTCCCCCGCCATTATTGTTCCAAACCACATGCATATCTTCAGACCATGTCCAAAACAACTGTGAAGTTGCGCACACAAGGTACCCACTATCTTTTCACTTTGATAGTAAAAACACTTAAAAATGACTAAGTTCAAATTGCAAAAAAAGTGACAAAAAATAATCTCAGGATAATATCCAAACCACATGCATATCTTCAGATCATGACAAAAACATCTGTAAAGTTTCAAAAGAATCGGCATAAAACTGTAGGAGGAGTTGCGCACACAAGGTACCCAGTATCCATTAACTTTGACAGTAAAAACGCCAGAAAAATGCCTAAGTTAAAATAGCAGAAAAAGTGATCTTCAGATCATGACAAAAACATCTGTAAAGTTTCAAAAGAATCGGCATAAAACTGTAGGAGGAGTTGCGCACACAAGGTACCCAGTATCCATTAACTTTGACAGTAAAAACGCCAGAAAAATGCCTAAGTTAAAATAGCAGAAAAAGTGATAAAAAATAATTTGAGGATTATATCCAAACCACATGCATATCTTCAGACCATGTCCAAAACACCTGTGAAGTTTCAAAAGAATCAATATAAAACTGTAGGAGGAGATGCGCACACAAGGTACCCACTATCCATTCACTTTGATAGTAAAAATGTCAGAAAAATGGCTAAGTTCAACTGGCGGAAAAAGTGTTAAAAAATAATCTGAGGAATATATCCAAACCACATGCATATCTTCAGACCATGTACAAAACACCTGTGAAGTTTCAAAAGAATCGATATAAAACTGTAGGAGGAGTTGCGCACACAAGGTACCCACTATCTTTTCACTTTGATAGTAAAAACGCCTAAAAATGACTAAGTTCAAATTGCGAAAAAAGTGACAAAAAATAATCTCAGGATAATATCCAAACCACATGCATATCTTCAGACCATGACTAAAACATCTGTAAAGTTTCGAAAGAATCGGCATAAAGCTGTAGGAGGAGTTGCGCACACAAGGTACCTACTATATTAGGGGGACGGAAGGACGGAAGGACGGAAGGACGGACGGAAGGACGGACGGAAGGACGGAATGCCGAAAACTATGTCCCTCCGCTTTTCTTCGAAAAGGCGGGGGACAAAAATAGGTTGCTATACAACCAAACCTCAAAAATATTAACCCTTAAGGCACCAATCACGACTGCAGCAGACGACAAATCTTGTGACATCTTTCCTCATTTTCGAAAGAAATAAGGAATGATATTTCATGAGAATCGTCTGCCAGCAGACGATTCTCATGAAATATCATGCCTTATTTGTTATTTTAGAAAAAGCAGCAAAATTTGAAATTGTCGTCCGCTGCAAACTATAGGTGGTGCTTTAAGGGTTAAACCTTTGGGGTTTACTACTTTCAAAGCACTGGAGCCAATGTTGCTTTATAAAAACAAGGTCAGGAAAAATTAAGTTTATTTCATATTGTTTCAGTTGATACTTCATGTCCCAGTCAACAATTTATCAGTCATATTGGTTTTCCTGAGTTGAAACAGTACTAAGCATTTGAGTGGGGATAATTCGTTTTGCTCAATGGCACAATACAATGTCTTCTGTGAGACTCCAACCGGGGACCTCTGGATCTTATTTCTTTTATACTTACAGTTATTGTTATTGTAAGTGGGTCCACCCGTATGGATTTCTTATCAAAGGGAGAGTAATCTTCATATCTCATACAGTCAGGCTGCAGGACATAGCCACACCTAGCAGAGAAATGAAATGTAGATTTTTTATCTATAATCTATTACCTATAATTTGCAGCAGACAACAATTGCAAATTTTGCCGCTTTTTCAAAAATAACAAATAAGGCCCATTGGTATCCTGGGTCAGGTGTGGTGCTTAATTGTATTTATTATTGATCTTTGCCCTCTTACTATGATATTTCATGAGAATCGTCTGCTGGCAGACAATTCTCATGTAATATCATACCTTATTTTTGTCGAAAATTGGGAAAGATGCCCCAAAATTTGTCGTCTGCTGCAGTTGTGATTGGGGCTTAAAGGGTTAACACTTTTCCCGCCATTCACAACAAATGTCGTCTGCTTTCTCATCTTATTATGTACTTCGATAGACTATATTGCAAACTATATGAAGCCAGATCAGACTCGGAGCAGTCTGATCAGGCTCATACTGTTTTGCTTCCATGATGAAAGTAGTCTGAAGTGCATTTTCATATATATGCAGCAGACATAAAAAGCAGACGGCATTTTCAGGACAAAAATAATGGTAGGGCTAGTTACAACTGTGAAGAGCAGTTTAATGGAAGAGCATCATTAACCCTTACCCTGCCACTATATCTTGTCCTGAAAATGTCATCTGCTTTTTATGTCTGCTGGCTGCTGCATATATTTTAAAAGCACTTTTGATTAGATTTTTTTCATGGAAGCAAACAATATGAACCCTGATCAGACTGCTAGGAGCAGTCTGATCTGGGTTCATATTGTTTACAAAATAGGCTACCTAAGACCATAAGCAGACGTAAAGAGCAGACAGCAAACCTTGTGACTGGTGGGCTGCGGGACGCTTCATCTCGGGAAATGCAGAAACTTTTTTAAATGAGTAATCCTGATGCAGCTATGGAAATGCAACACAAAATAGGATTCATTGAGAACTTAAAATGTTGCTGGACAATAAAGTGGGGTGTCAGATGTGGTTTGTCTAATTTGATACTTTATGTCCCTGTCAACCATTTTTCAGTCATGTAGGGATATTTTATGGGTTGAACCAGTACTAAACAGAGGATAAGTGTCTTGGCATTGACTATGTTAATTACCAAAAAACTTGCTGTTTCTTTAACTTCTTACTCTTTCTTGCTAGCGGCGAATTTTGTCGTCTGCTGATAACCTTTGCTAACAGTTTGGGCTCAGATCTGCCCTGACAGAATGTCTGTCCTGATCTTGATCCAAACTGTTTGACACTGATAGTGTTTCTGAACTAATTCTTCCTTAACCCCCTTTATTTCAATTATTGACTTTCTAAACAAAGTTCTGGGTTCTGATGCTTTTTTTTATGTATGATGATCACTTTCAATTTTTTTTTTTTGTAAATATTTTTTAGGAATACCATTGTGTTAAATGTTCTGTCACGCCTGATCTGGGTTCAAGCTGTTTGAAAAGTTATCAGCAGACAATATAAGAAGTCACTAGCAGGCTAAGAGTTAACTGAAACTACTCATGGGTGAAAGTCCAAAATTTCCAAAATCCTGAACTTTTGAAATTCAAATTCTAAAACTTGCAGGGTGTATACAAAAATGGATAATTTAACGTTAAACTGATCAATTGTGTTTAGATAATCTGAAAACTAATCAAAGAAGTTTTTGTTTCATTCGATTCTTTATGTCCGATCAACAATCTTTCGGTGATGTAGGGATGTGTCTTCCTGGGTTGAACCAGTACTAAACTAAGATTACTGTGTCTAGCTCAAGGACAAAACGCAGTGACACTGGTGAGGCTCAAACCCGCAGCCCCTGAGTCTCGAGTCATGCACTCTACCACTGAGCCACTGCCCTCCCTTAATCAAAGAAGCTATTAAAAACTCCTTAATTCAGCATTTTGAGGCTGACTTTCTATGGAAAGTCAGCCTCAAAATCCTGAATTCAGGATTAATCCTGAAAACTTTCACCCATAAACTACTGGTAATTCTAAGCAAAAGCTCTCCATGAAACTTTCTATGGAAAGTCAGCCTCAAAATCCTAAATTCAGGATTAATCCTGAAAAACTTTCACCCATGAACTACTGGTAACTCTAAGCAATGCTCTCCATGAAACTCTCCTCCTATACACTTCCAGTTAACCACAGCAGACTGATGAAATAAAAGTGTAACTTACATGCCATTAAGAAGAAACTTTCCCTGATTAAGCTGCATACTTCTGTCCGGCGTCTGATAGTTCAGAGCACACATCTGTGACCCACAATTCCACATGTTGATCGGGTCATAATTGGAAGAGTCCACTCTCGGACCTTTTGGATATACCCGACTTAACTGCTTCCTGTTATAAGTTGGAATGGTTAAGGATAATGTAGTATTTTTCTCAAGTTCATAGTCCTTAATACTGAGCCCCAGATACGAGGGATGCAGATTACCACATTGGGCAATTGGTAAAACTCACCCAATTAACTCTTTCTTGCTTGTGGCAACTTTAATTATAAGCTGATAACCTTTGCAAGCAGTTTGGACCTAGATCAGGACCTAATGAACGTCTGTCCTGAACTGGATCCATAATGTTTGATACTCTCTCTGATAGAATTCCTGAAAGAACTTTTAAAAATATTTAATTTTAAAAAAAGTCTGCAGACACCAACTAAAGCATGAATTACCCAGTATGCATAGTTAATAAGAAGTAAAGACGTCTATGCAGTGTTAATGAAAAAAGTCAATAAGCAATGCTTATTAGATACCCCCCGCACAGAAAGAGTCAGTGATAAAACTTGGCAAGTTATAGTTCGAACAAGAAGACCTTAGTTTTGATAAGAAGATTTCAGTAGAATCTGTGCAAATGAAAAAAGTCAATAAGCAATGCTTATTAGATACCCCCCGCACAGTAAGAGTCAGTGAAAAAACTTGGCAATTTATAGTTCGAATAAGAAGATCTTAGTTTTGATAAGAATATTTCAGTAGAATCTGTGCAAACAAAAATTATAAACTCCTTCATGCATATGTTCAATGTGTCTACATTGTATAGGCAAAGTATCAAATTGTTCCATAAAAAGCTGTGGTAGGAGTTGATCGGCCCATAAAGGCACTGTCTATGCATATACAAACACCTTATTAGGGAAAAATTGTCTAAGTTCTCACAGCTGTCATTTTGTCAAAAATTATTTTTTCTGAGCTAAACTCCTTCATGCATATGTTCAATGTGTCTACATTGTATAGTAAAAGTATCAAATTGTTCCATCAAAAGCTGTGGTAGGAGTTGATTGGCCTGTGTATGGCCTGTATGGCCTATAATAGCATAAGCATAAAGCACTCTATTAAAAGCCATTTAGAACTACAAAGGGAAATAACTCTAATAGAATTGGCCCCTAGCCCTTACTTTTTTGTCTAAAGTATTTGTCTTGCATATATGAACATGTTTGCAAGGTTTGATGAAAATCCAGCAATGACTCTTCGAGTTATTAAGGAAACAAAGCGTTACGGACGGACGGACGGACGGACGGACAGACGGACTCCTTCATGCATATGTTCAATGTGTCTACATTGTATAGTAAAAGTATCAAATTGTTCCATCAAAAGCTGTGGTAGGAGTTGATTGGCCCGTGTATGGCCTATAATAGCATAAGCATAAAGCACTATATTAAAAGCCATTTAGAACTACAAAGGGAAATAACTCTAATAGAATTGGCCCCTAGTCCTTACTTTTTTGTCTAAAGTATTTGTCTTGCATATATGAACATGTTTGCAAGGTTTGATGAAAATCCAGCTATGACTCTTCGAGTTATTAAAGAAACAAAGCGTTACGGACGGACGGACGCACGGACGGACGGACAGACGGACGGACGGACGGACAACGTGAAAACAGTATACCCCCTACAAACAAAGTTTGCGGGGGGTATAAAAAAAATTATAAACTTCTTCATGCATATGTTCAATGTGTTTACATTGTATAGGCAAAGTATAAAATTGTTCCATCAAAAGCTGTGGTAGGAGTTGATCGGCCCATGAAGGCACCATCTATGCATATACAAAAGCCTTATTAGGGAAAAATTGTCTACGTTCTCACAGCTGTCATTTTGTCAAAAAATATTTTTTCTAAACCAAACTCCTTCATGCATATGTTCAATGTGTCTATATTGTATAGGCAAAGTATCAAATTGCTCCATAAAAAGCTGTGGTAGGAGTTGATCGGCCCATAAAGGCACCGTCTATGAATATACAAACACCTTATTAGGGAAAAATTGTCTAAGTTCTCACAGCTGTCATTTTGTCAAAAATTATTTTTTCTGACCTAAACTCCTTCATGCATATGTTCAATGTGTCTACATTGTATAGGAAAAGTATCAAATTGTTCCATCAAAAGCTGTTGTAGGAGTTGATTGGCCTGTGTATGGCCTATAATAGCATAAGCATAAAGCACTATATTAAAAGCCATTTAGAACTACAAAGGGAAATAACTCTAATAGAATTGGCCCCTAGCCCTTACTTTTTTGTCTAAAGTATTTGTCTTGCATATATGAACATGTTTGCAAGGTTTGATGAAAATCCAGCAATGACTCTCCAAGTTATTAAGGAAACAAAGCGTTACGGACGGACGGACGGACGCACGGACAACGTGAAAACAGTATACCCCCTACAAACAAAGTTTGCGGGGGGTATAACAACCCATAAAGGCTTTGGGTGTGTGCTTATAAGAGCATATGTGCCTAACAGGCAGAATACGAAACATGCAATATTTATCACTTAGATACATACATCATTCCTTCTCAACAATTTTACTCTTTCCCACCATTTGCAACAATTGTAATCTGCACATTCACTCTGGACGTCTATATTTTAAATAAATTGTAAATAATATAGATCCAGATCAGACCTCGGGAGCAGTCTGATCAGGGTTTATAGTGTTTGCTTCCACGATCAAAAGTGGTCTGACCTGCATATGAATATATGTAACAGACGTAAAAAGGAAACAATATTTTCGAGACAAAAACTTATTGGCATGATAAGGGTTAATAGGCAGAATACAAATCATGCAACATTTACCACTGAGATAAATACAATAGTCCTACTTCTCTAGTTCTGATAAATCCTAATAAAAAAAGGTTCTGAGAGAGGTTATAATTAACCCATATAAGCCTAGCGTGCTTTTTATGGGACATAGACAGTGAAAACCCAGATCCGCAGCATCTGATCAAGGTCTCCTCTGTTTGCTTATAGAATGTTGGATTAAAATTTGAATAAAAGTGAAAAATACCACCCAACAACCTTTAAAACAGAAATGGACTGGTCTAATTATTAAGATTGGGGAAATTCATTTGGCTAAAATGGGTTAAACTGCAGTAAAAAAACAACATGATTTTAAAGGATATGCTAAAAATTGCTTGGCTTTTGATTTAGTACACAGCTTGTCAGCTTTGGTCTCTTGGAAAGATGACATTTCACAGAAGTTTCCTGATATCTCTGAAATAAAAGTAGAAACATTTACAGTGCAGTCCCTTTGGACATTTACAGTGCAGTCCCTTTGGGGTCCATAGGAATGGACTGTTATTAGTGAATCTTGTTATAAAGGGACAATTTTACAAAGGAATTTTAGGAAAATTACCATTTTATGGCAATAAAAGCAAAACAAATAGAGTGCAGTCCCTTTGGGATCTATAGGAATGGAGTCTGTTATAAGTGAATTGTGTTATAGAGGGACAATTTTACAAAAGAATAATAGGAAAATGACCATTTTATTGTCATTTTCCTATAATTTCTTCGTAAAATCCCATGGTAATAAATAACTGCTTCAACATGACATTGTAATATCCTAATCTGTGTTATAACAAAGTGTGTTATAAAGCGACAATTTTACAAAGGAATAATAGGAAAATGACCATTTAATGGTAATTTTCCAATAATTTCTTTGTAAAATTCCATGGTAAAAAATCATAGCCACAACATTACAGTGTAATATCCTAATCTGCGATATAACAAGGTGTGTTATAAAGCGACAATTTTACAAAGGAATAATAGGAAAATGACCATTTTATGGTCAATTTCCTATACTTACTTTGTAAAATTCCATGGAAAAAAATCTGAGCTTCAACATGACAGTGTAATATCCTAATCTGTGTTATAACAAGGTGTGTTATAAAGGGACGATTTTACAAAGGAATAATAGGAAAATGACCATTTTATGGTCATTTTCCTGTAATTTCTTTGTAAAATTCCATGGAAAAATAGTAGCCACATTACCTTGTAATATCCTAGTCTGTGCTATAACAAGGTGCATTATAAAGGTACTACACTTGAGATACGGAAGAATAACTGTGTTTTCAAAGAGGACAGATGCCCTGTGTAAGATGGACATTAGAGCATTTTCTGATAATTTCTATATAAAATTCCAGTGGTCATTTCCAGATAATTCCTTTATATAATTCGAATACTCATTTTGCTATAATTCCTTTGTAAAATTCCACTGTCCAGTGGTTATTATCAAATCATTTCTTTGTAAAATTCCAGTTCATTTTCTGACAATTTCTCTTTAGAAGTCCAAAGCTCATTTTCTAGATGATGTTTTGACACCAAGATCTGCCAAGTATTCTATGATTTTATTAACCTGACACAGGTGCATAATTTCACGGTTAGTGCAGCATATATTCTTACCTTCTGTCAACTTTTGGTATTTACCTAAGTTTTATAGGAATTTAGCAAGTACGGATGCAGATAATGCAACGTTTTGTACCCTCCTACCTACTAGTCAAGTGGTTATGGTACAGAGTTTACAACCAAAAGGTCATAGGTTCGAGTCCATCTGTGTTCTTTTTTTTTACCTTTATTTAATTTGTTTAAGTTCATTAATTATAGATGTACCACGACCTTTGAGTAATGACATTTGGATCACTCTATTTCAAATGGTTGATGCGTAACACGTAAAATGAGCCAGTCTGTCTGAAATATCTTCAGTGAATCATGTGAAAATATTGTTCCATATTACAGCCAAAACATAAGGTTGAAAATTATTCACTATATATCTTGTTTGAACTTAAGTTCAGTGGGAAAATGTCTGAAGAAAAGAATACTTAAGGAATCTTCTAACGCATACAGTAAACAATTTACTACAAATGCTTAATAATGTTAAAAGCATTCAATTTTTGTTGTTAAACAAAAAAATTCAATATTATTCACATCATGTGTGAAAATTTCAAAACAAAACCTTGGGTATTATGCAAAATACTGCTTATCTAATTTGAAATGGTCAAAATCGGAAGTCACAGAAATTGGAATTTAGGCTCAAGTCGGCATTTCAGTGGGGCAATTTTAATTTCATTTGTCATGCTGAACAATGGAAAACGTCATTTTGTAATAAGAAATGCATGAAATTCACGGTGGGTTAGGCGTCAGACACAATGACGACCATAGCAGAAAATTTTCACTGGTAGGTCACTGCCTGGTGTTTGTCTTTGGGTGGGCCCACTGTGGTTCAACTGGGGGAGTTTTTATTTTAGCTCTGACTGTCTTTGAGTTCAGAGCCATTTTCATTGTTTCATCACAGTAATAATTTGATTCTTTTCCCGTGATGATACAAAGGATAAGTAAGGAAGCCTCCACGCCAGCTTAATGTTTTTTGGTTTTGACAACAGCATAATCTAGGGCAAAGATTTGGCCAGTAAAATTAATTTAAGCCCCCAGTAACTTCGACTGAGCGCTCTAAGGCGATGTGTTTGTTGTTGTAGATTAATTCTTTATAGTTGCTCCTATTGTTTGTGTTTTATTTTTGTATTTGGTCCTTGTTTTGTTGTGCAGTACTTAGTGTCATTTCTAGTTTTGCAATCATCTCGCTGGGGAAGAGAGAGGTGGTTGCTTAAAAATGCTTTTAATGTCATGTGACTGTTAGTGCTATGTGTCTCTTCCTCACAGTGCATTGGTTGGTCTGCAGTGTGTGACTGTGGTATTTCCTGGCCATACTCTACCTACTTTTTTCATGCAATTTTGAACAGTTGAAATATAAAAAGTCCACACTGTGAGTAACACCAGCAGAACTCTGCTGCTAGCTATCAGAATAAATGTTTAACCATGGCTATCCTGCTCCCCAGATCTAAAGTCAATCGAGCACATATGCGATGCTTTTTTTGTTTGTTTTGTTGCTTTACGTCCCAAGTCAACAGCTATGGTCATTGCGGGACGGTCAGTTCACCTAACCACACTTTTTCCTGGGCAGGCTTGAACAAGCGGTTAACCAGTAATTTGTGCACATACTTTCGCTTGTAACTAACAACAACCCTTCTTGAATAAATCAGCGGAAGGGAGGAGAATGACCGTAGAAATGATTTCATGATCAATCTCCACGAAAGTATGGGACCGGACCGGGATCGAACTCGCGACCCCTAGATCGGCAGTCAGACACGCATCTGTAGCCAGACACCTTACCGACTGCGCTACGCGGCCCGGTCATATGCGATGCGATTGTAAGGAATAATTTAATTACTTGTGTGTGCGCATTGTCTGTTCACTTTTATAGATGTAGAAGATAGAAGTTGGTTTTTTTTTTTCTTATTTTATGATTAATAGAATATAGACTGACTTACCTTTGAAAATGATTCATGTCCCATTAATCCATGTAACTATATGGAATACATTTGACAAATTGCTATTCTGTTTTCCGTATTGATTTGTTTGAAAAATGGTAAAAATTAATGTGACTTTCGTTTTTTGAAGTTTTCAACTCAAACTTCAATATTTTAAATACTCCTAGTCAGTTTTCTCTGAAAATGGCCATGCTTTACCGGAAAACATTGTTCTAATTTATTCCAAAATATTTTTTAATTCGAAATTCTAGTTTTCAAGAAAATGCCAAAACCAAAGTGTATGCGTTTGAAGATTCCTTAGGTGTATGCAGCAAGTCTTGGCACTAAGGCAAAGCAGTTTGTTTTAAATATCTGCAATTACTTTTAAAAGAATGTCAAAAGTACAGAGATTCAATTTCACATATCGAGCCTCTGTGAGGGTCATACAAAAATAACAATAACAAATGCAAGTATAGATAAACAAAAAACTTTGAAGCGTGACTATATTTACAATATTGAAAAAACAGATCTAGAAAAGGGGTTTCAGACGTTTTTTATGTATACTATGATATTTTGAAGCATGTAGATGTTCAAGACAGACTGGCTGGTTTTATGAGTTACGCATTAACTTTTTGAAATATAATGATCCAAAGGACATTCCTCAGAGGTGTGGTACATCTATAATAAATGAACTTACGAATCGAATAAAGGTAAAATAAAAAAAAAACACAATAAAAAAAAACAAGAACACACGTGGACTCAAACTCACAACCTTTTTGTTGTAAACTCTGTAACATAACCACTTGACTAGTCAGTAGGACTGTACAAAACGTTTCATCACCTGCATTAGTACTTGCTAAATTCCTGAAAAATTTACGATAAATAACGAAAGTCGATTGAAGATAAAACTATCTTGTGCATTAACCGTGAAATTATGCACCTGTGTCAGGTTAACAAAATCATAGAATATTTGGTTAAAGATGAGTCATTGATTTTATTTCTAATCAAAAATGATGTCAACAAATTTTAGTCGAAACCACACATCCATTTAATGACATGCCAATACCAGAGCTTCAGATTTTTTTCAAGATTGGTGGGCAATAGTGACCCATGGAGCAAAAAATGGTGGGTCATTTTCTGAAATGATGGGCCCATGCATAAAACCACTAAAAAAAGAAGACCAATTATCGCTTAATGCAGGTCAAAAGTATTGCAGAATGCTCCAAGGGGAGCATTCTGCAATCCTTTCGACCTGCATTAAGCTACCATTTGTTATTAAGATCTTTATTTTGTCTTTTTTGAGTGGCTGCTCAAGACAGGTTTTATTGTATTGACTACCTACATGTACTTTCTGTTTTGTGGAGTTCGTAGATTGCTGTAAGATGAATATTTTTATTAAAATGAGATTTTTTCAAAACTAGAAAGGATGGGTCCACTGGGGCAACTGCCTTGGAAAGTGATGGGCCATATCATGAAATCATGGGACAATGAACCGGCCCACCATAAATCTAAAGGCCTGCAATACACTAACACTATCACCTTCAGCTTTCTGACATTAGTGAACTAGAGGACCTGAAGGTCCTGAGGTGCTCACCTGATCTCCTTGATAATTGTAAAACAGGTCAAGGTTAACTACAGCTTATAATGAAACATATTTTGTTTTACCATATATGGGGGTTGCAGCCATTTTTGTCCGGTAACCTAAAAAATCTAACAGCCAAGTGATTTTTGAGACAAGGTGTTTAGATAGGTATGTAGTGGTCCAAATCAGCGGCCTTGGATTAAAGGTCACAGGTCAGCTTGACATTTGGCACTTATATAAAACCATTGTCTCATTAGGTTAAATATTTCTCACAGGTATTATGATTTCGGCTAAAACAGTTATAGAAAAATAATCATTTTAAGATTTTCCCATTATAAATGCATTAGGAATCAAATTTGACCATGCCATAAAGTAGGTCAAGGTCAACCTAGATTCATCATTTGTGCAAACCTGGTAGGGACTACATCCTCAATGCTACATCGTAAGTCCCAAGGTCATTGGCCTTTTGGTTCCAGAGAAGAAGATATTTAAATAATTTTAACCATATATGGGCTTGGTGGCCATCTTAGTCATGTGACAATAACAATTTGTAGAAAATTTCGGCTAACCAATCATAAGGAGTGGTCATATGAAATTTGATTTCCATTGGCCTAGTGGTTCTGAGAAAACTATGTTTAAATATGTTGATGGGACTCCAATATGAGCGACCTTGGCTGAAAGGTCAAAGGTCAATCGTGACCTTTGAAACTTATTTATAGCCATTGTCTCATTAGTATTAAAATATCAAGTAAGAATAATGACTTTGGCTTCAACAGTATTCAAAATATCAACTTTTCAAAAAATTTCCCATTTAAATGCACTAGGAAGCAAATTTGATCTTGACGTTAAGTAGGTCAAGGTCAACCTAGGATCAATATTTGAACAAACTTGGTAGGCCCAACACCCCCAATGATACATACCAAGTACCAAGGTCATCGGCCTCCTGGTTCTGGAGAAGAAGATTTTTAAAGGGTTTTTACCATATATGGGCGTGGCGGCCATCTTGGTCATGTGACATAAATGTTTTGAATAAATTTTGGCTATCTTATCATAAAGAGTCTTCACATGAAATTTGAGTTCAATTGGGCCAATGGTTTGTGAGAAAACAAAGTTTTAATATATTGATTGGACCACAATATGAGCGACCTTGGTTGAAAGGGAAAAGGTCAACCTTGACCTTTGAAACTTATTAATAGCCATTGTCTCATTAGTTTTAACATATCAAGTAAGAATGATGACTTTGGCTTCAACAGTATTCAAAAAATCAACTTTTCAAAAAAATTCCCATTTAAATGCATAAGAAAGCAAATTTGACCTTGACGTTAAGTAGGTCAAGGTCAACCTAGGATCATTATTTGAACAAACTTGGTAGGCCCAACACCCCCAATGCTACATACCAAGTCCCAAGGTCATCAGCCTTCCGGTTCTGGAGAAGAAGATTTTTAAAGGGTTTTTACCATATATGGGCATGGCGGCCATCTTGGTCATGTGACCAGGACCATTTGAACAAACTTACGTTCCCGCGTCCTAAGGAGTCTCCATATGAAATTTGAGTTTAATTGGCCCAGTGGTTTCAGAGGAGAAGATGTTTGAAATTGTTGACGGACGGACGGACGACGGAGTGACTGGTATACTATTAGCTCACTCATGAGCCTTCGGCTCAGGTGAGCTAAAAAGGCAGTTGTCACATCCAATCACAATAACATCATAAGGACATCACTGGTGACATCATGTAGCAGGACAAATATTCGATGATCAGAAATTTTATTGATATGACATATGAGTGCTCTATCTCAAAGAAAAGAAAACTGGTGGCATTCTTGCTGCAATACCACATTTCTGGAGCTACCAAAATATATGTATATACTGACCATAGGGTGACGGTACTCTAAATACATCATAATTTTCGTGTACACAAAAGCTTTCGTGCACAAATTGAAGTGTTGAAAAATGAGCTTCTGCCATTGGATGAAACAATGGGGGTTGATCATTCAATTATTTGTATCAAAACTTTTTCTTTAAAAATATTTTTTCATAAACACTTTTGCACATCGAGAATTCTGCAGATTTTCATAGGAAATAGCTACCACACTGATTGATTGTTTGATTTGATTCTTTACGTCCCATCAACAACCTTTCAGTTAAACAGGGACGGTCTTCCTGGGTTGAACCAGTACTAAGCTAGGATAAATGTGTCTTGCTCAAGGACCACAAGGCAGTGACCCTGGTGAGGCTCGAACCCGCGGCCCCTCGGTCTCGAGTCAAACACTCTACCACTGAGCCACTGCACTCCCTACCACACTGATTGTAGTTTGGGATGTGATATTGCAAGTTTCCTAAAATGCCACATGAGGAATAGTTTTTATTTAATTTTTAAAATATTGAGTCCATGTGCATGCATGAGCTACTGACGAAAGTTGCCGGAATTGGCTTAAAAATGTGATTTTTCGGCAAAAATGTTTGTATTGAGGTGTTTGGGAAATGCTTTGGTACTGTCACCTCACCATACTTACTATCTAGATCAAACTGCACAGCTATACAATAGACTATGAGGTCAGAGAACTCCTGAGCAATTTGTTTTCTCTTCTCTAGCTGTTTCATGTTCTGTTGCTATAAAAAGAAAAGATTTTTTTATTTTTTAATCTACCCTACAGACCATATTCACCCTACTTAAAGTAATACACTGTGTGCATATATATATGAGCCGCGACACGCAGAAAGGGTCCTTAACGTATTTTTTTTCGAAATTCAGTTTTCATCCAATTTCAAAAGGTCTATTTATTCTTAGCAACTTGTGAAAATATGGTGGCCGTACCGCTATTATAACCATTTCTAGAGCTCTTCAAAGTTATATACCCTAATAGACATTGGTACAAACTTATGACGTCACTTGACGACGTCAATAATTTGATATGCTATTTTGTGGACGTAATTGGCCTTTGGGCTTGACAAGAAACACGCAGGTCTTTGACAGCCCTGTTTTTTCATCTCTGTTTTTTTAATTCCGTTACAGTTTATCCTGATTTAGGTATCTGCACAGAATGTCAGCCTTATGGAGCTATGGCATGGTTTGCGCGGGGGTTAGCGGACCAAAGCATTATGCAACTATCAGGCACTTTCAGCATGAAACACCAGACAGCCCCACGCACGCATCTATGCATTTACATATCTGCGTTATTTTCTATAACTCCAGAGAAAATGGTACTTTGCAACGAAGGCTCGGGCGTACGGTCTCAACTGGAATAGAAATAAGTGTAAAGTCGCGAAATGCGATCAGTGATCTCTGTCTGACACGAGCTAGCACAATCACGCACTCTCGCTAGAACCTCTTCTCTTTTCACTCAATAGTATAAAGAAGATGGAGGTCGGCGTCTGCATTTCCATATTTATATATGATTTCCAGGCGCGTTCCTGGGGCATTTTATAGAGAACGCACTCTCGAGAGGGTATGGGGGATCTCTATTTTAACACGGCCAGACATGGATTTCTCAAAGCGTAGGTGGGTGCGTGAAAACTGGGCCTAGCATGCGCGCTCTATAGGCCTATGCCACAGGTGGTAGGCCACAGTACGCCGTCTTTCAAACTGAATTATTACTACTCATTTTATTTTAACACGGTCAGATGTGGATTACTCAAAGCGTTCTTGCGTGCGTATCTGCGCACTCTATTGGCCTATGTCATAGATGGTGGACTACACTACGCCGTCGTTCATCACAGTAATATACTGAGGGAAAAAAGTTTAGCAATATACTTTGAGGATTCACAGTTTAGACGAAACAGGACTTTTAATTTCATATTGTCAAATATATATGACAACAAACGTTCACGAATACGATGACATTAACAGGTTGACATTTCACATAATGTAAAGTCTGATTTTATGCCCCCTTGCTAAAACAGCTTATCTGGGAATAGTGCGAAAAGTTTTCGACTAAAAGTTTCATTGTTCTGTCCAATGTTTAGATCCAAAAGCAAGACAGTGAAAAACGGTTTAAAACTGAATGTTTAGTTTACCCTTTTCGTACAGTTTTTAGTTGAAAATCGTATTTCTCCAAATTACCTCCCTTTCAATTCAATAACGTTTGAAATTAAAATGCCCAGCAGATCAAATCCTCACTATGAAGTCGGATTTTGTTTCTTTTGACCACTTGCGGGTAGCCATTAGATAATTTTCAAGCAACTGACATGTTTGCGAACCTGCCAATTCAAAAGAGCTAATGCTTCAAAGATCATCTATGGGAAACCCCATTATAAATAATTGCTAAACTATTTTCCCTCAGTATATACTTTGATAAAAGTGCAAAACCCAATCTGCCGACTTTGAACACAATTTTAAATGAAATATAAATAGATGCCTTCAACGCGCGCGTGGTACTCCCGTACTACACATGTATACAATCATGTTTGTCAAATTAAGATAGCCCACTTTCATTATTGTAGGGCTGGATTCATTGAGACAGTTCTTTTGAGTACATCCAATATATATTTAAAAAAACGATCTTTTTTATGATTATTTTTTCGCGGGGGTGGGGGTGGGGGTATCTTAGTCAAGTGAGAAAAAAATGCCAAATATTTTGATTTCAGTGAAGATTGCATGTTTGGTCTCACGCTGGCGAACACGTATTTTCAGTTTGTCACAAACTGAAACTTTCCGTTTTATTAATGTTATTTTGAAACTTTAAAAAGGGAAACGGCCATATAAACCGGTTCTCGTAGCGCAGTCGGTAGCGAGTCCCTCAGATCCCGGGGTCGCTAATAAGATGAACTGACACCGTCTCGACGTGACCATATCTGTTGACTGAGACATATTAAACACCACCACCATCCCCAACAAAGAAACGGCCATACGAGATTTAGAGACGGTTGAGGGATCCAGGGCTGAGGAGCGCTAACCCCCAGAGGGAGAGGGGGTACTCTGATGTTTTCATACATATACGTAGGCTCGGGTCATTTTTTGGGGGTTCAAAATTTTGAAATTCAATATTTTTTGGGTTTTCAGAAAAATGAATATGTTTTGGGGTATGAAGACTTTGTGGATATTTTTGGGTCATCACAAAATTGGTCTATATTTAGGGGTCATTTCTATGCATTTTAGGGTCTCTTCTTTAGGGCAAGGCACAGAATGGGGGATAATTTTTTGGGTTGCTAAAAAATTCAAATATTTTTTGGGGTTGCTTGAAATTTCTGATATCTTTTGGGGGTGAATGGTAGATGCTGGGCCCGAGTCTACGTATAAAGAAAAGATGAGAGTATCCCCCCCCCCCCCCCCGCCCGGGCGCTTACTCTTTCGCTTACCCCAGGGCCGATATTTTGCATACAAATGTAAAATATGATTTGTTCAAATAGGCAGCATTACCTAAAGGGTTGGGGCACGGTTTCCCCGCGTTTTCCAACCCTCGATAAAACAACTGGAATACCTTCAATGTACAATCAATCGGTTACATTCGAGTGGCATTATACATGTACATCCATTTGTGGCGTCGTCTATATTTGACATTTTAGGCTACTTTTCCTTAAGTTAGTATTGAAATTTTGGTACAAAAACGCAATGCATTATAACTATAACACAATGTAAATCTGTTTATTGCGTAAATTTTGTTCTATGTTCATGACTGTAGCCTCTATAGTTTTGTGTAATACATTGTTTTTAAAGGCGTCGGTCAAAAACAAACATGTCGGCATTGTATTGGAGCAATTGGTTAGCCTGCATGGAAAAACATTGAGGCGTCATTTTTTTCGCGTTTCTTCGGGTCCGAAAAGAGTTGGGTTGTTCTTCATTTTATCACCAAACTTTGCACCTTTTTTATGATTGAAACTAGCTTAAAACACCATAAAGGCGCAAAACCTTAAGCCTAGCGAAGATTCATATGAAGTTTAAAAAGATTTCATTGCAAATAAAAGACAACGTTGAAAATCTAAATGAAAGTTTGTAATATAGGGCCCGTGCCTTCACTTGATACTTAGGCAATTTTCATAAACAGTACATACATTTTTGCAACAACAACAACAACAACAACAACAACAACAACAACACTTAACAGCACGGAACGCGCCTATAGAAACAAACAAATACACGCCCGTCTCTGGAAACAAGAAAAGTAAGATACGGAATTAAAAAAAAGTAATACTTACTCTCGGATTGAGTTATTTTCCTTGTAAGAAAGGAAAACAAAAAGAAAAGAAAAGCTAATTGAATTTGACCAAAGAAGCTCATTACATGTAATTGTAAGATTAATCAGTCTGAAAGAAAGCATATCTAAATGTTTATGAACTTTATTTACACGATTGTTATTATTTATATTGTTTGATTTGTAAAATAAATGTGAAGACTAAATAATTATGCGCTGTTTGAAAGCGTATATTTTTTAATCTTTCTTTTGTTTAAATAATTTCTTAATATTTAATAACAGCTTCGAGCAAAAATAACTTGTGTCGTTCATATTCCTGCGTGGTTGATGACATTTAGAATTCTAACTACTACTGCCCCACAGCTTTAATTTCTCAAACCGACGGGGCGTGGAAAACGGCGGGAAACAGCCAGAGGACCTTTCTCCAAAATTTAGGGTTTGCAACGTGTGTGCTCTATAGATATCGTACTTGTATTTGCGGAGGCCTCGGTAAACGGAAAATCGAATAATCGGCTTTCAGTGCTTTGACTGAACCGGTAATTAAAGCAATTTGTATTATTATATTCTGTACACAATTTTATTTGAACTGCTGGTGATGCCACTATGGTCACCCTGTAAGAAATAGAAGGCAAAAACTAAATTGATTCAGGAGACCGAAAACGTTAAACTTGAAAAACAAAAAAAGCGCTGACGTCAATAATCGGCAACTAAAACATCGCGTAAACTTGTCGTCGCTTCTGACGTTAATATCTCGTAACGTCATTAATAACTTTAAGGACCCTTTCTGCGCGTCGCGGCTCATATATTTTTTTATTTTAGAACATTTTTTGAAAACATTGTAGATCCAGATCAGCTGGCTTCATCAGAAGCCAGCTGATCAGGATCCACACTGTTTTTCATCCATATGATGATTCCATATTAACCCTTAAATCGCCAATCACAACTGCAGCAGACGAAAAATTTTGTGACACCTTTCCTAATTTTCGAAAGAAATAGGGAATGATATGTCATAAGAATCGTCTGCCAGCAGACGCAGAGCTCTCACTAGGATTTTGAAAACAGGAGTTCAGGACTCCCATCTGGCAAAAAGTAGGAGTCCCACTGGAAAAAGTGGGAGTCCCACTCAAAAAAAGTTGGAGTCCCACCAATTTGTGCATACCGTATATCTTTTCCATTTTAGCCGGAAGTGATACATTTGAATAATTTTTAGATTGACTGATTTTAACCCTTTAAGCATTAATGGATTGTTCCTACTTAACAAAACAAAATATTTTGCTATATTTTTTTCATGTAACCTCAACACACTTTTTTTTGTTTGGCCTTATCAAAATAAAAGATTAAACTTTTGTTACTTGTTTTATTCATTAACAAGACAGACAGACAGACAGACAGGCAGGCAGGCAGGCAGGCAGACAGGCAGGCAGGCAGACAGACAGACAGACAGACAGACAGACAGACATTAGTCCTCTGTTTTGTATGATCTAATGCAAATGGAAGTCTTTTTTTCTTATAAAAACGCATCTCGCTAGTGTCTAGCGCGATTGCAATGAATAGGCTGACATTACTTAGCCATTTAACATTTAGAATGAACGGTTTTACTTGCTGAAAGTGATTTGTTTGTGTTTACTCATCTAGACAATCGGCTTGAACCGATGATATATTTCATCACAAGGCTTGTACTGTAGCTTCATTTGGAACTTTTGTCAGTCGGACGTTACCGTATACGGCTTACCGCTGTACCGTGTTTTTTGTTTGTTTTTTTCCCACAATTCTCAGACTCTTTTGTTTGCCATAGCAATTAACGAATGACAAAATGCAAATCCGTAAACTTATTATTTTTTTCTCCATGTTTATGTTGCTCAAATCGCAAACGAGTGCAATTAAATATGTTTTCTCTTTCATCCCTAATCAGTCGAATTCAGAAGTCGGTAGTCCGATATTGTTAACAATACCCTATAAGGTAAATCGGTAGCGCATCTGTTTCTAACAATTATCTGATAACTTTAATAATCACCTCGTAATCATCACACTGTCCCGCATCGAAAATCCTGTCAATCACCTGTCAGAATTGCTACACTGCAGTCCGAGTCATACGATTGGTCAACAGAGACAGGACACTAATCACGTCTCCCGCGCTCGAAAAGCGTGTCGCGATCCTCGATATATCAAAGGGCTTTTGATCTCCCAGTGTTTATTTATCTGTCAGCTACTGGATTTTTAGCGCGTGCCGACTGAAAAAACATGCGTACGCGGGACTCTCGCCTAGCAAAAAACATGCGTCCCAGGGAAAAAACGTGCGTACCAATACGCGTAATTCTGCGTTTCCGAGAGCTCTGAGACGATTCTCATGAAATATCATGCCTTATTTGTTATTATTGAAAAAGAGGCAAAATTTAAAATTGTTGTCTGCTGCAAATTGTAGGTTGGTTGGTTTTGTTGCTTTACGTCCAAAGTCAACAGCTATGGTCATTGCGGGACGGTCAGTTCACCTAACCACATTTTTTCCTGGGCAGGCTTGAACAAGCGGTTAACCAGTAATTCATGCACATACTTTCACTTGTAACTGAAAACGACCCTTCTTGAATGAATCAGCGGAAGGGAGGAGAATGACCGTAGAAATCATTTCATGATCAATCTCCATGAAAGTATGGGACCGGACCGGGATCGAACTCGCGACCCCTGGATGTGCAGTCAGAAACGCATCTGTAGCCAGACACGTTACCGACTGCGCTACGCGGCCCGGCGGAAATTGTAGGTGGCTGTTTATGGGTTAATAATGAAATTGCATAACCTACAAACTGAGTTGACCTGAACTCTAAAGTAAACTCAAAAGTACGGTAAATGTTCTAAAATTTCGAACACTCTAAAATTACGAACACCTAAAATTATCGCCGAAAATAATTTTTAAAACATCCTAAAAAATCGAACACTGCCCTTTTTCGGAAAAGTGCATTTCTAAAATTACTAACACACGTTATTTTCGGCGGATAATCGATGTCCGTTTATCTGTTTGTCCCATCTGTGTTCAGTACACTTCTACCGTACAGCACGTGAGCGGTAGCGACATTTGGAATGTTCCATTCTACTTAGATGGGTAATCTGGCATGTGACGTTCTATTTCGCATGCCAGCGCGCGACGTTATACGTTATACATTATTCAAGGTCACGAGCATTGACGAACTTGATGCACGGACAAGTTCCTGCAACGATTCCAAATCTGCTTTGACTAACCCTATTGAGTATATGTATCCACCCAAATGGCTGAGATCATCATTTATTACTGACCAAAGGCCGCGATTCAGCTAATTGTATGTGAATTATGCACGTTGACACACGCATAGTGTGCTGTGACACGTTCTCGTTTTTTTTTCTCTAAAATGCCAGCCCCGAAGAGAGAGAGAGTCCGTTAACTTAAGGCTTAAATATGTGTGATTCTCAGTTTATCCGACTGACACCCCCTACCCTCCCCTCCCTTTTAAGCATTTTAAGGATTTCCCAGTTCGGCGCGTGCGACACGGAGGGCACTTCTATCATTCTAATTCTATGCCTGTGCTCCTTTCTTGAACACAGCTCGGACCCGAGCATGAAATCAACTTGCGCGGAGCCCCATATGAGCTTGTACTTATGACAGATGTGATCAGCGAAGGCTCAGGAGAGCATGTGTGTTTGCACAATCTCGTCAGGGTCTCGCTCACTAACAAAGTTTAAAGTGGAAAATAAAAATTCTAGACATCTATCTAAGTACGTTTACTTTAAAATACTTGTCAGCGGTTTTCTAAGTACATGTAATAATGGCTATTCTTATCAATCAAAAACATCTAATTCCTCAAAATGGAACATTTTAACAAACTGTTGAGCCGATCGCGGTGTGTCTGTTTGTCCTCATGAAACTGCACATGGAGGGTCCTACGAGTGCATTACCGGTATAATGTACGCACAGACGCACATACATGTACCAAGAAATAAAATGATTGTAGCACGATTCTGCATCTTGATGAATTTAATATTTACATATTTAATTTTATGAAATAAGCCAGCTATGCGAGCAGCGATTGCGAAGGCTCAGATGAGCCTGCGCATCCGTGGATAATCGCCGAAGGCTGTGAAATTGAAATCAGTAAAGCCGGGCATCTCGGAAATCGCTTTATTTACCACACGTCTGTAGATGTATGTACCCCGACTTTGATACATGCGAAGATCAGCCTGCGCACCGCAAGTCTAATCAGCACCTTTGTTTCTAGAACAAAACATGAAACATTTTGTCGGGCCAGATCTGGGCCCAAACTGTCTGCTAAAAATTAGTATGTCACAGCCTCTTTGGGGGGGGGGGGGGGGGGGCTGGGTCCGGCACTGCTAATAGTATATCAGCCGTAGACAAAGGGACAGGGTATTGGTTCACGGACATGTGTTTGAGATCAAAGAAGCCGACTATTAGACCACGTGTTGTTGTTGTTTTAAGACTCTGGTAGCACGCGGTGGCTTTCTCACACGAAAGCGGACTTCGCACACAAAACATAATTGCCTAGCTGTGACTCCTTTTCATGGGTTTGCATGAGAAAAAAAAAAACAATTTCAATGAACTCGACAAGAAACGGCGCACTGCATGCATGAAAAACTAGATTTGTGGTACGTGTCTGAATTTTTCCTTCTCTTTGAGATATGAATGTACCCAGCGTATCGTACGCATCGGCTCGAAGCCAATATATCAAATTGAGCTTCGACACAATAAGGCATTTTGACGAGTGTAGACTCAGACGAGCCTGTGCAGCCTCCTTTTAAGCTTACTAAGTCCAAACGATGTTCAGTCAGTAGCTTAACACTCATATAATATTCAAGTGACAAGCATAGGCTCTGATCAGACTGGGCATATGCGCAGGCTGATCTGAGGCGTTGCTGATTGTTGGAAATCTCATGTCACGGCTCAATTATATTCTTCCGAGGCATCGGACGCAAAGTCGGACGTTCGCTTACATGATTAATTCTTGGTATCCTGTTTGCCCCTGATTTGATTTGGCAAGACGTCGGAGATTTCTGGATCCAAACTATTTAAAAACTTTGAAAGAGAGAGAGAGAGAGAGAGAGAGAGAGAGAGAGAGAGAGAGAGAGAGAGAGAGAGAGAGAGAGACTAGCGCTTACATTCTAATCTCTTGTAATCTCGAAAAATATCATGCATCGGCTTGGAGATGCTTCTCGTGCGCATCGGCTTTTGCAAGACGACAGTATTGATGCTTTGCATGCTTTCTATCGCATGGCCAAATGTTTAATTTGACGAAACATTCTTTCCTGAATTCCATTTGGATCTGATCTGGATCAGAATTGTTCTTCCTTTTTAAGGGAGAGAGGATCCAAATATCACTAAAAGCGGGCCATCATAGGCCCGCCAGCATGGCCCAACGTTGAATGCTGGCTTGGTAGTTTTGAGAATTCCAGGGGATCCGGCCCAGTATTGCTAAGAAATTCTATATTTTTTTGTGATTTTGCAGGGGGGGGGGGTCCGGACCCCCTGTCCCCCCTCTGGATCCGCGCATGGGACCGGACAATGTATACACTTATTGAGATATACTGAAAACCCATTTTATCATGCGCATCGGCTTTAATGTACGACACTTTGCCTACTTTCTATCGCATGTACAAAAAATTTTAAATTGACGAAACATTCTTTCCTGAATTCCATTCGGGTCTGATCTGGATCCAAACCATATAGAGAGAGAAAGTGAAAGAGAGTCTGGTACATGCACATTCTTTCAGGAAAATCAAAGTGCATCGACAGATCGACAAGTAGAGAGAGAGAGAGGGAGAGAGAGAGAGAGAGATGTGTTCTTTTTGAATTTCGTCATTTTCTCGTCTACGTATTTCAAAGTTGCAAAAAATTCTGATCGACGAGATGTCCTGTCCTACATTATAAACGGCATTTGCGCAGATGGAGAGCAAGCGAAAGCGTTTTGGTTTTCTGAAGGAAGATCGAAAGTGTAGCAATTCATCGGTAGTCCGAGGTTAAATAAGTGGACTTTTACGACTTGTAAGTAAATTGAGTGACATAACATGCACGTGCCTGGCTCTCGACTTGGTATATAATTACCGCACGCTCTGGACAACTTTACTGACTCAGTCCGCATGCATTTAGCGGCGGTTGAAAAGAAAAAAATGAGTAGATCTAGATAGCGAAGTATGAATCTTATCGCCGTGTTTTCAACACGTTTCTACCACATTTTTACATGCATATATACCGTTTTTGCTCATGCTAAAGACCACATTCTAAAATTACGAACAGTAGCACTTTTTTCTGAAATGTAATTTCTAAAATTACGAACAGCGGAAAAAATAATTATTTTTTAGTGTTCGAAATTTTAGAACATTTACCGTAAACTCAAAATGAACTAGAGCAGAAGTCGATGGTACACCATCGCAAATACCCGCTTTTTGACCTATAACCTTTACCTTGGGGTCAAGGTCACACAAAATGTAGCTCAGTACCTTCAACATAATATGACATATGCACCTGTAAAGTTTGAAGTTGCTATGTCCAATGGTTAAGGAGAAGAAGTATTTACCAAAAATACACTATATGACCTTGACCTATGGGTGAAGGTCAGACTAAATGTTGTCTAGTGCCCTCCAAATCATATGACCTTTTCACCTGCAAAATTTGAAATTGCTACGTCCAACAGTTTAGGAGAAGATGCATTTACAAGAAAGTACATTATTTGACCTTGACCTTCAGGTCAAGGTCACACTAAATGTTGCCCAGTGCCGTCTACATCATGTGACCTATGCACCTACAGAGTTTGAAGTTACTACGTCAAAAGCTGTAGGAGGAGAAGCATTTACAAGAAATTCAATATTTGACCATTGACCTTGACCTTGGGGTCAAGGTCACACAAAATGTTGCCCAGTACCCTCTACACCATGTGAACCATCCAGCTACAAAGTTTGAAGTTGCTAGGTCTAACCGTTTAGGAGGAGATACATTTACAAGAAAATTCAATATTTGACCTTTGACCTTGACCTTGGGGTCAAGGTCACACAAAATGTTGCCCAGTACCCTCTACATCATGTGACCTTTTCAGCTACAAAGTTTGAAGATGCTACGTCAAAAGGTTAAGGAGGAGATGCATTTACATGAAAATTCAATATTTGACCTTTGACCTTGACCTTGGGGTCAAGGTCACACAAAATGTTGCCCAGTACCCTCTACACCATGTGACCTATTCAGCTACAAAGTTTGAAGTTGCTACGTCTAGCCGTTTAGGAGGAGATACATTTACAAGAAAATACAACATTTGACCTTTGACCTTGGGGTCAAGGTCACACAAAATGTTGCCCAGTACCCTCTACATCATGTGACCTATTCAACTACAAAGTTTAAAGTTGCTACCTCTAACGGTTTAGAAGGAGATACATTTACAAGAAACGTGACGGACGGACGTACGCACGGACGGACGGACAGACGGACAGACAGACGGACGGACGGACGGACGACGGACCGACTTTGACACGAAATTAATATACCCTTTTTTTCTAAAGAAAAAAGCGGGTATAACTAAAAAAAAAAGAGCAAGTGTGCTTATTATATTAATTTATTAAATATGGTACATTGTACTTGCATATCTTAACTCTTTAACATTTTCATCTAAAAACTTGGACAAGTCAATTTGACTACAAAAATATAGGCCTCCACGCAAGAAAGCTTACTCCAGGGTTTCAGACAAAGTAAGCCTCAAATAAGCCTGCTCAGCTACAGAGATTAGCTACTCTTGAAATGTTGGATTAAGCAAATGTAGCTGATACACCATCTAAGAAGCAAATACAAGGTGGCCAATCACATGGTCTGCCTGATTGGGTTCACAGACTGTACGAACCAGTTATCGGACATCACAGGTATGGAAAATCGTTCATAACTGTTATACTAAGTCAAATTTCATGCAGTTTAGTGCAAAACCCCCTCATATTTTTCTGAACAAGACTGTGTAAATGTCTGTCCTGGGTTCGCTGCAGTTTATCTCGAACAACTGAGGTGTGTACCCAATCGCGGAGAATTTTTCGTTTTTTCTTCAGTCGTTCAAGGTCATCTGGGAAACTACACCAAACTCAGGAGAAACTTTGACACAGTCTTGTGCAGAAAAGTATGATGGGGTTTTCCACTTTACCGCATGAAATTTGACTTAGTATTACGAAAGTTATGAACGATTTTACTGCTTCGGGAAATCCGTGAACCCAATCATGCTGACCATGTGATTGGCCACCTTGAAATAATATAGACTAAGTTTTTGCATGCTAGGTAATTTTTTTCTAGTTTTTTGTCGTCTGCTGATTTTTTTTAAATTAACTTTTTCTAAAAACCTTTTTAAGAAATATCATGAAAATGTCATACAGTTTGGATCCAGATCAGACCCAACTGTTTGACAAGAATTTTCTTGACAACACTGATTTTGAATAAAATAAGCAGACAACAAAAAAGCATACAAAATTACCAGAATGCAGAGATAACAGATACATTTTAATATGAACTATTGGCAAAAATAACAGGCATATTTTGTAAACCCCAAGGTGCAAAATCAAGCTAAATAACTATAGCTAAAGCATCTGAATATGAATTCTAATGCACTTGCTTTTGTAACATGACCTCTGATTGGATAAAATCAAAAGTTTGCAACAGTATTTCCTGCGATATACTGACAGAAATAGTTTGATGTCATTAATTTTGTCACATTTTGTTGGATGACGTACGCTTTTGTGCAGCTTGCAACACTCCAATTTAAGACGAGACTGTAGAAACACATTAGAATGGGGATAACAGTATTCAAAATTTTCATTTGTGGAGGTATATCTTCGGATATATGTTCGGAAATCATGTTTTTTGGTTCCACTCGTGTGTCGCCATGAAACTAAATTTCTGACCATATATCCGACAATATACCTCCCCAAATGAAAATTTTGAATACTGTTATCCCCTTATTAATGGGTCTATAAGCAGTTTACTTCAATTGACTTTGCCTAGGTATGATAATATTTTTTGAAAGATTTTATGATGACGTCATTTAGCAACACTGTATAAATGTCTATAGCAAGCTACCTGGAGGGGTGGCCACTAATGTTGATGATGCCCCTGCACCTGCATGTTAGTAAAAAAGATGATGATGATGATGATGATGATGATGATGATGATGATGATGATGATGATGATGATGATGATGATGATGATGATGATGATGATGATGAACAGAGCCAGTCCATGTTGAATAGGGATATTTCACTCTCAGTGATAGAATTACAATCAAGGACTTGACAAGCTTTGTCCTTGGTTGAATTTCGGTCCCTTTTTGCAAAGATTCAAATATTCTATATAGACACTCATGAAGGATTCTTAGCCTTCCATATCCTAAATAGATACTCATGAGTGATTTATAAATGAGCCAGTGCATGAGATTTCCAACAATATTGGTATGTGTGACCAGCAAAGCCTCAGATCAACCTGCGCATATGCGCAGTCTGATCAGAGCCTTTGCTAGTCGCTTGAGTATTCTATGATTGTTAAGCTACTGACTGAACATCTTTTGAGGTTTCTAAGCTTAAAAGGAGGCTGCACAGGCTCATCTGAGTCTACACTCGTCAAGATGCCACATTGTTGGAAATCTCATGTAGCGGCTCAATTATGTTGTAGTCGAGATGAAAAGAGTCAGTGCATCACAAAACCTTCAAAATAACCTATGCGTCGAGCTAAAACTTAGATCACCCTGGACATAGTCACATGTTGAATCCTTATCCCACCATTCATTAAAATTGTCTTCTGTCCTCTCATCTGCTTATGTACTTTGGTTGCCTATTTTGCATACACTATGTATCCAGATCAGACTGCTCCCTTAGGAGCAGTCTGATCAGGGTTCATAGTGTTTGCTTCCCTGGTAAAAGTGTTCTAGAGTGCATTTTGAATATATGCAGCCGATGACATTTTCAGAACAAAAACTATTGGCAGGATAACGGTTAACCCAGTTAGATGCAAATCTTACACTCATTTGGTATCTAATGTCTTATGGTTGCTTATTGCAGACAGTGAAGATTGAACAGACTGGGGTCATGTCCAGGCTGCTCTGAGTCTTGACTGGGACCTGGGTTATTTATTTGGGTATGTTTCAGAAATAGTATGAAGTTTAGCAGATATGTAAATGATTAATGAAAGATTTTATAGGCTGTAGAAATGAGTTATTTGAACATGCTCCTAGCATTTGAAATTTTTGATAATGCTGAAATAATTTGCAATTTAGTTGAGCCTTGAAAGCTCAAATCCTGATAACTGGAACTTAATAGATCTAGGTGCCTCAATTTTGGTCTGCACCTCAGTCTACAGACCTATATTATGTATGTGAGCAATGATTAAGGCTCAGGTGTGACTGTGTGCCTCCACTGCTCCCATATACCAAAATCTCATAAACTGGCTCAAGTTTCTATTGTAATTTCGAAAACTAACTTCTTCTTACTCATACTGATTTTGTTTGATTTGTTTATTTGATTCTTTACAGGGTGCCCACTCTTAGTCTGAAATAAAATTCCCTGACTTTTCACTGACTTTTCCCTGACCAAAATTCATTTTTCCCCGTGTTTTCAGCCTTCATGAAACAATGTTAATCGCAATGAAAGTTGGAAATAAAAAAAAAGACAAACACAAAATAAGGTCTTAGGTCAATTTTCAAAATAAAAAAAAAAATAGCAAAGAGACAAATTTATTATAATGACTGGATCGCACAATAGCCATCCAAAAACTGGCACACAGTCATCATCTCATATCTGTTTGCTCAATTTTTGAGGGGTTTGAACAAATACTATTTTAAAATTCCCTGACTTTTCCCTGACCATTTTACAGAATTCCCTGACTTTTCCCTGACCTTGAAGAAAAATAAAATTTCCCTGACTTTTCCCTGACAGGTGGGCACCCTGCTTTATTTCCCAGTCAACAATTTTTCAGTAATGTCTGGACAGCCAAAGGTTTTCCTGGTTTGAAGCAGTACTAAGCAGAGGATAAGTGAGTTGCTTAAGGACACAAGGCAGTGCCTCCGGTGAGCTACGAACCCGCAATCCCTCGATCTTGAGTCAAGCACTTTACCAAACCCATACTAAAGAAAACTCGAAGTGAAACTTCTGGTACTCTGGATTTTAATTAATTTAAGCCTTTACCCACCAGTCACAACTTTTTGTCTGCCTACGTTCTTATGTAGCCTATATTGCAAACAATATGGACCAAGATCAGACTGCTCATAAAATCTATTTTGAAAAGCACTGCAGACGTAATAAACAGACAGCATTTTCAGGACAAACAAGGCAAATTCGACGAATTTATATCCCCTGACGAAGGGTTATTTGAGAGAACCATGTAAATCACAAAACATAAATCCCATTTATCTAACCCTTAGTTCACCTACAGTATCATTCAGATCATAACAAACGCCTGTCAAGTATGTTTTAGTGCTTAGTTCAATAAAAAATATACTTACATCTGCACAATTTCAATATCTGACCTTTAAACCCAACCTCAGAGGTCAAGATTGTGTGTAAATTCAAAGTGTTACCTTGCATGTAGGTCTACACTTCTTCCACTTTACTTTGATATGCAACATGACCACTTTTAGAAAAGAACAAAAATGACCCTTTGACCCCACCCCAGGGGTTGTTGGTGTGTGCAATGACAGCACATTTGCTTTCATGGTGCTCTGTGCTCAATTCCCTTTAATTTGATATGCAACATGACTTCTTTCAGTAAAAGATATGGTTTGACCTTTTGACCCCACCCCTTGGGTCAAGGGTGTGTCTGTGGGCAAAATATTTGCTACCATGTTGCTGCCAGCGTCGTCAGCTTTAATTTGATATGCAACATGGCTACTTTCAGAAAAATATATAGTTTGACCTTTTGACCCCACCCCCTTGACGAGGGTGTGTCTGTGGGCAAAATATTTGCTACCATGTTGCTGCCAGCGTCGTCAGCTTTAATTTGATATGCAACATGACCATATTCTGAAAAAGTTCAATTTTGGCCTCGGCCCCACCCCCTAAGTCCACCAAAGGGGCTCAGAATCAGGCCTTCAAACTGAAATCCCGTTTGATATGTTTCATATCTATTGCTGCTCTGCCTGCATGCAAAATATCAGCAAAAAATATTGATAATTGCCATAGTTATTGCGAAATTTAAATATTTGACCTTTGACCCCTTAGGTGGGGTCAAAGGGGTTGGGGTAAAACTTTGACACTGCCATTCTTATTTACAGGCACTTGGCAATCATAGTCTATAGCGAAAAGTTGTCAAATATAATAGCTTTGATGAAATGTGAAGATCATCACACAAAAAAGCTAATATAGGTTTTGCCTTATAATTGCCTATACTTAACAAGGGCAATAACTCAAGTGTTAAGGGGTCGATTTTGACCAAACTTATAGGATATCAAGAGTCCATGGTACTAATCATTTGTACCAAGAATGAATTAAATCTGACAAATAGGTACTGAGATATGGTTCCTGACAGACAAAAAGTGTGGACGGACGGACAGAAGGACGGACGGAATGGACGGACGGAAGCCGCCAAAACTATATCCCTCCGACTTCGTCGGGGATAAAAATATTTGGGGGTTGAGGCTAGGGGGCGGGAGAATTGTTGCACATTCCATTAATTCTCATAAACAGACTCAATAAAACTGAGTGTACTGTTTCCTAATATTGTAGGTTCTCTCTTTTTCTGAAGGATCCATTTTTCCAGATAATTGTGAAATTAACCGGTATGTTAGATAAAGTGTAAAATGATTTATTGGAATGAAAACTTAGTGAAACCTTTACTGTTAAATCTCCAACTGAAGTATGCAGAACTCAACAAAGTTAAATATATTTCATGCAAATTGTCTTCAAGCAAACAAATACAGTAAAACCTGTGTAAAACGGCCACTCAAAAAACGCCAAAACAAAGATCTTAATGACAAGTGGCAGCTTAATGAAGGTCAAAAGTATTGCAGAATGCTCCTCTTGGAGCATTCTGCAATACTTTTGAGCTTCATTAAGCGATAATTGGTAATGAAAACCAATTTGTGGTTTTTTTGAGAGTGGCTGTTTTACACAGGTTTTTGCTGTAGTCAAATAGGCAGACAATCTATAACAGGGTTCCCACAAACTATAGAAAGTAAAATTCCCTGACTTTTCACTGACTTTTCCCTGACCAATTTCCAAAATTCCCTGACCAAATGTCGCTATTTGCCGATCCTAATTAGTCAGCTTTGACCATAATTAATGAATGTTTACTCCAATCCTTCCCATCAACCAACCTTAATCACCTCTAAATCAGAATATACTTTACATTTATGGTTTACTTATTGTTATTCAACTTTTTTTTAAATGAATGCAAGGATGCTCCAAAACAATGCCAATTATCAACCCTAAGAGTTGCATAGTTCATCTAAAGGTTTGGACATCCATAGAGTTTGGACGTATTGATCATTTAAGAGAGGCATGTGTAACCCCCACCGATGCTCTTACTACTCTCATATAAAACTAGATTTTGATCTCTTGCACCACCCTGGGGCATTGAACCCCAAGGTCCGTCTCATAGAGGAGTTGTCAACCCTAAATAGTACCAGTTGTTCAAAAAAAATTTAAGATGTCCTAGATTTTGACCTCTAGTCCCTCCCTGGAAAATGGACTCAAATGTCTGAAGCCATCACGTTAAAGCCTGCCATGAATGGAACCAATCGACCAAATATGAATACTTTCCAAGTTGGTCAGATTACGAGATATCTGCATAATTCAGAAAATTTGAATAACACTTTGAAGGTGTCCCAGATTTTGACCTTCAGCCCCATTTGGGATAATGAACCCAAAGGGCCAAGGTCACACAGAGAAAGACAACCCTAAATAATACCTGATGTTAAAAAACAACGGGTTCTATAAAAGAAAAGAGAAAAAAAATCTTGCGATGTCCTGAATTTTGACCTCTAGCCCCACCCTGGGGCATTGACCCAAGACTGAAGAGTCAGAAGATGTCGAGTGAAAGCCAACTGTAAATGGTACAAATTATCCAATATGAATGTTTACTAATACATGTAAATGGTTTGAAAGGTTTCTACATAACTCAGAAAAAACAGAACAGCACTTTTCAAAAGTGTCCTAGATTTTGACCTCCAGCCCAACCAGGGAGGAGCAGGAACCCTGGGGTCTGCAGTCTGATTTGAATGCCACCCCCCCAGGGTAACTATGGTCCAAATATGAATGGTTTCATTGAGATATACACCACTTGAGAAATTTTAACCACTATTAAAAGTTGCCCTAGATTTTGACCTCCAGTCCCACCCAAGAGCTGAAACCCTGGGGTCTGGAGTCATGATGTGAATGCCAACCCTCCTGGGTAACTATGGTCGAAATATCTTGCTTTCTGATAAGTGGCTGCTGAGATATACACCACTTCTGACTTGAGAAACTTTAACAAAACTCGTAAATTCTGTAAAAAAAATCTGTTCGTGGGGGAAGGAAGTACAAATGAACTAACCAACAAACAAAATCACAAATGAAAACTATATAGGGGTATAAATACAGGGGTATAATAAATAAACTAGGCTTTTTTTAAAGATAATGTAATGAAAGAGCCTTGCTTATTAACCTGATTGAATAAACTGCCATAGCCACCTTGTCATTCTCTTATAGCCTGGTTTCTCCACCCCCTACTTCTGATTCTAAAATTCCCTGACTTTTCCCTGACTTTTGCCAAATTTTCAAATTTCCCTGACTAAATTCAAAATTCCCTGACTTTTCCCTGACCTTGAATTTTTTTCATTTTTCACTGACTTTTCCCTGACCGTGGGAATCCTGTATAAGAAATATCCATCCTTAGTTTTACTAAAAATCAAGAAAGATATCACTAAATTCATCGCATGCTGTAGTTGCAGTTGACACTATAAAGGTGATCATATGTCACGTCATAGGCTCAAACCATGTTGAACTGTTCATGCTTGCTTATTAGACCTCAACCAGCCAGATCCAAATGTTAGCTTTTAGAGATCAAAATGGACGGAATTTGCCCTGCCAGTAGTTAGAATAAGCATGATCTCAGGATTGTGTATTCTGGCCAAGTTCCACTGTAAATCTAAGTTAGATTAGGCAGGTACCAAAAAGCCACATGTATTAATCCAAGTATTTGACCCTCTCTTAAAAATATGAAAATAAGGCTAGTATGTGACATCCTTTGTCATCTGCTGGTAACCTTTGCAAACAGTTTGGACATAGATCAGGCCAAAAAAACAGTCATTCCTGATCAGGGTTCAACCTATTTGACACCCTGGTAGTACTCATGAAAGATTTATTTTTGGAAAAAGTTAACTTTGAAATAAAAAAAAATCTGCAGATAATAAAAGCATATCTGAGTACATATAATTTGGTCCTGGCACTCAAATTAACCCTTAGCCCGCCAATATTTTTCCCCCTGAAAATGTTGTCTACTTTTTGTGTCTGCTGCATATATTAAAGTGCACTTCAGCCTGTATTTATTCATAGAAGCAAACACTATGATCCCTGATCAGACTGATCCATACTTTTTGCAATATAGGCTACTAAGTGCATAAGCTGATAAGGAGCAGATGACAAAAGTCATGACTGGGGGGGAAGGGTTAATGCATGTACTATCGTACCAACCAAGAGTGACAGTGGCATCATGTTTTGTTTACAAAGTTATCAGGGATTTAGAATCAATAGATCACCTTTGTATTAATCCTTTCCGCAGGATAGGATTAATACACAAGTGATCTACCGATTTGCATTAGCTCAAGTGTAGTGAACAATTTAATGTTTAACTTAAGAGTTGTAAACAAAATATTACATCACTGTCACTATTGGCTGGCAGGACAGTAGCTCTTTGCTAAGGGGTAGTACAAGTAATTTGGGCCTTTCATTAGCTCAGATTAGCATTATTATTTACTAAAAATTTATATTCTACATAAGATAATGCGCCATAGTACCTAAGGTACTCGTCTAAAGTTCTTGTCAAGCATATCATAGCTGATAAGGTTCTGGCATAACTGTCTTATCATAGCAACAAGAAACTGTGGAACAGACGCAATGTCCTTCAGATTTTACATTCAAGTCTCAATAAGAGAAAACAAAACAACCCGATTCATTTGTATATGAATAGGAATATTTTTTGATAAGAAAACTTTTGAGTGTAAAATTGAAATTATTTTCTAACCAATCAAAAAACACAAGTTTTGGGTACATGGGTGAAGGTTCAAAATTTCCTAAATCCTGAAATTATGAAATTTAAATAAAAAAAATTTACAATATGACTACAAAATATTAAATTTTAATGTTTGAATGATCAAATGTCTTAAGATATAAACTGAAAATAAACTATAGAAGCATTTCAAAAAATTCTGAATTCAGGAATAATCCTGAAAATATTCATCCATCAATTAAAGGTATATCAGGACTCCAGATATGGCTGTGTAACAGAAAATATTTTCTTTATTTCTCAACCAAAACATATGTTGTGGGTACTCAAAAGAACCGTCTCAATGAGACAGTTCTTTTGAGCACCCAAAACAGATGTTTTAATTGATGGGTAAGAAAATAATTACAATTTTACGCTCATAAAATTTAATTATCTGGACCTATGGTATATATGGTATTTATTTGAAATTAGCCATTATACATATAATAATGAGCTGGTGTCCATCAAAAGGTGCACATTGGCATGTGCGCCACATCAAAGACTCTGCGCAGTCTGATCAGTCTTCGATGGGTGCTCTATAGGTAGCCAAGGGTCCAACGTTGCTTCAGGCGAAAAACTAAAACTCTGATCAGGCTGCGGATGCGCAGACTGATTTAAATCTGTAAAGCTGTACACACTGCCAACTAGTACCTTATGCTAGATATCATCTCAATTGAGGGTACAGTATTATGCCAACAGCTGGAGTGGAGTTATAATTTAGAATGTAAGGTTTGTATGTGGTGAAACCCATCGTAAATAATTTCTTTTGTTTTTAGACTAGATAAAGCAGTTTTTAACCCTGAAGCACCAATCAGGACTGCATTAGAAGACATATTTGTGCCATCTTCCAATAATAATTAATATTTTGTTTGTTTGTTTTGATTCGTTACGTCTCAGTCAACATTTTTCAGTCATGTCATGACAGGTCTTGATGGGTTGAACCAGTACTTAGCAGGGGACAAAGAGTCTTGCTCTAAGACAAAATACAGTGACTCCGCCCGTGGTGAGCTTCGAACTAGCAACCCTTTGATCCCTAGTGTAACGCTCTACCAACTGAGCTACTGTGCTCTGCATAACTGATATTTTATGTTGACCGTTTCTGCACTAAATCAGAAACATTCTTCCTCAAAGTTTCTTTAGCTAGCTACAAATCATCAAACCAAATAAGGCTTGATAGTTCATGAAAATCATGGTCATAATGTCATTTCTCAAGTTTCTAAACAAAGAATATAATTTTCTTCAAGTGCCCATCACATTGCAGCAGATGACAAATTTTGCAAAATATACATTTTTCTTAAATTTGGAAACGAGGCTTATTATTCCATGTGAATAGTCTGTCAACAGACAATTAACATGAAATATCAAGCCTTTCTTGCTTTTTAGGCAAATTTGAAAATGTTGTCTGCTGCAACTTCAAGATGGAACATTGTGGGTTCAGATGAATTTCACCAGAGGAAGTGCAATATGCCTGAGTGAGACAAGTGGAATATTTTAGCCTGACCGAGGCAAGTGGAACATTTTATTGAATATATTCTAAAAACTGAATTGAACAGGAGAAATCAATAGCTGTTTCAGTACTAATCCTGATGTTTGTATGATTGAAAAGTAGAATATCTCGCAATATTCAAGATAATTGTCATCTGCTCTCTTCTGGTTATGTACTTTGACTGCCTATATTGTAAATAATATGAATTCTGATCAGACTACTCCAGTAGGAGCAGTCTGATCAGGGTTCATAGTGTTTGTACCTGTGATAAAATTAGTCTGGACTGCTTTTGAATATAAGCAGACCTTTTCAGGACAAAAAAAATATTAGCAGTGTTAGAGTAAAATTGGAATGTAATATCTTTAAACCCAAAGTGAATTTTAAAACTTATTCTAGATAGCGCTAGGCATATACCCCTTAAAACCCCAGCCTTTGCAGCAGACGACAGTTTCAAATTTTGTCCACCAAGTAAGACTTGATGTTTTATCCCAAGAAATCTGGACCAATATTTCAAAATTTTAATTGTCTGCTGCAGTTCTGATTGGTGCTTTAAAGGATAAAGATCAATAAAATGTCCACTGCCTGCCGATACTATGAAAGGATGGTGGAGTGTTTCTGTGTGTGTTTTTGTTTGTTTAATATCACATATACATTTAGCACTAGTTGTATGGCTATTTACAAACCTCTGTTCTTCTCTGAAAGAAATAGGGCAACTTACTTTAGTCAAAACAGATAATGATATGAGCTGTGACATGAGATTTCCAGCAAAGACACAGACCAGCCTGCACATAGGTACAGACTGATCAGAGCCTTTACTAGTCACTTTAATATTATATGACTATTAAGCTACTGACCGAACATCATTGAGGTTTCTAGGCTTAAGAGGAGGCTGTACAGGCTCGTGTGAGACCACATTTGTCAAAAAGCCACATTGTTGGAATTCACATGTTCCGGCTCATATATCTTCTAGGGGAACCTACTGTCAGAGAACATTTATACATTTGATGCCTGTTTTCCCGAACAACAAAACATAATCTGAATACAGTGCAGTCTCTATAGCCAATTTCATAGGCCTTCCATACTTTTTCGGCTTTATTTCGGGATTCAAGTCACATGCACTTATATCACATGACTAACTCAGCCAATCAAAACTCATCCTGTAACCACGGCCAGCATCAAAATACCAACAGTAATTCTGTTTTGTACACATCCTGTCTTGTATATATTGCATACTAAGAGCTGATAAATGGTAAAGGGCCATTCAGGGCAGTTTTATATATTTTTTGATACTTCGAAAACCAATTTTAGATATTTCAGACAGCATTCATTGGTGTTTACATTCTGAGGTCAGCACTGGTAACGTCACAGCACCAGCACCGGTGTAGCGGGTGATCAAGTAAACATTTCACCATTTGAAGAATGTCTCAAAATCTCAGGAAAAACACCAGTGGCACCCATTAATCAGTACTCTGTGCAATACTTTTGCTTGATACTGACAACAGCCCTTCTTGAATCAGGGGAAGGAGGCGAATGGCCATTAAAATATTTCATGATCAATCCCCATGGAAGTATGGGGCCGGTTTGGGATCAAACTCACAACCCCTTGGTCAGCGATTAGACTTGCTACTGTTTGTGCTACAGGGCCCAGCTGCTGCTTTAGTTACATTTTCTATGTCCTTCGAAATTTACCTGTCTTTTGTGAAAAAAACGCTTCTCATGTGGTGTCTGTATACCATTTTGTAAAGACGAAACGGCTAGTTTACACTTTCCCTTAGTTTTTGGTTCAATTTTGGTTAGAATCAGGCAAAATGCAAGTCCAAATAATGATTACACAAGTTTCATAGGTTTAGATAAACACATTATTTCAGCTTAAAAATTATAAATATTTTCTTACCTATGTTTTGGGTGTTCAAAAGAACTGCCTCATATAGAGGATTCTTTTGAGTACCAACAACATATGCTTTGGTTGAGGAATAAGAAACATATTTCTCTATTAAGCATTCTTAACTAAAGGCCTGAGTTTGTATCATTGCATTAATATTTGCAGGGTCCCTCGGAAGATGTTTGAACACTTTGCCAGTAGCCTCCTGTTCAAACAGCTTCTCTGGAACCGGCAAATGTTTATGCATGAAAAAGCCTGTATCATCCCTACTATATTTACTCATTAAAACCTAAAAAGGTTGCAAGTGTTGTGTGCTGCAAAATATAGATGGCTCTATAAGTAACATTATTCTAGACTGGTTACCTGATCTTGAAGATTATCAGCACAGACTCTGATATTGGTGATCCAGTCATTCATATCAGTCTCAGAATCACAGGCGACCTCTAGTGGCTGTCCTCGACAAGGACTGTAAATCTTGAAACAGCAAGGTTTGTTTCCTCGTCCAGGTGACGGATCTGAAATTTCAAGATTGTTGTTTACCTAGCCGTAAATTATTCAAGCAATTTTTGTGAGTGAATAAACATTTTTAACAGTAGTTATATTACAATCACTGTTTGCCAGTGTTGCTCTTTCGTGAAGGTGTTAAAATTTATCAAAACTAGTTGAATGTTGTCCTATCAGCATAATGTACATGAAGGGCATTAAAGGTCAACAAAAGCATTTTTGAAAAATAATCCATTCTACTTTCTCAAAGGTGCTACTCTTAAAGGAAAGAAGTGAGTGAGCAAATTCTTTCCTTTATGAGTAGCCCCTTTTAAGTTGGAGTTTATTCAATAGCCCAACTAGCCTGGTTAGGGCCCAAAAAATTAAAATTGTTTTGAAAATGCAGCTAGCAACATATTCTGGATGTCATATTGTGTTGCTGGATTTCATTTTTTTTTTTTTTTTTTTTTACTATTTTTGTATATATCACGAATAGCACAAATTCAACATTGCTACTAAATATAAGTGTTTTACTGTACCGAGAATAGGCATGTAGTGATAAAATGACAAAATACCAGTAGTGTTGACCGTTGAAAGAAAACAGAAAATTGCAGTTTTCAACTCACCTATGATACATCCCTGTACGTCTATGGCACCTTTCTGCAGGGAACCAAGAGGAGCTGCCTCAGCTGAGTCCTCCTGGGGTTCTATCTCAGCAACAAAGTTTGCTGGGAACCAGTATTGCTTTTTGTCCAGGTAATCACCTCGCCACCTGGAAACAGAAACATAGATAATTCCTTTCCTTGAAGCAAAGATGGACTCTTTTCTGCTTAAATTGTTTACTGTAAATTCGGAAATTTTCGCGAGGGTTTAATATTCGCGAAACTTCGCATATGCGAAGTTTCGTGAAAATAAAATCCTCGCGAAATGGCGAGATCACTCTGTCGTTTACTGATATAGGTAAATCATGACTAAGTCGGATTTTTTTACGTCACAAATATGTGTTTTAACGCTATTCGCGAAAATAGAATTCTCGCGAAAATTTCCGAATTTACAGTATATTCCTTTTGTTTTATCAACATGCTTTTCCATAAAATATCATAATGGCATTTCTATTTATCATGGCGTGTGGTAGCCATTTAAGTCGCAGCAATTGAACTTGTTATTGCGTTGGCATGGTTTCTACGATAACATCATGTGATCAAATGAGCCCCATGTTGTTTATCTGAGGTCTGAGCCCACCCAATTGGCTGATTGAGAAGGCACCTAGATAGGAGTGCGTAATCATTTTTCTTATTTCCAAACCAAGAACAATTTATATGTTACAACTTATGGATAAGTAATATTAAGATTTTTACGCTAAATATTTTTCATTATCTAGACCTTATGATTGAATTCTGAATGCCAAGCAGAATCTATAAAATAAATGCTTTTTCATGAAGGATTCATGTAATGTATAAGCAAAGGACAGGTAACTTACCATCCATTATCATGTTTGTTAACATTTGTGATTATGCTCCCTTTACAGAAGGACAACTCATCATCTCTGTTGGCTTGATAGTCATGAAGGGCCTTAACTCTCACCTGCAATAACAGTTTAATAATAATTTATAAACATAAATGTGCATTTATATGATGCATGGCTTTATATCACTTCCAGACTCAACGTGATATGATAAATACTTTTATTATTGTTAACAAGCCAAACCTACTAACAAGTATAAGTAAACAAGCTTTGTAGCTTCATTAATATTTATAAGCTTATTTTACACAGTAGCACAATTTAAACTATTACATTTATGAGGCTCTTTAATGAGAGTGTGTAATCAAAAATCAATTCTCTAATTTCTCTGCCAAAATATATGTTGTGGGTACTCCAAAAAGAAACATCTCAATGACACAGTTTTTTTTAGCAACCACTACATATGTCAAAACTGTTTGAAAATAAAATAATCACAATTTTATTCTTAAAAATGTGTGTATCTTGACCTAGCTATGGTTATAATCTTATATAATGGCATCAACCAGGTGCACCTTTCTTAGGTGAACTGCTCCATTGCAACATTATAGTACATGTATAATGGTCTGACACCTATATGTCACAAATTATAATTTTCAAATTAAATTATTTCTGTCTTTGAAGACTTTTTATATTTGCAAGTATTGCAGATATTGATGAAATATCCATCCTGTGGCATCTCATCTGGGTCTATACTGTTTGCCCAAGTAACTGTGTACTGGTTTTAACTTCAATCATGTTTGTTAAACACATCATGTACTTTTACTTTGTCATAAGTTTCTTGTTCCTGGATTGCTCACCGGAGTTTTTTTTTGTTTGAAACTTCTTATCTTTAGGTATCTTTTAGAAACTGGCCGACCCCAAGGTGGGGCCATTGTTCCATACTTTGAATAAATTTAAATCTGGTCCACTTGGTGATGCTACATACCAAATATCAAGACTTTAGGCCTAGTGGTTTGACACTAGAGATTTTTCTTTATTTTTTCATTATATAAGTCAATGTAAAGCATGTGATCCCGGGACAAGGAAAGTTTTGACCCCAGGCCTATAATTTGAACAAACTTGGTAAAGGTACACCAGGTGATGCAAATGATGCTACATACCAAATATCAAGGCTCCAGGCCTTGTGGTTTCAGACAAGAAGAGTTTTTGTTTTTTCCCTATATAAGCCTGTGTAAAACATGTGACCTCCAGGGCAGGGCCATTTCTGGCCCAAGGGGCATATTTCGAACAAAATAGGTAAAAGTTCACTTGGTGATGCTACATACCAAATATCAAGGCTCCAGGCCTTGTGGTCTCAGATATGAAGATTTTTTGTGTTTTCCCTATATTAGCCTGTGTAATACATGCAACCCCCAAAGAAAGGTCATTTTTGGCTGCAGAGCCATATTTTGAGCATATTGGGTAAAGGTCGTCTACTAGATGCTACATACCAAATATCAAGGCCCCAGACAAGATATTTAAGTTTTAATTTTTGAAAATCTTTTTTTAGTCCTTGTGACCTAGAAAACCATTTGAACACTTATTGAAGAGGGCCATATGAGGATCATTGCTGTCAAGTTAGGTCAAATTCCAGCAAGAAATTTAGTAAGCAATCCAGCCAGATTTTTTTTTCATGACTTAGAAAATCAGTGTCACAAAACAATATGCTTAACTTTATCAAATTATGCCCTCAGTATATCATCTATTGTCAGAAACAGGGTTGATGCTGCCAAAACTAATACCTATAGCTTTCCAAACCCTTACACCAAATTTATCTGAACCATGCTTTTTATTTTTTTACTAGAAATTGTGCTTGTGAAACACTGCCCCTAACCATAATCTTGTCTAAAAGATTGGTTCTCTTTCTCAAACAAGGGCCATAACTCGGGGAAATATTTTAGGAATACATTCAACAGATAATCAAGTAGACATCACTCAACATCTCTTATCAGCTTACAAAGTTTCAAGGCTGTAGCTTTTATAGTTTATGAGATATCACGGACAAACAGTTGGCAATGGGACAAGCCAAAAGCAATATGCGTTTCTTAATATTCTTCAAAGTTGGGGGTATGAAAATAAAATCTTCCTATTCTTGATTTTGGACTTTGCCATTTACTTCACCAATTTGCTGAAGAATGCATAAAGATATTCCCACTCAATAGTTGAACTTAGCTGTCATATGTCAATGTCCTATGCTGATGTTAAAATGGGGCTCTTTATGAATTCTTTCCACGATACCTACCTCATGTAGAGTTCACTGCCATGGCAGTTTGATATTGACTTGGAGGTCTTTTATGACTTTTCTATTTACAAAGAATCATGCTACATCCGATCTGTCTGCATGATTGCATGGGTGAAAGTTCAAAATTTCAGAATTTGAGAAATTCAAATCTTAAAACTTGCAGTATGCCTACAAAAAAATAACAATATCATGTTGATTCATCTACTTTCTTTATACAAACTCAAAATATATCTGAAATTCGAGATTCTGAGATTCCAACTTGCATATTTTAGGATTTTAAGGCCGGCTTTCTATGGAAAGTCAGCCTCAAAATCCTGAATTCAGGTATAATCCTGAAAACTTTCACCCATATACCTGTGTGCTTTTGCATACCCTCAAATAAGCCATTTTTTACCTTTTCCGTAAAAAGTTGATATTAATGACAGTATATTACAGAAGATTGGACTATGATGAAGTAAAAGCAATAGTTTTAGTACTAAACTAAAGCACAACTTTTAGATTTCACATAGGGCAGTATCAAGTACTCCCTTAAACTGAAAATGAGAACCATGAACCAATTTTTTTTTATGAAAGCTTTACTTGTTATTGGTTAGTTGCTAGATGCTATATATAGGTGCACATACTTACCTTTGAGGCAACAAAATCATTAGGTAATGCATAAATCCCTGCCGCATATGTCTCCTCATCAAATGGGTCCTACAAGCATGCAATGATAAAATAAAACCATACACCCTAGATTACACTGAGTATATATGGTGCATAACTGCAACTGCATACCAAAGTATAACTGCAACTGCATACCAAGTTACTGCCACATTCTGTTTGAGAATTATAATCGAGGAATGGAAATCAATAAAATTGGCTATCTATCAGTTCAGTCTGGTTACAAAACCTAAAAACTAGAGGACCTGAAGGTCCTGAGGCGCTCACCTGACCTATTTAATAATGTCAAAATAGGTCAAGGTCAACTACAGCTTATAATAAAACATATTTTGTTTTACCATATATGGGGGTTGCAGCCATTTTGGTGACATGTGGCAGTCCAAATGAGTGGCATTGGATAAAAGGTCACAGGTCAGCTTGACATTTGGTGCTTATATAAAGCCATTGTCTCATAAGGTTAAACATTTCTCGAAAGTATTATGATTTCGGCTTAAACAGTTATAGAAAAATGAACATTTCAAGATTTTTCCCATATAAATGCATTAGGAATCAAATTTGACCTTGCCATAAAGTAGGTCAAGCTAGATTCATCATTTGTGCAAACATGGTAGAGTCCACATGACAAATGCTACATACCAAGTCCCAAGGTCATTGGCCTTATGTTTTAGAGGATAAGATATTCAAAGGGTTTTTACCATATATGGGTGTGATGGCCTTGACCTTTGATACTTATTTATAGCCATTGTCTCATTAGGTTTAACTTATCAAGTGAGAATAATGACTGGCTTCAACAGTATTCAAAAAATCGACTTTTCAAAAAATTTCACATTTAAATGCAATAGGAAGCAAATTTGACCTTGACCTTTAGTAAGTCAGGGTCAATTTAAGATCATCATTTGAACAAACTTAGTAGTCCCACATCCCCAATGCTACATACCAAGTCCCAAGGTCATCGGCCTTCTGGTTCTGGAGAAGAAGATTTTTAAAGGGTTTTTACCATATATGGGTGTGGCAGCCATCTTGGTCATGTGACAAAAATATTTTGCATACATTTTGGCTAACTAATCATAAGGAGTCTTCACATGAAATTTGAGTTCAATTGGGCCAATGGTTTGTGAGAAAACTATGTTTTAATATATTGGTGGGGACTCCAATATGAGCGACCTAAGCTGAAAGGTCAAAGGTCAACCTTGACTTTTGGAACTTATTTATAGCCATTGTCTCATTAGGTTAAACATATGAAGTGAGAATAATGACTAAGGCTTCCACAGCTTTAAAAAAATCAACTTTTCAGAAATTTTCCCATTTAAATGCATTAGGAAGCAAATTTGACCCTGATGTTAAGTAGGTCAAGGTCAACCTAGGATCATCATTTGAACAAACTTAGTAGGCTCCACATCCCCAATGCTATACCTCAAGTCCCAAGGTCATCGGCCTTCTGGTTCCAGGGAAAAAGATTTTTAAAGGGTTTTTACCATATATGGGCGTGGCAGCCATCTTGGTCATGTGACCAATATATTTTCATGCATTTTGGCTAACTAATCATAAGGAGTCTTCACATGAAATTTGAGTTCAATTGGGCCAATGATTTGTGAGAAAACTATGTTATAACATATTGATGGCACTCCAATATGAGCCACCTAAGCTGAAAGGTCAAAGGTCAACCTTGACCTTTGGAACTTATTTATAGCCATTGTCTCATTAGGTTAAACTTATCAAGAGAGAATAATGACTAAGGCTTCAACAGTTTTCAAAAAAATCATTTCTCATTTAAATGCATTAGGAAGCAAATTTGACCTTGACACTAAGTAGGTCAAGGTCAACCTAGGATCATTATTTGAACAAACTTGGTAGGCCCCACAACCCAAATGCTACATACCAAGTCCCAAGGTCATCGGCCTTCTGGTTCTGGAGAAGAAGATTTTTAAAGGGTTTTTACCAAATATGGGCGTGGCGGCCATCTTGGTCATGTGACCAGGACCATTTGAACAAACTTTCGTTCCCGAGTCCTAAGGAGTCTCCATATGAAATTTGAATTTGATTGGCCCAGTGGTTTCAGAGGAGAAGATGTTTGAAATTGTGGACGGACGGACAACGGACGGACGGCGGAGTGACTGGTATACTATTAGCTCACCCATGAGCCTTCGGCTCAGGTGAGCTAATAAGATAAGGGAGCATTTGAGATTTTGATACTTATCACATTTGTGGGCAGCGAAGACTCAGACAAGCCTGCAAGTGCAGTCTCACCAGAGCCTTTACTGCTCGCTCACACAAAGGAAGAACGTAGGTAAAGGCTCAGGCCTAATTTCATGTCTCTAGCCCCAAAGCATCTCAACAAACATCATGCTTCCTTTGTGTACCAACAACTTTATGTCATCAATAAAGGATATGTGGTTCTTTTAAAATGCCATAATTGTTTTCTATGGAAAATGAGTTTCCATTTCACAATCTCTCTTTTCTTTAGGTTTAAACAAAGGAATCATCAGCAAATTTAATACAGATTTGTTTCTCCTCGAATGACAATAATTTCAAATCATCATCAAACAGAATGCAGCAATACAATTAACACCTAAAACACCAGTCTTGACTGCAGCAGAGGAATATATTTATTGTTTATCTTCTTTTCTCTAGATCGAAGGGTTTTATGCTTTGAGTGTTTTTCCAAAATTTAAAAGCCTCATTCATATTTGCCTTAATTAGTGCACAGAATTTTCCTTAATATGGTTGCCATCCTGTTTTGAAAACTTACTTGAGCACAAAGCACAAAGTTACGTAAAGATTTCATCCAAATGATGCAGAATTTTGGCAATTCTGAATGCAATGAGATCCTAAGATTGCTGACATCACAGGGAAAGCAGGTAATTTGCTGTGAAGCAGAACCCATGGTTTTTGTCTCAAAATATTGTCTCTGCAAGTCAGTTTGGGGTTTTAAGGGTTTAATCAGCTAAGTCTATACAAATAGATGAACACAGATGAGAGATTATCCTAATACCATGGGGTTATCCTGTATGAAACAAAGAACTGTTTAATAGATGGGTTTATAACTACCATGTTCAACCTAATAAGTGTACTGTGTGCATACATTTTCAAAATCATATATAGAAAATATTCTAAAGTTTTGAAAACTTTTCTCTTTCTTTAGAAGCAGTCTGATCTGGGTCTGCCCTGTTTGAAAAGACTTTTTTGGCAGGCAGCTAGTATTTGAAATTTTCGATCATTTACTATGCCCTCTTTTGAAAACAGTGTAGATATGAATCAAGTGGCTTCTGAAGCAGCTAGCTGATTAGGCATCATACTTTTTCAACCACACTATGAATCTATATTTATAATGAATTAAGCCATTGGTTTGGCCAGATAACAGAGGTTCCTTCATATTATAATTTAAAGTTTAAAAAGAACATACATTTGCCATAATACCCTAATCAGGCGCCATACTTTTATATGTACACTTATTAAGTTCAAGAGGATAATTAATAGATATGCTTATAACTAAATAACTACTCTAACATATTTTAACCAAACAGAACTATGCATAAACTCTTTGAAAAACTAAGTTTTTAAATGGGAGACAGCTGTCTTGAACATAATGGACTTGTCCAATAGGACATAATGGACTTGTCCAATTGAACATAATGGACTTGTCCAATAGAACATAATGGTCTTGTCCAATTGAACATAATGGACCTGTCCAATTGAACATAATAGACTTGCCCAATTGAACATAATGGACTTGTCCAATAGAACATAATGGACTTGTCCAATTGAACATAATGGACTTGTCCAATTGAACATAATGGACTTGTCCAATTTCAAAGCTGAAAATGTTATTCTAGAAATAAATGGATAAAGAAGTGAACAGGTACATGTAACTACAAAAGAGCATGGTATAATGCACCTCACTAGATCCAGGATTGGATTTTTTGAGCCCCATCAATCCAGTGTCGTTATTTCAATATCAATATGGATACATCAGGAGGATGGAACAGTGTTGATCATGATCAGCTGGCTTCACCAGAAGCCAGCTGATCTTGATCAACACTGTTTCTAATAGAATGTATAGAATTTCGGAAAGTTATGCCCACAGTGCATATATGTAAAATATGGTAGAAATCCTTAATAAAATGCTAATTTCTCCATAGTTCCTTTGCATACTTGTCATATTATGACTCCAATCACCTTAAGCCCAACCCCAAGACAATCCAATGCACCATAAGCAAGGCATTATCATACCAATAGACAGATGAATTAACTCATTGGGTAACTGGGCCATATTACCCAGACCGAAAAGCACGTGCAAACAAAAAGTCCCAGATCAGATTGCTCCTCTAGGATTTTTGTTTGCTTTTTACAGAAAATAATTTATTGGCAGCTATGATGGATCATTCCCAATCATCATTCAGAATATTCCACATGAGCTCTTTGCATGCTGGGTAATTTTTCATGATTCTTTTTTCATCTGCAAATATATTTCAACATCACTATTTTCAAATTTTGTTTTGGGAATAACAGAGTGCCAAACAGCTAGTATCCTGATCAAGCCCTTACCTTCTGTTGGGCCTGATCTGGACCCAAACTGTTTGCAAATATCATCAGCTTATGATAAAATTCACCACTAGCAGGCAAAGAGTTAGAAATTTAGCTGTCAATGAGTGAAATGATCTCTCAAATTACCAGGATGTAAAAAAACAACACATTTTTGAAGATGTGTTAAGTCTACACATAAGTGCAGATTATAGGTATATGTGCCGTAACCCTCTATGAGATATTACAATGGTTCTGCTAAACAGCTTTCCAATTTGGTTAGTCTCTTCCATTATATAGGTGTAGAATGGTGTGTAGCAGTAGGTATACAATGTGCCCTCAAGTTTACCTTGGTAGTGAAAGGGTTGGGGTTATGATAAACCCCTTTACTGGATCTCCATGATGTAGATGGTACCTACAATAGCATGCCGTAAGATAATTCATATCAAAAGTTCATTTCTTTGTACTGCTTGTACATTGATCCTTAAAGAGCCAATTAGCCCGCAATAGACAAAAAAATTGTGACACCTTTCTTGATTTTTGGTGAATATAAGACTTGACTTTTATGTGAATCATCTGCTGAGAGACAGTTCACACAAATGTCAAGCCTTGATTTGATTTTCTAAAGCGTTTAGAAAAATGAAAATGTCGTCTATGCAAGTTCTATGTACTATTTTAAGGGTTTACAAACCTTTGTAGAGACTTCAAATATGCAAATATTGGCAGGTATTTTTTAACAAAATATGAATAATTTCTTTTCTGCGCTAAATGGATTTCTTTAATTTGTTGTAATCAATGATATCATAAATAGTAATTTTATTATTTGCGCCAAATATTGAAAACACTCATTTTTAACAAATGATTTTAACACTTAGTGCCTTTAAAATTCATTTTACATTTAGAAAAGATGTACTTTTAGCATTATGCATGTTCTTTGACCTGTTGTATCATCAAAACTCTCCTGTGTTTATTATGTGTCTCTTGTGCTTTTTTTCACATTGAAACAAAGAAATGAACTGATGAAAGCTACAAGCTAAACTCCCCTATTACATTAAAATATTACACATTTAAAATATTTCCAAATTTTTGAGTTACTTTAGATTACATCTTCTTATTAAATATCTTAGTGAAGATTTCACATCCTGAAAATAAAACTGTTAATTTCACATTCCACAAACAGGCGCTATGCAACACAATGCATAATAACACACGTGACTACTAAATAAATGCATTTGGTTGAAAGTAAACTTTTTAATGTAAATGATCAATATGCAAATATCTCAATGATCATGCAGTATATATAGTATATACCCTATACCAGTGATAAATATAACCTTATCCCTTTGTATACTACTGAAATCTTCCATCTAATTTGATACAAAGAGACTGGGATGGCTTATTGTACATATTAAGGGTCACAGATTAGCATTTCCAAATTATGATACACTGAAGTCCCTTAAGATTGTTTTTATCTTAGCAAACAGTGCAGACCCTCATGAAATGCTGTGACCATACTCATTTCATTTGGGTCTTCACTGTCTGCGAAAGTACCCATCTAGGGGATTTCTGTGTACAAGAGGTAAACCTCTTAATACTTATCAATAGCCTCCAGCCTGCTACACTTGTTTGAAAAGGTCAACTTGGACCTTGAGAAATTGTGGGGGTGGAACCCTCATGAAATTGGCATGCACGCCTAGAACTGCAACCCTTGATGTCCTTAACCACAATGCTACTAAGACATCTCCCCAAAAAGATGCTCAAGTACCATATATAATATAGTCAGATGCTACAGTACACTCGGTATACGGATCTTGTTAATTTATTCTAGTTTGTTATTTCTTTCAGTATGTGGCAGCGAAAAGATGCTCTATCAAGAAAATGTGGATGAATTTATGGACCATTTGTTTGTTTGATTTGATTCTTTACATCCCAGTCAATAACTTTTAAGTTATGTCAGGACAGTTCTTCTTGGGTTGAACCAGTACTAAACAAGGATTAATGTGTCTGGCTCAAGGACACAACACAGTGACGCCGGTGAGGCTTGAACCCGCAACCCCTTGATCCCAAGTCAAGCATTCTACAACTGAGCCACTGGGCTCCCTAATTTATCAACTTTTAAGCCTGAAGGAGCCAAATATAGTCATGCATCCAAGAAAGTTGGTCCAAGGGAGTAGTCTGATCGGGGTTTAAATTTTTTTAGCAAAATAGGCTACTTAAGACGAGAGAGCAGATGACAAAAAAAGTCGTGACTGATGGGAAAAGGTTTAAAACACCCATCACAGATACTGTTTTTGTAGGAGCAATAGAATCTATGACTATATTGTTTGTAAGGCTTTTCCTATCTGAGTACATGGATACACCTGATAAATGAACGCTACAGTCTACTTGTATATTTTCTTGTTACCATAGTAACCATACAATTATCTGAAATATTACTTGATTCTTAAAAGCAACTAAAATATTTATTCTTTCACAGTCACACTGACTTCTATATTAAACTAATTCATAAAATTGTCTCATTGATGCATGCGTTGCACCAGCTAACAGAAAAGTTAAAAGAGTAACATCTGATTAATTATTTGCACACTAATGGGTTCTCCCATCTGGTTTGATACATGGGATAGTGCTTTATACAACTAAAGGGGCTACAGGTTAGAATTTCCAAATTATGGTGTTTCTTCGTCCCTGAAGATTTTCTTTATCTTAGCAAACAGTGCAGACCTAGATAAAAGCTGTGTTGTGCAGCATTTCATTTGGATCGTCACTGTTTGACGATGAATCCACTTTCACAAAGGCTGTAGTCTACAGGTACGCTCAAATCAAGCTATAGTAGCTTAAGCTGAGGGCACTATTAAGGTTTATGGATGGCCCAGGTCCTGGCAGCAGCCGAGGCCCAAGGGCAGTCCATCAACATTGAAAGTGATAGGCTTTCTATTGCTTATAGTGCATTTACTGGTAACAACTACCAACTACTGACAATTAAATTTGCCACACACTTTATTCTTAGTGATGACTCCTCAAACTCATTTTTACACATTTCCCCCCTCACTACTACCCCCTCCTCAAAAATGATGCCCAAATCTTGCTGTCCATGAAACTTGTGATAAATCAGTGTGACCTTGAAAATATATGCATATGCAAATTCTACAAAATATATAAACAAGGCATAAACATAATTGTTGTGTACCCTAGTGAAGGGTTACCTTTGAAGTGAAATCATTAGGATTAATGTATGAGTCAAACTGACCATACTGGCCGGCACCTCCATCACATGGGTCCTGTATAAAGATAGATCAATGTCAGAGTAAAAATAGATCAATGTCAGTGTAAAAATAGATCAATGTCAGTGTAAAAATAGATCAATGTCAGTGTAAGAGTGCAAAAATACATAAATGTCACTTTCAAATTTTTTTGTGGCAGTTAACTCTTTGCCTGCTAGTGTAAACTGCTGATAACCATTGCAAACAGATTCAAACTGTTTGACACTCTGATATTATTCCTAAAAGCTTTTTTTTTTTTTTAAAAAGTTGATTTGAAAAAATTAGCAGACAACCAAAAATCGTGTAAATTTACCATCATGCAAAGAGTTAAAGATATGAGCCAGTGCATGAAATTTTAGTATTACAGAAGTAGCGAAGGATCAGACTTGTCTGCTTAAAACTGCAGTCTTTCCAGAGAGGTCACTGCTCTCAAATAAAGAATATGAATGTAGATGAAGACTCAAACCAAACATAAGCATTCTAGCCCCACTACAAAGCTGAGCATGTAAGATGCTATTACCATTCTCTCATGGGCTGGCCCAATATTGTGAGTTCTCAAAGCAATGACTTTTTTCAACTCTTTTTAAGCTGGGTAATTTTCCATGCTTTTATCCTTGTCTGTCAAATTTTTCAAAATTAACTTTCAGGAACACTATCAGAGTGTCAAACGTTTAGAATCCGGATCAGAATGTCATTCCCGATCTGGGTTCAAACTTGCAATGTTATTAGCAGATGACAAAAGTCGTTGTTAAGTAACCATCACAAATGTTTAAGTGGAGAAATTATACAAATTACAAAATATATACATCAAGGTGGACATGATTAGAATGATTGTGTTCATGGAATTTTCTTCTCAGAATTTGGACAATACGTGTAAGGAAAATTGTTCGTATCTTTTGTAATGCTGTCAATTTTTATGCAGTAATGTACAGATAATTCATCATAATTTTGTTGCATGACTGTGTCAGAAATTCTTCTTTCTTTGCTGCAGTTTTCCATATTGCCTTGAGTAAATTCTGATTTTTTTTCTGTGTGTGATCCCTGTCCTTGAGAATCTAAACATTTTTCTGCATTTACTCAAGACAATATTGAAAACCCCAGCCAATCAAGGGAAAAATACTGTGTAGTCTTCTGTACAAATTTTTGATAAGGTACCTACACTTTAACACATGAAAATTGACAGTTTTACGAAAGATATGAATGATTTTCTTTACTAGTGTTGTCTAAATTCCTTTATGAAAATTCTGTGAGGCCTATCATCATTTTGAATCTTGTACATTATGGATGCTCATTTGAATGGAAACATACAATGAGCATAGTAACAAACGTTTTCATGGAGTAATAGAAAAACTATATCCAGGATTCATTAAAAAACATCGTATATAGGGTGATTTCAAAAACCTCTCACAAGATGATTTTAGCCTTCTTAACACCACACCCATCAATTCATCTTCTTCATAGCATAAATCAATACTGTGTTATGAAGAAAAGAGACCTGTTTTCTATGAAAGAGGTAGTCCTTCAAATCAATAAAATCTTGATTTTTTTCTTGTCAAAAGAAAATTATAGAAATTTTGAAATGCTATTCGATAGCCTTGATGTTTACCTTAGACATAATGTAAAGTATTTTGCCCGGAACATAGCCTGATTCTAGAATCTGTAATGAAGTAAAAAAAAAAAAAAAAGCTCTTTTCTACATCACAGATCATTTTAAATAGCCAAGCATAATATCCTTTTAAAAATGATATCAGTGTCTAAAAGTTCAATGAGTTTCTCATTGAACAGCATTGTCAGATCTCTGAATTTTGCTCTCAAAAACAGGAAACAGAAAGTTTTACCCCATTGGTATATGTGATGAAGGGGAGGCTTATCATCAATTGAGCGCAAATGATTTTTTTCCCAAGTCATCGATTGAGCGCAAAACCTACTCATACATTGAGCTCAGATGGACATTATATGCCGTTAGTATACTGTCTGTTACCAAACAAGACACAAGATACATACCACAAAATGGGGACAGTTATAACAGACACCTGCCGTATCTGTGCTTAATGTTGTCAAAGAGCTCTTCCATGGTGCGTCCGTCATGTATTAGATGGCTAACGGAAGGTAAATACAGGTTCCTCCACAGGTAACTGCCCAAAGTATTTGCGATCAGTTGATGAACAGGGTTTCTGAACTCTATAGAAATCCTGCGCTCAATTGATGGCATTTTCTGCGCTGAATCGATGAGCATTTGCCCTCAATTGATGAATCACCGAAGGAGATGAATTGGTAGGCATGAACACCATCAACTTGACAGAACATTTAAATGACTATTTTTTGGATTAATAATGTGAGTTTACAAAGTCTACCAGAACATTTTCACCAAACAATAAACCATATTCAACCTAATAAGTCTAACAACTCTTAAAAGTTCTATACCTGTTTTGAAAACAATGCAGATTCTGATCAGCTAGCTTCATCAGAAACCAGATGATCAAGATCCACATAGTTTTTCATCAACATTACTATAAATAAGTAATGGAACTCCAATTAGGCTGACTGGAAATCACAAGAATTCACTTCTCAAAAAAGAATTTGTTTGTTGTGCACTTTTAAGATCATGTTCCCTTGTAAGACCCTGTGTGCTTATAAGATGATGACATTTTTTGCACTTATAAGACCTTTTGTGGTTATAAGACAGTGTGTACTTATTAGGTTGAATACAGTAATTTAGCTCATTTTTTAATTGCGTAAAATAACTAGAAATATGATATCTTTATCAGCAATAAAACTGGATAACAACACGAGAAAAAGGCCCTATTAGAATATGCAGGTTCCCAAGTCATCTATCTCATTTTTGATTGGGGACTTTATTTCTTTTAGATCTGATTATCAGACAATGCAGGCCCTTATTGGCCCTGCACATAAGTGCAGGGCCAATAAGGGCCTTCAATGTCTATTTTTAATGGACTTGACTTTTTCTTATGTTGTGTAAGTCATAAAGGAAGCAAATTTACACGTACCACACCCTCCGTATCTACAAGACGTTTACTGACTGCTCGCCGTAATTTCATCTTCTTGTAGAGTGGGTATTTTTCATAATATTGCACTAGTGCCACAAGGCTTTCAAACTCAGCTGTTCCTATCGTAAACAGCCTACCCTCCTGTCGTATTCTACAATGCTTGATTTTACCTTCAGCCCTGAAATCAAAGAATATTCGAGCCGTGGCATGAGATTTCCAACAATGTGGCATTTTGACAAGTGTAGACTCAGACAAGCCTGTCTGGCTGTGCAGCACCCTTTTAAGCTTAGAAATTCCAAATGGTGTTCAGTCAGTAGCTTAACAATCATAGAATACTCAAGGGACTAGCAAAAGCTCTGATCAGACTGTGCATATGCGCGGGCTGGTCTGAGCCTTTGCGTGTCACACATACCACATTGTTGGAAATCTCATGCACTGGCTCAATTTTAGGGTAATATAAATAGTGAGGTCATATGATTTACAAACATACAAGCTGGGCTGTAAGAACAATAAATTGCAAGAAATTCAGCTACACTCAAAGAGACTTAAAATTTGCAGCATGCAAAAGTGGCTAATGACTATCATTTTGAGAAACTTAACTCTGCACATGTCTGGTCAATTTATGGAAAAGGAAAACATGTAGCCAGCCATATCTGAGCATATACATGTCAATGTTACATATGGCCTTAATGCAATGTGTAAAAAGGTGTTGCCTAAATAGTAGAGATTAAAATTTAATACTCTTGATAACATGGTTCTTTTGTGGCCGAAATAGGTTCTTTAATAAGTGTGCTCATGCATGGACATATGAGCCATGACATAACAAATCTAACAAAATATGAGTATTCACAAAGTAAAGACTCAGAACAGCCTGGGCATTCCCCCAGTCAGATCAGAGACTTTGCTGTGAGCTCAAAGGGTAACTAAGGACTCAAGTTTTCTTCATGTGGACAGGGAAGACTGATCAGACTGAGCCAACACTTAGGCTAAGGCCAAATAAAATAATAAATGCGTTTCGGGTAGAGGGTCTGAAAATTTTAGGTACAGTAGGCACACATATTTTTTTTCTGGAAAAAATATATAATTTTATGCATTTTGAAAGGCATTTTGCCTTTCAAAATGCATAAAAATATATTTTTTACTTGCAAAATGCATAAAATTATATATTTTTTTCCAGAAAACCTGAAAAAATTCTAGGTTTCACAAGAAAATTTAGGTAGGGTCGGGTTACCCTAGCACAAGTATTTTTTTTATTTGGCCTTATTTAGGTCTTCTTGTGATACACAGTAACACTTATGGTTTTACCATGTGCAAGCTTATTTTATAATAAGGATATTTTTGCATATTGCACAGATGAACAAAAATTTTCAGCATAAAATTGTAAATATTTTCTTACCCATCAATTTTAAAATATGTTTTGAGTGCTCAAAAGAACCGTCTCATTGAGACGGTTTTTTTGAGCACTCACAACACATGTTTTGGTTGAAAAATAAGAAAATTAAATTTTCGTTATGCACTCTAAACTAAAGTCCTGATATTGTGGTAAAACACTTAGTCTCTTACCTAAATGAGATAGCGTATGAGAGTTCATCAGTGACACTCCGTCTCACCAGGAAAGCCCCATCATATGGGATACGCTTCAACATCTCCTCGGCAGTGTCTCTATCAATTCCTTCATGATACCACCTTAATAAATACACAAGGTTTAATCATTGTAGGCTGGGCAATTTTTCATGCTGTTTTGTTGTCCCCTGAATTTCATAATTAAAATTTTTCAACAAATATTTCAGGAATACCAAAAAGTCTAACAGCTTGGATCCAGGTCAGGCCCAGCATTTTGTCTGGCCAATCAAGGATTAAGAACATTTCCCTACCAGGAGATAGATTTGAAGAAAAATGAACAAGCTAATACAGTAGAACTTCAATGGCTCGAATTCTCATTGCCCCTTCACCTGGGCTGGCTAAAACTAGCATCATGGTTCCTTCAGGTCATTTTATGCATAATCCACCCTGGCTGGCTGGAACTACCCTTGGCTGGAACTATTTTACATGGTCACAAGCCTGTTCGAACGATTGAAGTTCTACTGTAATAGGTCAAACTAGAGATAGGAATGATGCTCTGATGGACATAACCTTGCATATCAGGACATATTACCATGGCAATATCTGGTTGCCTGCCAGGCATATGTATGTGATTCAAATAGCTGCTTGAAGTTATTGTCAAGAGACCAAATCCATGTTTAACTCTTTGCCCCCCTGGAAAAATTTTAATACTTTTTGTTGTCTGCTGATTTGTTGGCAAAAAAAAACTGTTCCTAGAAATGATGTAACATTCCAAAGACTGCCAGCTAAAGCCATTTAGAGAAACACTAAAATTGAAGTAAAATTTTACACACTTAATTATTACATATTTGGCTCAGTGACTTTCCCTTTTCCCTCATGGATCTGCAGCTGGGCTACCTGCTACCTGAGAGTTACCAGGGAATTATTGCTAGGAAGTGGGTGCTGCCAGGTATAACACCTACATTTAAGGAACCCAGATGTGTGGAGAAGTTCCAGGCCCCCAAGTAAGAGTGTGTAAGTGAAAATTATTTTCTTATTTCTCAACCAAAACACATGTTGTGGGTACTCAAAAGAACCATCTCAATGAGACGGTTCTTTTGAGCACACAAAACACATGTTTAAATTGATGGATAAGAAAATAATTGCACTTAAATGCTGATTTTTTTTGCTTATGCCCAGGTCACACATCCACGGACTGGACGCTGGATTAGCCACGGATACAATCAGGCATCATATGGGCAATCCGTATTGGTCCGTAATTATCCGTATTGTATCCGTAATCATACGTAGTAGTACTTAATCATATGTATTTAGTGCATCCGTATCGGACTACGGAAATTGGCATTTACGGGGTCATCCGTGGGATTTAATCCGTAGTAGAACCAGCAAGGTGATCCACCAATTTGTGACCTGGGCATTAGCTGGCCCTATGGAGAACATACAAAAAGATGCACATTTTACACCTCAAAGTTTCCCCCTATCCTGACCAGTGACTTACTCTTTCCCCTCGTGGCTCTGTGGCTGGGGTACCGGCTCTCTAAGAGTCATCATGAAATTATTGCTCCGGAGTGGATGTGTCCGGTAGTACATGACGAGATTGTAGAGACTGTCAAACATAATGTTGTCTATCAAATAATACTTCACTTGGCCTAACTCTTGCTTCGTCTTCATACGACAGTGATTCACAGTATTATTCCATCTGAAATAGAGGGACACCTACATACTTGAAATCTGATAAATTCCAAAATCCTGATTTTTAGAAATTCAAATCTTGAAAACTTGGAAGTATGCCTGCAAAATAATCACCACAGTGCAGTCCCATGGGTGAAAGTTCAAAATTTCTAAAATCCTGAACTTTCGAAACTCCAATCTTAAAACTTGCAGCGTGCCCACTAAATATTCACAAATTTAAGTTGAAATGGTCAATTGTCCTTAGACAGGCTGAAAATAAATCAGAGAAGCTATTATGATCTCCTTAATTCAGCATTTAAGGCTGACTTTCTCAAGAAAGTCACCCTCAAAATCCTGAATTCAGGAATAATCCTGAAAATTTTCACCCATGCAGTCCCTTTATAACACACATTATAACACAGATTTGGATATATCATGGCTGTCATGTTGTGGCTCCCTTTTTTTTAACCATGTAATTTTACACTGGAATTACAGGAAAATGACCATTAAACGGTCATTTTTCTGCAATTCCTTTGTTAAAAATTGTCCCTATATAACACAATTCACTTAAAACACAGCCCATTCCTATGGGCCCTAAACATAGTGTTATAAAGGGACTGTAATGTATGTCAAGTTTAAATGGTATATTGTCAGTCTTTGGACAGAGTTCTCACTAGGATTTTGAAAACAGGATTCATAGAATCCATCCCTGGAAAAAGTTGGAGTCAAAATTGAAAAATTGGAGTTTGACCTGGAAAAGTTGGAGTTTTTAGCCGAAATATGAAAAGTTTTATTTAAGGATGTAATGTCTTTTATCCTGAAAAATGCCAATTTCAAAATCCTTGTGAGGACTAGCTGTGAACAAAAAAGATTTCAGACCAAAATAAAAGTTTGTATCAGGCTACCATAACAAACTTAAATCCCACTCTTCCCCAACCCCTATAGTACAATATTTTCTTAACATTGTTGGGGGATTTAAAAGGGGTTTAGCTATATTGTTTTCCCACCTTCTCCATCAAAATAAAAATATTTTCATATTTTAAAATTTCATGCATCATGAAACATATATTTTTTATGTTTGGCCTTAAAAAAGAAAAGCTTATACTATTGATGCACGTAGTTGTTTTATTCATTTACAAGCAGACAGTCAGGGGAACGGACAAACAGATCTTTTGCAGATGCATAGATCTAGTTCAATCATTTAATTATTTGCATGCAAGTGCTTTTTGCGCACCTAGTCTAGCTAGTCTACGGCAATTGTTCCAAAATTAAGATGATTATTTTGATTTCCTACCTACGTGCGAGATGATTTCAATGAACAGGTTTTCTTGCTAAAAATTATTTGTTTGCATTTAATACCCTAAGAATAATTTATTCGATGGAAAAAAAACGCTGATAATTGATTGCTTCACTCATTTGTTGCTAATGACGCTTCATTCAGAACGTTTGCCTTATTGGACGTTATCCTATTTGGTTTATCGATGTACCGATATCTTCAGCAAATCTTATTTTTATTTTATCAACCATCTGTGGAACTCAAGTTATGGAAGCATTTTCATGTGTTCAAAAAAGTAAGAAACATTTCAAGATTTGATTGAGACAGACAGTCACGAATGCGCGACTATAATTTGTCTTTACACGCACACGGAAAAATTAAAACCAATCAACCACGTGCTTAAAAAATTTGCATCTCTAAGGCGTAATTAATGTCCTGTCAATAAAGACGCAGTCACTGTGCGACGTTCTGATTGGGCGAGAGCTAAATTAGATAACGCCTACTGCTATCCGACGACTGGACATTTTATGACAAACCCTGGGGCATCGGATTAGTGGCGATCTTCTGATCTTTTGTGGCGGAAGCCAAATTTGGACTCCCGCTGTCATCTTCAGGTGTTTTTAAGGAGTTTGAGACGCGTCAGCAGAAAAAATATTGGCGTAAATTAGAATCCCCAGCAGGAAAATGTGTACAAATTCAAAAGTTGGCGTAAAAAAACGCCTGATTTGGCGTTTCTGAGAACTCTGTTTGGATAATCTGAAAATAAATCAGAGCAGCCTAATTCAGTCTATTAGTCAGACTGTACGCCTGAATTCAAGAATAATCCTGAAAGCTTTGCCCCATGCACCTGTCTTAATTGTCAGAGTAATTTTGAAGTTTTTTTTATTGGTTTTATTGTGTCCCCTGCAGATTCATTTTTTTTTAAAAATCTTACAGAAATACAATCAGAGAATCTAATAGATTGCGTTGGGATCAGGCCTTCTGTAATCTGTTTTAACCTGCATGTTGTAAAATTTAGCATGCTTTTTCTGTCATTTTTCAGTTAGAAACAGAGTTTTTGATTGCCATTTGTCGCCCAACTGGCGACAAATGGCAATAGAAAACACTGTTTCTAGCGATTTTTGATCCATGTTTGCTGATTGTTTTCTATTGCCGCCTACCCGGCTAGATCAGCCAACAAAAATTATGAAGTGATAAAATGACTAACCTAAATGACAGTGAGAAGTCTCCCACAAAAGTCTCACTTTCCCTGACCAGAAATGTGCCATCATCCAATGAGGCATACTGTTTGAGTAATTCTTCGGCATCTTTACGTCCACCGGGCAGTCGTCCATGGAACCACTTCTCTCCGAAATGTAGTTCATCTTGAGGTGGCTCCTAAAACCCAAATATTATTTTATTTACCCTAAGTATTAACCCTTATCCTGCCAAAATTGTGGTCCTGAAAATGGTATATTCTTTTATATGGGCAGCGACGTGACAAACCTGTCTTTGGGGTTTCCGACAAAGTGAGGCTCAAACCAGTCTCCTCAGCTATAGAGACTATCTAGAAAATTGAATTTTTTCTCGTATTAAGTCTAGATATGATACTTTACAAAAAGCGAATAACAAAGGTCCTGATCAGTCTGCGCAGATGCGCAGGCGCAGACCAGCCTTTGTTGTTCGAAAACCACCTAAGACAGGTTTTCTCGCGTCAAGGCCCTTATGTCTGCTGTATATACTCAAATGCACTACCAAAGTGGCATACACTGTGGATCCTGATCAGACTGCTCCTATAATCTGGGTCCATAATGTTTGCAATATAGGCTATCAAAAATGAAAGAGCAGACAGACAACAATGGTGGTAAAAGAGTTAAGACAGACATGGCCTATGCAAAGTGCAAACCCAGATCATGCTGCTGCCAAAAGTTTTTGAGTAGTCTAATCAGGTTCTATAAGGTTATTTTTTTCTCTCCCTTCCAATCGCAGGTTTAGATAAACATACTTTTTCAGCGTAAAATTGTAAATATTTACTTACCCAGAGTTTCAGCTGGACTGAAATTTTCTTCAGACATTTTGTCCAAGCAGTCTAAATATTGTTCGGACATTTGGAATTTTTTAGGACAATTTTTCAGACACACATTTTACCACCATAAACGGAAACTGCTATCTGCCCTTCTCATAATGAAATCAGGGGTAGTTTTGCTACCGTTTCAGACGGTAGGTGTGGCCTGGTTGATTGGCTGGCTTTTTATTTAATGAGAAGACTGGAGCTTGTTGTTGTTGTTGTTGTTATTGGCCCTTTGGCCAAAATATCTCTCAGGTATGTTTGATTCTCGGTAGATATAGCTACTCCTAGTAAAATCTCTCAAGTATGTTTTTTATAGCTAGTGTGTCAGGTTCAGTTGTTTAGTTATATTAATAAATTTCATAGTTTTGGGTAATTTATTGTTTGTCAAATCTTTTAGTATTGGAGAGGAAATCTTCAAATATTAAGTTGATGCTGTCTCTAAAGGGTTTCAATGGATTGTCTTTGGATACTTCTAAGAATGTTTTTGCACTGAAATCGTTGATTCCACAACTGTAAAACAATCTCGTTCTCTTGTTGATGAGTGGAAGTGGGTGGGGTACTGTTTTTTGCTGCTATTTTTGGTCGCTGCACCACTCGTTAGACACGGAAAGTGGATGTTCAGGTAATGGTGGAGCGGGCAAACTGTTTTGGGGCATAAAAAAACTTGTGGTTTTGTTGTTTCTTGGTGGCAATTACTTTTTTTAGTCATTTTATCAGCTAATGCCAATGCAAATATGCTTTCCGCTTCGAGATGAAATCACGGAAGAAGTTTACAGGATGCAATAGACCAATCAGACATCACGTAACAAAACACTATGACTGGTTTGCTTTAGTGAATAAGTATTTAGGGGTAAATTATGCGAACCAGTCTGACGCTTACAGAAGTTTGGCCAATCAGCGATCGTATTATTAGACAAAAATACTATTGCATCACTGTGCATTACCGTACAGTGTGCACTTCCGAAAATCGTCTCGGACAAACTGTCCAAACTGGACAGCAAGCTCTCGGACATCTGGAACTATTTTCGGATTATGTCCGAGGGCCGACGCCAAACAAAATCCCTGCTTACCTGACAATTTTTAACATATGTTAACAACATATTTTGACATCACAGTCTGAATCTCTTTGTTTAATATTACAGTAATTGCACAGGAACTAGTCACAAACCCTTAGAATAGAAAAAGTAGGCCTATATTTACTTTAATAGAGAAGGACTGTAACGGTTGTTGTGGGGGTACCCTATATGACTAATCAAAACAGTTGGAAAACTCAACTTATATGAGCAAACTTATAGTGTCCTGGCTTCAAGAGAAACAAGTCTGTCTAACGATACCAACCTTTTGTTCTTTCGTTGAGTAAGTCCCATGAAATAATCAAGAACAGCACGGATTAGCGTCTTCTTGAAACTCGTTTGTTTGCACTTTCCTCTGGAGATGGTAAAAACGCAGTTTCATCGTTCTTTTCTGACTTTCATCAAAGAGATGCCGATTCAAAGTGATAAGTCTTGGTTTTCAAAAGTTTTTTTCTATATGCAGTCACCAAGTTCTTGAGAATTTATTCCAAATGAACGCCAAACGGCGACTTTTTACAGAAATTATGCCAACCTTTTTCTATTCGACCTCCATGTTTTTCGGAAATCCCATTCACTATAGTCCTGTGACGTCATCAACATGGTATGATTTTGCGATTTATATCAAGGGAAGTAATGCAATCTATTGAGTGCAAAGATGTAAACTGAAGCACTCCAAAAATACACCACGTCAATATGGTGAATTTCTAAACGGATTTTGCCTTTTCCATGTGACGTATTTGTAACCTCGGCTTAGCATTAACCAATCAGTGATCACGAAATTTTTAGAGCTGAACTTTTGCAAACATGAAGTGCAGGTAGAAAAGGTCGGCGTAATTTCTTTAAAAAAGTCGCCGATTGGCTTCATTTGGAATAAATTCTCAAGATTTTGACGACTGCATGTAGAAAAAAGTTATTGAAAACCAGGACTTACCACATTTAGCGGCATATCATCGTTAGAAATCAGGAAAAGGCGATTGAACTGTGTTTTTAACAGTCTCCAGAGGAAAGTGCAAACAAACGAGTTTTAAGCAGACGCTAAAATCTGAGCTGTTCTTGATTGTTTCATGGGACTTATTCAACGTAGGAACAAACGATTGGTATCGTTAGACAGGCTAGTTTCTCTTGAACCCGGGGCTACACTATAGTTTTGCTTAAAAAGTTGAGTTTTCGGGCTGTTTTGATGAGTCAAACAAGGTACCCTAACAACTTGCGTTACAGTCCTTGTCTATGTTTACAGATACACACGCCTACTTTTTCTTAAAAAAAGTTTGTGACAAGTTCCTGTGAGTAATTGGTTGGGTCAAAAATCTTGCAACATTAATTACACCCCTCCTCCTAGTCATCATGAAAGTATGTTATCCTGTCCGGTATAATTTTTTGAAGCAGTAAAGCACAGAGTCTTGGGTGAAAGTTCAAAATTTCCAAAATCCTGAACTTTGGAAACTCCAATCTTAAAACTCGCAGTATGCCAACTAAATAATCACAATTAAATAGACAGACTGTATATAAATACGAAGCCCTATTCTAATCTCCCTGATTCAGCATTTTGAGGCTGACTTTCCATGGAAAGTCAGCCTCAAAATCCTGAATTCAGGAATAATCCTGAAAACTTTCACCAATGCAGAGTGTTATTATTAGATTGAATAAGATTCATTTACCTCCATGGCACTTTCGTCTTCATCAATATCGTCATCGTTTTCATTGGACGTTTCCTCGCTGTAGTAGAGCTTTGTAGATGTTAGCACGAAAAAGTGAGGGGTCCAGTTCTAGAACAGAATGAAAACAGTATACACTCAGAGCCTAAAGTTGTTTAATAGTCAGTTGTTGCATAAAGTTAATGTTCTAAAATTTCGAACAATTTTCTTTTCTGTTCTCAAATAAAATGTTGGTTTTTAGGGCAGCAATTCACAAAATGCTTGTCAGAATAGCAAACAGGGAAGATCCTGATCAGACTGCTTCTTCAGAAGCAGACTGTTCTGGGTCTGCCCTGTTTGCCTAGGACTTTTTGGCAGACAACTAGTGTTTGAAATTTTTGGAGGTTTACCGTAGATCACTCCTTGTTTCTGATTAATCAATCCACTTTTAAAACTGACTACCATACAAATGTGCTGGGTAATTTTCATGTTTTTGTTGTCGTCTGGTCTTTTTCAAAATTCACTTTTTTCAAAAATTATTTCGGGAGCGCTATCAGCATGTCAAACGGCTTGGATCTCAATGAGATATTTCTTTTGAGTCCCCAAAATATGTCTAAATTGATGGGTAAGGACAAAATACAATTTTTAGCTATAAGTCCTTATCTGGACCTATGGTTCTTGAGATATCTAATCATACAGTCATGTCAATACTGAAACTAACAGGATCGGCACCAAAAACAATATATGTCTTGCTCCCTTTTGATAGAGGGACATCATTCACTGAGATCGTCAAAGAATATGGCATTGCTACTAGTTATCAAGTGTATTTACCGGGTCCAGAGGATCTTCTAAATATAGGATACCATTTTTCACCGAGTTACTGAGATCACCATCACGAGCATCTAAAAATAGAATGAAACAATATTAAAATATTACTGAAACCCAAAGTTTAACTCTTTAATTTTTTGTTTGATTTGATTCTTTATGTCCCAGTCAACAATTTTTCAGTTCTGTCAGGATGGGTCTTCCTGGGTTGAACCAGTACTAAGCAAGCATTAATGTGTCTTGCTCAAGGACACAATACAGTGATGCCGGTGAGGCTCGAACCTCTGCCCCTCTGTCTCAAGTCAAACACTCTTCCACTGAGCCACTGTGCTCCCTTTTAACTCTTTAGCCCTTTGTATATGGGGAACTCCTAAATGAGTACTTTGGCAAACAGTGAAGATCCAGATGAAATGCCACATGATGCAGCATTTCATCAGGGTCTGCAGCACTGTTTAATAGGATAAAATCAATCCTCATGGGTTGATGTAAAGTAAAACCGGTTTTAAGCGACCACTCAAAATAGACCAAAAAAAATGTCTTAAAGACTGATTATCGCTTAATGAAGGTCAAAAGTATTGCAGAATGCTCTCATGGAGCATTCTGCAATACTTTTGACCTGCATCAAACATAATCAGTCTTGAAAACTAATTTGGTCTTCTTTTTGAGTGGCCGCTTAAGACATGTTTTACTGTACATTTTAATTGGAATTCTAATCTGTAACCCGTTAATATGCACAATGAACCATCCCAAGCTCAGTGTATCAAACCAAATGGAAGAATTCATTAGTGTACAAAGGGTTAACTGCTAAACTTATAAAATGATGTTAAACCACTGGTACCACTGTAAAAATGCAGACTGCAACACTTTTCAGACACAGTATTTAAAACCCAATTTTCACCCGTAACAACTTTATAATTTTCTTGGCAAGGTATGTCACTTAATTATATACCTGCATTGAAATACACCTGAGACAACCAATTTTCCTACTGGAAAATACAAAATATTGTATCAGGCAACTTAAGTACTAACATGGGCATGTTAAAAAATAATGAAGCCAAAGCGTGACATTGGGGGTGAAAAATGAAACTGTTGTCATAGGTGAAATTGTTACTCCAAACAAATTGGTGGTACTTAAAGTTTTCAAAATTGTTTGAGTTTAGAAAATAGTAGCAAAAATATAAATCTCTAAACATTTTCTTTTGGGATTTTTTTGCAAAAATTGTTAATTATGGCTATATTCTGTGTAGGTTGTTTTTATAGGAAATCTTGATGAACTGTCTTGAAATTCCCATTAATTGATGACAAGCACTAAACAGCATGTGAATGAGTGGTTTTTACCAAATTGAATTGCCTAATTGAACAAAAAAATTCTTCTTTTGCTGTCATTTTGCCTCATTATTTTAGTAGAAGAGCTCTCAAAATGTTCATATTTTTTAAAACAGGTGACTGAATCTCAATAAAATTTGCGTTGAAATGATAATACATGGTAAAACAACTAAGCTACAAATCAATATGCGATATGTAAGCATGGATGTAATGGTTATCTATGTACAAAAATGGGCAAAAAAATTAAGAAAATGTGTTACACTCCTTAGTTTGATTTGTTTATGAGTCAGAATTTGGAACTAACAGGGTTAAGACATATAGTATTGCACACAAAGAGTGATTTCCCTTGCATGGTGTTAACAGATTATATTGCAGATTATTGGCCTTTTTGTAAAGAAATGTCTGATGATACTCTGATCTAATACTAAGGAGTGTAACATTTTGTACAAATGCTTAGGTCTTCAAAAACCTATAAATTCTAGCTTTAACATTAAATGACACAATTTCACTTCTGCTATATAAAAATCCCATAATCATTGATTCAACACAAGCAAAAATTGTCTCCCCAAGATCTTAAATTAGTGTGTTAAGATATGTTGAATATTCTTTCTCTAAATGCTTAAACTGATTGCAAATAATATTTTCTTCTTTAATAATTTTAGCAATTGAACACTTTTCTGTATGTAACATACATTAAATACCATTTAACTAGCTGCCAAAGGGAAAAGAAAATGGATTGTCTAAATCACCAATTTTTAGGTGATTTCAATGCAGTACAGCTTTATTTACACTTTGAACATAAAATGGTGCTACTAAAATTGTCAGAGGGACATTGCTCTATAGTAATAATGTTAAATAAATTGAAACTATACTGCTACTGGTATAGAAATAACCCACAGAAGTGTTTTGCAAGAAAGTGTTACACTCCTTAGTGGCTTTTATGGATGATATGAAGAAAATTAAGACCAAGATAAAAACTCACACTGTATGAATCTCTATTATGGGTCAAACACTTTTCATATGAGGCATATTAGCTCACAAAACATAACTTTGGAAAAGGTTATGAGGCTTGAAATGTCAAGTGTTACACTCCTTAGTTTAAAGGGTGCTCTACAACCAGTTCTGCTCACTCTTTTATGAATGCTTATAAAGCAGCTGTAAAACTTGAAATAAAATGTATTAAGATTGGTCAGTGCTGCAGACCACATTATAGGCTATAATCGTTTCAAATATTCATGTCAAATCAACTCTGGGCAAAATCTCTTCATTTTTACTGCACCTGAATTTCAGACTAGTCCTGTCAGACAATGCATAAAAATAACATAGGTAATGATGAAAAGGCATGATTTTCCTATTTTCATTAAGTTGAAAAGAATGGGTAATCACAAAGTTGGCTAATAAGTATGGCAACATCCACAGTTTTGTATAAATGCACAAGTGAAATTCAGTTATCAAAAAAATGTCACGCAAAAGGTGTTACACTCCTTAGTTTTTTAGCTAGTTTTACTGGCATAAATTTTGTATTACTTGTTCGATTTTAATAAAATTTTGCATGATGAACACGGGGACCATAACACATATTTTAGCTATGTTTGGTCCTTAAAATCAAGGCAAACATGAGCATAGCATGCCATAAAGTGAAAAGCTTCATTATTTTTGAACATGCCCACATGATATTTTTCCATATCACCATCCTCCATATTTTACCCTTCTCATCACATAAAACCCAGTACATGACGCCGCCAAACTCGTAATCAAAAAGGGCAATCTGAGCAATAACAATATTAATCGCTTAAATGACGTGGGTTTTTTTCGTGTAAGAAAAGGAATTAAACACGATAAATGCATTTTCTTCTGCCGTAGCATGTTTACACATTAGACGTCATCAAAAATTGGGCACAACGTTATTTGCACAAATTACATCATCAAAATTTGGCGCGACTTTAACTGCTACAGCGTTGCAATGTTGCATCACATGGTGTCAATTTACAATTTTCCTTATTTTATTGCCAAAACTGAAGAGTTTGCTGTTTTTATGTAGGTATATAATAAAAACATCATTACTTCGTCTCTTGCGATCCGATCACTCTTGGCGCGGCCACTCTACGTTATCAGACCAATCAGATCAAGTTACTAAAGTAATAATGTGTATGTACCTAGTAAGTTTTTTGAAAATACAGTCAAACCTCGATTATTCGAAGTGCCAGGGACCGCAGGAATCTTTCGAATAATTGGTAGTTCGAATGATCGAAACTAGGAGTTTTGAGATATTTTCGGAAAAGCTTGGATGCTTTCACAGAACGCAATTGTTTTGCCAGAAATTCCAACTTCAACTCTTGTTTTACGTGAAGTAATCGGTACATCTGTCAGAGCATTAAAGAAAATGAGCTCCTTTTTTGTGTTTACAGCTCTTAGAACGCAGAAAAGAAAATATCTTTATTGACATCCACTACATGTATATACATGAAACAACATCGAATAAAGGTTAAATGTAAATTGGCGAACCATATCTACTGGCGAAATATTGTCTCCTTTTTATCGCCTCAATCCCAGCTAGAACATAACGTCAGGCCACCAACGGCCCACCAGCGATAGGCCATTGAGATGACATATCACTGGCAGGCCGTTGGTGGCCCGACGTTGTGTTCTTTTTGGGCTGGTTACTTTTCAATTATTTCAGCGAAAATATACGATCTGGGTGTTTAAAAGAACCGTCTTGATGAGAGGGTCCTTTTATGCATCCAAACCTAGGTTTTGGTTGTTTTCCCTCATTTTATGCATTCAAAAGAAGTGTTTCGATGAGACGGTTCTTTTGAGCACCCAAAACACATGTCCGTGGTATTCGTCTATTATCGAAATTCTTATTTTTGTTGTAACCTGTTGGTTGTACAAAAGCGGTGCGCTTGGTTTGTTCGTTTATTGTAAACAGTCGATCTTTTAGCTCATTTATGCCCCTAATTAGACATTTAAAAAAACATCAAACAAAACCATCATTGCAGACGACCTTAATAAAAGACACCATTACTCACTTAATGGTTCATCACACAATAGTGTGAGCGTTAATCCGGTGCCAATTACCTGTCTCAACTTTCTCTGCTAAATCACTCAGGTGTGTAAATCGAACTCGACCAAACAAGGAAATCATGATCACCATGCGTGACATTTGGACTTCGAATATTGAAGGGTAATTTAATAGCAATTTCTTCAATTTGGACCGACGAATCACTTCGAATAATTGAATTTTTCGGATAATCGAAATTCGAATAATAGGTAGTTTTATTGCAATAAATAATAGAGAAAAAAGTCGAGACTGTCCGTCGTCTTCGAATAACCCAGCAGTTTCGGATAATCGACGTTCGGATAACCGAGATTTAACTGTACAGTAAAAGGGTCACTCTAAAATAGACAAAACAAAGGTCTTAAAGACAAATGGTAGCTTAATGAAGGTTAAAAGTATTGCAGAATGCTCTCTTGGAGTATTCTGCAATACTATTCACCTGCATTAAGCGATAATCTGAATTGAAACCCAATTTTGGGTCTTCTTTTGGAGTGGCTGCTTAAGACAAATTTTACTGTATGCCATCACAAGTAATTCTAGTCTCATCAGAGCTAGAGTCTTTACTGCTCAAATACATAAAGTACTGACTTAGATAAAGTCTGTGGTAAAATCAGACCTGTAGCCTCACTAGATAGCTGTGCACATACAACACTGGTTTTAACAAGAGGGCCAAATGGCTCTAGATTGCTCACTTGAGTTTTGTTTAAAGTTTCTTATATAGGTATACAGTAAAACATGTCTTAAGTTGCCACTCAAAAATAGACAAAACAAAGGTCTTAAAGACAAATGGTAGCTTAATGAAGGATGAAAGTATTGAAGAATGCTCCCCTCGGAGCATTCTGCAATACTTTTGACCTGCATTAAGAATAAACCTATAACACATTGCTATAAAGTTTCTTTTTTTTAGTGGCCACTTGCAGAATCTGAATGCTCCCCTTGGAGCATTCTGCAGTACTTTTGACCAGCATTAAGCATAAATCGAGTTTAAAAACATTTTTGTTCATTTTTTTGAGTGGCCTCTTAAGACAGGTTTTACTGTTATTTGGTGGCCAAGTAAATTGCTAATAGGTGACCTCATTGTTGTAACAAAGTGACATCTACACATTGTATGGGCCGATACGCAAGAAAACCTGTCCTGTATTCCCAACCAGCTATGTCTCAAACCAGCCTTCTCAGCTACAGAGACTAATTAAAACATTGAAATTTTGCATGGAGTATGTTTGATTACTTTACTTTCCAGATAGTGGATTACAAAGGCACTGAACAGATTTCATGGATGTGCATGCTGGTCTGTGCCTTTGTTGTTCACATTTATTTATTCATTTATGAAAAAAGTCAGGTTTTCTTGTTGTCGAGGCCCATGTCGTATCTCAGCGTTTTGTTTGTTTGATTCTTTATGTCCCAGTCAACAATTTTTCAGTTATGTCAGGAAGGGTCTTCCTGGGTTGTACCAAGCTAGGATTAATGTGTCTTGCTCAAGGACAGGCAATGACACCGGTGAGGCTCGAACCCACAACCCCTCGGTCATGAGTCAAGCACTCTACCACTGAGCTCCCTGTATATCAGCGTAGTCATAAACCTCTGAGACCTTATTTCAAAATGAAATGGTTGTATTAAAAGGTAGGCAAAAAATCTATGATTTGTAGGAGGTCTCCAGATCAAGGTTTGTCATCACTAGGTAAAACTATAGAGATTCTAAACTTTGATCCTTGTTTCTATTAGGTTTCTATTGGCCCATCACGCCAATGATAGATGCTTGTATTCGGTGTACTTCTGCGCACCACTTACTTTCTTCCAGTGTATAGTCCAGAGGATCTGCTTGGCTCCCATCAGCTGGCAGTTTCTTATGCTAGTGAAGAAAAAACAAGAAACAATTTTTTAAGTTGGCGAGTCAAAATGAACTACAGTAAACTCTGTGTAAAACGGCCACTCAAAAATAGACAAAACAAAGATGACAAATGGTAGCTTAATGAAGGTCAAAAGTATTGCAGAATGCTTAATGAAGGTCAAAAGTATTGCAGAATGCTTAATGAAGGTCAAAAGTATTGCAGAATGCTTAATGAAGGTCAAAAGTATTGCAGAATGCTCCCCTTGGAGCATTCTGCAATACTTTTGACCTGCATTAAGAGATAATTGGTATTGATAACCAATTTTCGGTCTTTTTGAGGGTGGCTGTTTTACACAGGTTTTACTGTACCAATATACAGATTCAACATGATTGTTTTTCATGGATTGACACTTGCCTGTACATTGACGGTTGTTAAAAATACACTGCTTATGGCCTCAATTTTTAACATCTCTCTCTGGACTTTACATGAGGAAATGCATGAAAAATCATGTCTGATGGCTATTATAACACAAATTCAATGAAACAAACACATAAATTAGAACTGTATTTTCAGAGTAAACTTATGTCCACTCACAGTTGTCCATCACTTCATGAGATGCGGTGCTATTGTTCGATTTGATTCTTTTCTCAGTCATCAATTTTTCAGTTATATTGGGACGGGTCTTCCTGGGTTGAACCAGTACTGAGCAAGAATCAATGTATCTTGTTCAAGGACACAACGTTGTGACACCAATGAGGTTCAAACCCGCAACCCCTCAATCTTGAGACAAGTGCTCTACCATTGAGCCACTGCTCTCTCTTATGATGCTGTGCACGAAAGCCATTCATCCAGTTTACACAAGCAAGTTTGAGCTTGAATCTGTCAGTGTACATCCTACAATCGCATTGACTTAATTGGGTCAAGGACACCAAAACCCTACCAACTCTTTCAACATAGCCAAATGCTATATCCAATACAAATTTGGTTTAAATCAGGCAAGTGGTTCTCGGGAGAGTATAGTCAAGCCAACAGCTTGGCCTTTGGCTTTAAACATCTCCTGAGGAACCGATTGTATTTTAATATATTGAAAAATCATGTCTCGTAGCTATTGTTTCATAAATTCGCCGTAAAATTCCCCAAAATTTGTTAAAAATATGGCCACTATATTTTGTCACCATTTCAGTCAGCACATGGCTAAACGTTTTCAGTCACTATCCATCTTCCAGGGCCAATTATTATATAAGAGTGATTAACAAATCAGCTATCATAAAATTCAGTGGCATGAAACTTGTGTATTGATTGTCTCGAAATTAAAACATGTATTTTCATAGGTTAATGTACAGGTGTAAATAGTCTGTAGCACTGTGATTTATGCATTTATTATGGTAAATGTTCTAAAACCTCAAATGTAGTTGCCTGCCAAATAGGCCTCGACAAACAGCCATGAACCTGATCAGACTGCTTCTGAAGAAATCCCAAGAAGTAATCTGATCAGGGTCTTCCCTGTTTGCTATTCTGACGCAAGCATTTTGTGAATTTCAGCCCTGAAAAACAACATTTTATTTGAGAAGGAAAAGTGTTCAAATTTTATAACATTTACCATAGCTTTTTTTTTTACCTTTAATATGATTTTTCTTTTGAGCTGTTCAGGAGAGGGTAGACAAGTGGCATCTCTTTGTATGAAGTCTGTTAACAACATATCTGAAAGCACAGGTGTTGGTTAGTAAATATTCGCTGCATAAAATTGCAGATCTTACAGGAGTGCTCATGGCAGAGCATTTTATCACTTAATAAATTCAGCAAGACAGGAGCAAGAAATGCAACTTCTATGCATAATATGACACTAAATGTACTTTGAAATCAAGTTTCTTGACGTGAATATATTAAGATTTTGCCATATATTTGCAAAGTTGTTATGGCTTTCGTTACATAAAGTTACTAATTTACTAGCATGATGAGACAGACAAGCAAAAAGTATTATGCCTTCTCAATGTTTTCAAAGTTGGAGGCAAAATAAAGTGAAGGTCAAACAGGTGACTGGTGCTATCCTAAATGGCCAAGAAGTTGTTTGTCTTTTCGCACTTTAAGGCTTAGCTGGAGCATTGCAGAATTTTCATGAATTGATTTTTTTTACAGAAAACGATTTGGACCAGCATATGAGATTTTGGTACTTATAGCACACGTGCAAAAGCCTCCTTTAAATGTCCATGTTGGTGAATCCAGTAGAGCTTGGCCTTAATTTTGATCTGCATCTTCATCTACGTCTATACTTTGTGTATGCAAGCAGCAAAGGCTCTGGCGAGTCTGCACATTTGTGCAGGCTCGCTTGAGCCTTTGTTGCTCGGCAATGTCATTATGTGATTAGTAGCAAAATCTCATGCGCTGGCCAACTTTACTTACCACCAAATATGTCTTTAAAAGCGCTAGCCATGTTTCTTTGTTGCCCTAATGAACAGTGGTTTTCTATTGATAATATAAGTGGATAGCTGAAAAATCAGAAGAAGCTGCATTTTAAAATAAAACATAGCAGTGTGTTCAGAGAAAACATACATCATAAATCTAAAAAAAAAATCTGCTGAAGGTGGTGTCATACCTGCCCAATGTCAAAGTCACTGGAGCCTGAAACCCAGGTCAATGCCACCTGGTCGCAATGTTTTGTTTGATTTGATTCTTTACGTCCCATCAACAATCTTTCAGTTAAATAGGGACAGGTCTTCCTGGGTACCAGTACTAAGCTAGGATAAATGTGTCTTGCTCAAGGACCACAATGCAGTGACCCTGGTGAGGCTCGAACCCGTGGCCCATCGGTCTCAAGTCAAGCACTCTACCACTGAGCCACTGCGCTCCCCAATGTAAGCTTAAAGAGTATTCCTAGGACAATAACTATCCAAGATTTGACAGTCGCAGATATCACTCTTGCAAAGGAACACACTTTAATGTCATTTTTGACAGACAGATGGAGGAATGACTCAGTCATTAGAGTGTGAAATGTAGGTAAAGGTCATCAGGTCACATGGTGTGTTTAATGAGTATACCAAGGATAATTACTATGCAAAGTTTGACACTCACAGCTATCACTGCTGCAGAGAACACTTTGATGTAAATTGTTGACAGACAGATGAATTGAAGGACAAAAGGGAGTCACAACCTGCTAGTAGCAGGTGTGACAATTTTACAAAAACCTATTTATGGTTACAATTTCAAATATGAAGCTGAGACCTTAAAAATGAGGTCAACAATGAGAACTTTTAGCCTTAAATTTGGGAAAGTTAAACAACAGCGCAAATACAACTCATTTATAAATCTGTCATAAGTCAAACCAATGGATCATTGAAGCAGGGCTGACCTGGCTCAGAATTTTTTGTAGCCAACATTTAAGCCGAATGAAAAAAGTTAGAGCCAAAAGATGTATCAAGAAGTTATCTTAAATGTATTCAAAATACGCTTTTACAAAAATATGTAATTTTGTAACCACTAGGGCGTACTTTTAGCCATTGACTTATTTTGTAGCCATTCTACACAATTTTTGTAGCAAATGGCTACAATGGCTAATGGCAAGGGTGAGCCCATATGAAGTTCATGTCACCCCAAGAATTTGGCTGCAAGGCTTTTAGTATACCACCACAACAATATTTCCTCAAAACTGATAGATAAGAACATATTCATAATTTTACGCTGAAATAATAATAAGCCGTCACATGTGATTTCCAACAATGTGGCATTTTGACAAGTGTAGACTCAAATGAGCCTGTGCAGCCCAGCTTAGAAACTTCAAATGCTGTTCGGTTAGTAGCTTAACAGTCATAGAATATTCAAGCGACCAGCAAAGGCTCTGATCAGACTGCCCGTATGTGCAGGCTGGTCTGAGCCTTTGCTGGTCGCACATACCACATTATTGGAAATCTCAAGTTGCGGCTCTTTTTTTGTTGTGCATCTGGACCTACCGCTATATGTTTCAACCGAACATCTTATAAAGGGGCCCTAAAGGTATTAACATCTCTACTGTGAAGCTCTATATATGCAGCTTGTTTTTCTGCAAGTTGGGAACAGAAAAATAATGATTTGGTTCATATGTGTTTTTGTCTGCCTGGTTTGAATATAACTTTTTTTGGCATCTAATCATCTTTAACATCCATTGCTGTCGTTTGCTTTGCCATCTACTGCTATACTTTAAAAAACTCTATAAGAAATAGTGTGGACCCAGATCAGACTACTCTATGAGTTAAAATGAATATGTTGTTGAAATGAAAAATGACAGTAGACCACATCAGCTGACAACATTTTCAGCTGACAGTGAACTCTTTTCCCGCCAGTCACGACTTTTGTTGTCTGCTCTCTCATCTGCTTATATTTTAAAACAATAGGAACCTAGATCAGACTGCTCCCAAAGGAGCAGTCTGATCAGGGTTCATATTGTTTGCTTCCATGATAAAACCTAGTCTGAAGTGAACTTGAGTATATTCAGCAGACATAAAAAGCAGACAACATTTTCAGGACAAAATATTGTGGTGGAATAAGGATCAAAGAGATAAATAGTAACTCAGAACAATACAGCTTATTTTTACATATGAAATCTAACTATCTCTACTGCATCACCCTCTCTCAGAGATTACGTGCAAGTGATTTCCTATTAAGAAAACAACTCACTGACTGACATTTACAGAATGGCTGACACTTACTCTGAAATAACCCAGGCATACTCCTTCACACACTGAAGCACCTCTAGGAACCTGATCTTGGATGTCAGAGTATGACCATGAAATACCAGGGGGTAACCATCAGGTCCATCCCAACAATCCACTGCAGCAAAGAGGAAACCAGCAGTAGTGACCAAAGTGACCAATCACAACGAAGGTCTCATGCAAGACAGCCAATCACAAACTTGCTTACATTTGACAATAAGCACAAATCATCCAATCAAATGCAAGTTAAGACAGGCATGGAACAACAAGCCAAATCAAACAGTTTGCCTACAACTGATCACATGAGGTACAACAAAAGTTTCAGCTAATCTACACCACCATAACATCACCAAATTCCATCAAAATTGCAACACAATACCAACAAAGTCTACTTCTAACCAACTTAAAGAAATAGCAAGACTATATACAATACTGACATAAGAAGAACAAGCCACATAACTATATGAGTACATGTAGATATAGACCACAAACAACACTCAAATTATAAAATTAATTTAAATGGACCCAATCAGAAAAAGTGCTAATCAGAATTGCAGCAAGCAATTTTTCTGTTCAAATATAGCTTGATATTTCATGCCAAATGCTGATATTTACAAAAAACATCAAACCTTCTTTGTCCCAGAGCTGTTGCCATGCTCACTTACTCCTGATAACTGACCGCCTTCCATCTTAACCTAGCCTTTATTTCAATAGCATCCCCTTCCCCAAAAATATATCCAAATCTCATTCGTTGCAATTTACAAATAGAGCTTTAATGGTAATGTCCACGTTTCTTCAAAAAGTATACAGTTTAGGTATGCGTGGTAACCATTACAGCTTATATTGGTACTCGTATAAAATTTTATTATTATTTTTTTAAAAATAGATATAATTAATGAGTTTAAGAGTGTGGTTCTTTTGAGCATCCAAAACATATATGCAAAAACTGATGGATTAGAAAATATTAACAATTCAACACTCAAAATATTTGATTATTTTGACCTATAGTGTAGGATGAAAAATGGTCATTTTAAGCAGTTATTGTGCCTGTACTCAGAGATACTCAAGATGATCTAATTCACAAGACAACACTAACTACCAATATATGTGACATTATGTGCATAAATGGTTGCAAACCACATGTGCCATGCATTGTGTTGAGTGCCCAAAATACTGGTTATAAAAGTCTTACCTGTGTCTGATATCATTTGAGCAGTGGCATGAGATTTCCAACAATTTGACATTTTGACAAGTGTTGACTCCGACGAGCCTCTGCAGCCTCCTTTTAAGCTTAGAAAATCCAAATGGTGTTCAGTCAGTAGCTTAACAATCATAGAATACTCAAGCGACTAGCAAAGGCTCTGAACAGACTGCACGTATGTGCAGGCTGATCTGAGCCTTTGCTAGTCGCACATACCAAATTGTTGGAAATCTCATGCCACGGCTCATTTAACAGAGAAAGGCCAGATCTGCACTATAATGCAGTCCCTATATAGCACTATATGAAAAATCCATAGACAGATGTATAGACACGTTTGACCCCTCCCCATATCTGGGTGGGAGCAACCAGTATACAAATGTGATTTTGCACACATTTAAATAATACTTGTGCAAGAAGTCACTCACCACTTCTGACCATGGATGCACAGATAGTATGCAAAACAGTTCAGATCCTGATCAACTGGCTTCATAAGATGACAGCTGATCAGGATCTACAATGTTTCTTTAAGTTTATATTTCTATATTCAGCAAAGTAAATGTTAATGGCAAAAAAGTTGTCTCCCTTTGGGAAAAATGTATGTTTTATCCATTCACCTAAATCAGAAACCTACTCTGATTTACATCAATCTTTGCCGTATGATAAGTTGCTAAACTTTTTTTGGACAAAAATGAACATTATTTCGCTTTAATTTGAAAGTAAATAATCCACTCACTCGGATGCTGTGTTCCTGAAGTTGTCTCCCTTTTGGGAAAAACTGAGCTTTACCCGAAAGCAATTACACTTGACTTACTCTGATATTGACCAAGCATGCTCTTTTATAGTTTTAAGGACATCCAGGAAGCGTATTCGTGACGTGAGAGTGTGTCCATGGTAAATCTGAGGGTAGCCGTCTGGTCCGTCCCAGCAGTCCACTATATGCAAATACAACAGTTACACAAAATACTAACACAATATCTACACAATACAACGTATGATACAGCCAATATGATTTGGTACTTAAGTCATTCTGTAACGTTTTGGTTTTATTTTGTTTGTTTGATTTGATTCTTTAAATCCCATCAACAATCTTTCAGTTAAACAGGGATGGGTCTTCCTAGGTTTAACCAGTACTAAGCTAGGATAATGTAACGTTTAGGCATTTGTTGTAAATGGTCAGAAATTGGTTAACTTGCACGCTAACAGTATGGATCCAGATCAGACTGCTCTACACTATTTGCTATAGCCATATGGAGCAGTTTGATCTGAATTCACACTGTTGTGCTTTGCTATAGCAGGACTTTATTTAAGAGTGTGTATCGAAAAAATAATTTTCTTATTTCTCAACGAAAATATATGTTGTGGGTACTCAAAAGAACCATCTCAATGAGACGGTTCTTTTGAGCACCCTAAACATATGTTAAAACGGATAGGTAAGAAAATATTAACAATTTTATGCTCAAAAATGTTGTTTCTCTAAATCTGTGCTATAGACCTCCAAAATACAACTGAAGGTGACAGGTAAAGAATTTTAGTTGTAGTATTTACAGTGGAGCTTAGTGTCAAAACTGAGGTTGGCATCTTCAATTCCTTCCATGCTTTAATAGTATATGTTGGCAGTTCATGGATGCTTTGCCAGATTAATTCGTCTGAGCCTTCCCTAGTCAGCTATGCAAAAAGTACCAAATCATCACACAAGGCAGGTGGCAATCCTGAACACACCTTTTTAAACAAAACTCTGTTTCTGATATCAAAAATACATATTAAGACGATCAATAATATTATATTCGTGGTTTTGGCATTTGAAAGCATAGGGGTTTATTTTGCTATCGAAAACACATTTTAATGTAAATCAGTGTGTTTGTGATTGCTGCCCAACCTGTGTGATCATGAACTGACTAATTATCATAAAATACTATGCTAAATGCAATAGTGATCATACTACTACATAGTGATTATATGTGCGAGTTATATACATGTGTATATATACAGCCATATATATGTAAGGTCATTCAAAAGTGAGTTCTACAGATATTGGCTAGTAAGCATGCACCTTATGAATGCTACCAGGATTGATACAGTCTGAAGTCAAAAGAAAACTGAATAAACAACCAACAATGGCCAATGTTGTCTATTTATTAGTATAGTATCGACCTGTTTCGGTCATCCAATGACCTTTATCAAGATAAAATAAGAGTAGGACTGATAAAGGTAACGAGTATGTGAAATTTGGAAGAAATCAGGTGACAAATGGCTTACTGCAGTTATAGTATCCCCCAAAAACACAGATGGACGGACAGACAAGTCGTATAGACAATCAGACTTACTGAAAACCATAGAACTCCACCAGCATTTATTTGCAAGGCTATAATATAGTTTAACCCCAATCCTGCCATGTTTATTTTTGTCCTTAAAATGTCTGCTTTTTAATCCTGCAGCATATAGTCAAAGGCACTCCAGGGTAGTTTTACGGCGGAAGCAAAAACTATGAACCCTGATCAGGCTGCTCCTTAGGAGCAGTTTGATCTGGATTCATATTGTTTGCATATAGGCTACCAATGTACATAAGCAGATGGAAGAGCAGACAACATTTGAATGGCTGGAAAAAGGGTTAAAAACAAGCTATAGTGATTTTGAGTAAGACAGAAAGATACACTAGACATTACTGGGTACATGTATATACTCAAGCGCAGCAAAATCAAAACATGCAAATATATAGCCACACCAATCATATGTCATAGAAATGTACATAATTCTGAAATTTCTGATAGACAAAGACTAAGATATATGTTAGCAAATTACCATATTCAACCCAATAATTATATGAATAAGTGAATACAGTAAAACCTCTGTAAAACGGCCACTCTCAAAGACCAAAAAAATTGGTTTTCAAGACAAATTATCACTTAATGCAGGTCAAAAGTATTGCAGAATGCTAAGGGGAGCATTCTGCAATACTTTCGACCTTCATTAAGCTACCATTTGTCATTAAGATCTTTGTCTATTTTAGTGGCTGTTTTACACAGGTTTCACTGTATGCTTCTACAAGAACATGTTTTATTTACACTATATAAATTACACTGATTTCCAGTCCTCCCAGTTGTGCAATTTCATTATTTATATATATTCATTATGAGGATGAAAAGCAGTCTGGATCTTGATAACCCGGTTTCATCAGAAGCCAGCTTAAGATAGTTGGTTTTCAGTATTTTCAAGAAAGACAACTTACAGCAGGCATTTTCAGGCTAAAAGAATACCTGTGTAAGAGATCATATCAGTCATCTTTTCAAGTAACTCCCCTGACTGACAATGACAAAAGAATTTTGCAAAAATATGAAAAATTAAATGAATCACAGTGCAGTTTAGATTGTTGGGTAAGTAAATAATTGCATTTTTATGCTTAAAAATTTTGCTTAACTGGACCTATGAATGAGGTGTGTTATAATGGGACTGCACTATAGGATCACTTCAAATTTGCTAAAGAAACACTGAAACCGAGGTGAGTTCAATAATGCGAGAGCTCGCCGGGCGCTTGTTGACTGGTACCTATCTTTATTCCTTATGTGTAAAGCCTGACATCAGTAAAATGAGCGCTAGCAAGCACTCGCATAGTTGAACTCGCCTCAGGTCTTGTAGTTAAGAAACATTAAAAATCACTATAAACTGCTGAAAAAAAGCTTAACAATTATTTTTCAAAATAAGAACAAAAGCACTTGATAAAGGACTCTAAAATATTTATGCCAAAGTCGAGTTTGACCTCTTATACTTTTTGTTTTGTTTGATTTGATTCATTACATCCTATCAACAATCTTTCAGTTATGTAGGGATGGGTCTTCCTGGGTTGAACCAGTACTAAGCTAGGATGAATGTGTCTTGCTCAAGGACACAACGCAGTGACGCCGGTGAGGCTCAAACCAGTCACCCCTCGGTCTTGAGTCAAGCACTCTATCACTAAGCCACTGCGCTCCCTTCTTCTTATACTTAAGAAAATCTTTTCAAGCAAATGCGTTAAACTTTAACATACCACATGTAAGCCAGAACATGAGGTTTTGTTGTTTATCATATTGGCAACCAAGGAAGGCTTTCCTTGGCAATTACTCTGTCTCAGCATCCTTGATTCTTCACACATTTCCAGAAGTTCATTTTGTCCTTTTTGTTAATTATGTATAAGGAACCAGACATTTGAGGCTCTAGACACTTAGTCTATTAATTATTGTTTGATTGTCATTAAGATTTTTGGTCAGTCCATCAAAAGTTGCTTTTATGTTGATATATCTATACAATGTATTTTGTGGCATCAATGTTTTGTCCTGCTATTTTTCATTGTTTGTTTGTGGTGTTGTTGCTTTACAGCCTGGTCAACAATTTTTCAGTCATGTCAGGACATCTTTCTGGGTTCAGCCAGTACTAAGCAGAGGTTAAAGTGTCTAAATATCTTTCTTCTTATACCGGATGCCATAAACATTACTCACATATAAATGTACAGTGCTGGTAAAGAAAAACAAACATACTTTTCACTTTTCTCCGCGATCAACTGCCATTTTTTTTGCAACAAAGGGAACTAATTTCGCATTTCAATAATCTTGATTTCGCCGCGAAAGACGGCAGCAAAAATTAACACAATACACTGCATCCTGTGTTTTTACTCATCATGTGATTTTGATCAAAGTTGTACAAAAGGCTTGATTGACAAAATCTTAATTTACAAAAAAAAAAATGTACCTAAATAATGCATTCTCATTTAAGTTTGCATACTTTGACGATTAACTGACAAATATTCACTTGAGTCAGTAGCATGGCTTTCTAATATGAGATGATACGGTAAATGTTCCATAATTAAATGTTGTTTTTCAGGGCTTGAATTCACCAAATGCTTGTCAGAATAGCAAACAGAGAAGTGCCTGATCAGACTGCTTCTTCAGAAGCAGTCTGATCCTGGTCTGCCCTGTTTGTCTAGACCTTTTTAGCAGGCAACTAGTGTTTAGAACATTTACCGTATCCTGATTATTTAAGAACTTACGCTCCAGGCATTTACAACCCATCTTTAAGGCTCTTGTGTAAGCTTCTACTGAGGATTCACTGGCCATCTGATCACCTGTTAAATACCTGAAATAGTGAAGAAATCAAATACTGTAAATTCGGATATTTTCGCGAGAATTTTATATTCCCCAATAGCATTAAAAGACATATTTGCGACATTAAAAATTTGCGCTTACGGCATGATTACCTGCATCAGAAAACGACAGAGTAATTTCGTCATTTCCCAAAGATTTTATTTTTCACAAAACTTTGCATAAGAAAATAAAACCCTTGCAAAAATATCCGAATTCACAGTACTCAGCCAGATTTTAAAGTGACTAAGTCTGCAATTATGAACATTTTCTTTTTAAATCACTTGTAAAAATAGAATTAAATTATGCTATTACAATAAATCTGTTCACTACAGCTGAAAACTGCATGGAAAAGTGAATCATCTGATAAAAACAGGTGTTTTTTCTCTAGTTGGTTTTTATTTGTGTCCCTCCAGAAATCATAGACAGTTTATTTTTAACATAAATGATGCTGTTTTGATAGCGATAATTTGTTAAAATGTATACCTGAATTTTAGCTTTATTATGTGTTCTTGAAAATAAGAAACATTATTTCTAAAATTTGAAGTTCAAAAGTTACAGACTATGCAGCTTAAATGAAAATTTCCCATTAAGAATTATCTGTGGCACTTGGAAATATAATACATATTTTTCCTGCATAACCATAAATTTGCGGTCTTTAGGAAAGCAGTTTGAACAGGAGGTAGCTCAGCAGAATGCTTAAACTTCAAAGGGACCCAGCAAGAGTTAACGTAGTGAAACAAACATGCGTGATTGTTGCTCTTGCCTGGAATAATAACTGGTTCCTAATTTGTTTGATTTGATTCTTTGCATCCCATCAACAATCTTTCAGTTATAAAGGGATGGGTCTTCCTGGGTTAATGTGTCTTGCTCAAGGACACAAGGGAGTGATGCCGGTGAGGTTCGAACCCCTGGCCCCTCGGTCTTGAGTCAAGCTCTATCTCTGAGCCACTGCGCTCCCTACTGTTTCTTAATATTGGATACTGTATGTCAATATAAAATGGCAGGGAGCGCAGTGGCTCAGTGGTAGAGTACTTGACTCGAGACCGAAGGGCCGCGGGTTCGAGTCTCACCGGCGTCACTGCATTGTGGTCCTTGAGCAAGACACATTTATCCAAGCTTAGTACTGGTTCAACCCGTCCCTGTTTAACTGAAAGATTGTTGATGGGACGTAAAGAATCAAATCAAACAAACAATACAAAATGGTGTCTGTTTTTTAAGACTTTCAATGTTACAATGTCATTTCAGTGCATAATGATTTGGGGAATGAATGCAAAATAGCCCTACTGGGCCACAACGCTTTCTCTCATGAAACTCCATACAAACCAATTAGTGGCTGTTTTATGGAACCTATTTTCAAACAGCAGGAGAACTTCATGATTTTTGATGTTTCATCTGTGTCACTAGTGTTCTCAGAGATAGCAAACCTATATATCAGGGCTAGTCTATGTATCATCTGCTAGTAACTGGTAATTTTCTGCATGAAATGTGCAACTTTGAGGGCATTGCGGTTAAGTATATCTTATTAGACACTACAGTGTAAACCTGTGTAAAACAGTCACTCTCAAAAAGACCCAAAATTGGTTTTCAAGACCAATTATCACTTAATGCAGGTCAAAAGTATTGCAGGAGCATTCTGCAATACTTTTGACCTTCATTAAGCTACCATTTGTCATAAAGATCTTTGTTTTGTCTATTTTTGATATAGGGTTTTACTGTACATAACTGACATGTCATTCATTGGCTGCATGTATCCATTTTTATTTTAAATTCATACACGCTGCTACAGCAGAATTTCACTTTCTGTATTGAGGTTTTCATCAGCTCGAAGTATGGCAATTACATCAAGGACAATTTCATATGATTCGAGCGGTAATTTTCTTACAGGTGTTTAAACATCTGCTGCCTACTTGTCAAAACTAACTTGTCAAAAAAATTCTTTCAGGAATGCCATCAGAGTGTCAAACAGTTTGAATCTAGATCAGGCCTGACATTTTGTTGGTCCATTTCAGAGTGTAAACTGTTTGCAAAAGCTATCAGCAGACGACACCAGCATCTCAAGTTAAGTCTTTAAGTTTTAACCCTTTTCCTGTCAATATTTTTTGTCCTGAAAATGGTGTCCACTTATTACCTCTGCTGCATATTTTCAAAGGCACTAAAAAACACTTTTACTATGGGAGCAAACACTATAAACCCTGATCAGACTGCTCCTAAGGGAGCAGTCTGATCTGGGTCCATGTTGTTTGCAATATATGCTACTAAAATAAGCAGCAGATGAAAGAAGACGACAATTGTTGTGAATGCTGGGTAAAGGGTTAAATCATGCATGATATCATTTCTTACCCATAGGGCCAGTTAAGCAAAAATAATTTGCGCAAAATTGCGATTATTTTCTTATCAATCAGTTTAAACATGTGTTTTGGGTGCTCAAAAGAACCGTCTCACCGAGACGTTCTTTTGAGTACCCACAACATATGTTTTGGTTGAGAAATAAGAAAAATAATTTTCAGTAACGCACTATTATCTGGGAGCCTGCTTACCCTTGCCTTCCGAGATTTGAGTTGTCTCATATTGCCCTCACTTGTTTACAAAAGCTTTCCTGTTTTTTTTTGTTGGTTTGGTTGTTGTTTTATGTCCCAGTCAACAGCTATGGTCATGCTGAGACGGTCATTTAACTTAATCACACTTTTTCCAGGGCAAGTTTGACTAAGCGGTTGACCAGTACTTGGTGCACATACTTTTGCTTATAACTAACACCAACCCTTCTTGAATCAGCGGAAGGAGGAGAATGACCAAAGAAAATATTTAATGATCAATCTCCACTAAAGTATGGGACAGGGCCGGGATCAAACTCACAAACTTATGACCCCTGGATTGACAATTGGTCTTGCTACTGTTACGGGCCACAGGCACTCTCACTACATATCTACATAAGGTATATTTCGCATAGCTTCAACAAAATCTCTGACAACTGCATCAGAGTCGACTCTTTGGCTCAGTGGTTAGAGCATTGGTCTTGTACCGGGACGACCCAGGATCGATTCCCAGCAATGGCATACGAAATTTTTCAGCTATGCTTTACTTTGTTACGGCTATTATGTCGTAAGATTGTGCTATGGGGTCTGGTGCCAATTAAATCTGTTTCACAACAACCCATACTTACGTGTTATGTGAAGAAGCTATCCAGTAATGAGCTAGTGGGTGGGACATGTCCTGTGTAATAGCCTCATGTCTGCTATCCCATATTGAGTTGTGCTTTGAGAATAAATAATCTAAGAACTGAAAACAAAGAAAACACCTGAAAATTTTTCACCTCAACACTTTGCCTACTAGTGTTGCCTGGTTATAACCTTTGCAAGCAGTTTGGATCCAGATCAGGCCCGACAAAATGTCGGGCCTGATCTGGAATTAAACTGTTTGACACTCTGATGGTATTCCTGAAAGAGCTTTTAGAAAAAGTTGGTTTTGAAAAAAATCAGCAGACGACAAAAAAGCATGCAAAACTACCCAGTAGACAAACAGTTAAAAGGAGTACAATAACAAGATATGTTTGTGTTTGTGAACACAAATGCCCCCTGAACATATGCAAGTAAAGCTATTTTAATATTCATTTTCCAAAAGTAGGTAATATACTTTGGCATATTTGAAAACCTCTTAAAGAACTTACATTTAAGCACACTTGTGTAAAGTATCATAGATCTAGGTCTAGTAGTTCAAAAATCATGGTCATCTATATTTAGTTTTATTGCACACATGTATGCACACAGCCAAAAACAACATGCAACCGATCTTCAATACTGGGGGCATTACAATTTAATTTTTATAAAAGTTTTCTTAACTGGAAAGCAAAAATACCATACATTGGCTGTGTAGATGCAGATGAGATCTTATATGGGGTTACAACAAATAACTATGCAAGGTTTGACACTCCCATCTATCACTGCTGCAGAGAATCACACTTTTATGTTAACTGTTGACAAACAGACTGAGAGACATATGGACACACAGAAGGAAATTTGAACTCCTATGTGCGACAATAAGCAAAAAGAAAACCTCTCTCAGACCTCTCTCACTCGTAAGATAAGTGGAGGTTATTATAAATCTTGTTTAGTTCTAAACTGTAACATATTTTGTGGGTTTTCAAAAGATTGAGATGGTTCTTTTGAGTACCTACAATATATGCAGTGTTTATTCTAAGCAGGGGGATTGGTGGATTCCCTCCACTTTTTGATAATCCCCCTTAATTAAAAGAAGGAAGGGGGGGCATTTTGCATAGACAAAGAAGAGAAAATATTAAAATTTGAGCAAATGCTCGCTTTTCATTAAAATTCCCCCTGGGTTATCAAATCCTAGAATAAACACTGACATATGTTCCGACAAATGGATTATCAAGGAATTATGCTCAATAGTATTCCATGTCTCAGCCTATGTCCCTACCTCCTCCTCAGTGAAGCATACTCTATCACTTATCTCTCGCCCCACGTCATTCAGGTAGGATTTGATCATCTCTTTGGCTTCTGTAACCTCTATGTTCCTGCCACCAAACTCCTTGAACAAAAATAAGAGAATGATTATACAACAATTGACACTCATAGTCCTAGAAATGGTGCTGTTTTAACACTTAAAGCGCCACCTATTTTTGTTTGTTTGTTTTGTTGCTCTACGTCCCAAGTCAACAGCTATGGTCATGGCAGGACGGTCAGCTCACCTAACCACACTTTTTTCTGGGCAAGCTTGAACAAGCAGTTAACCATTACTTCGTGCACATACTTTCGCTTGTAACTGACAACAACCCTTCTTGAATGATTCAGTGGAAGGGAGGAGAATGATCGTAGAAATTATTACATGATCAATCTCCACGAAAGTATGGGACCCGGCCGGGATCGAACTCGCGACGCCTGGATCTGCAGTCAGTCTCGCATCTGTTGCCAGACACGTTACCAACTGCGCTACGTGGCCTGGTAAAGGGCCACCTATAATTTGCAGCAGACGACAATTGCAAATTTTGCCACTTTTTCAAAAATAACAAATAAGGCATGATATTTCATGAGAATCGTCTGCTAGCAGACGATTCTCATGCAATATCGTACCTTATTTTTGTCGAAAATTGGGAAAGGTGTCACAAAATTTGCCGTCTGCTGCAGTCGTGATTGGTGCTTTAAGGGTTAACACTTTGCATGCTGGGTAGTTTTTCAAGATATTTCCCCCAACATTACTTTTTTCATAAAATTCTTTCAGAAATAACATCAGATTGTCAAACAGCCTCAGCCTTGGATCCAGATCAAGCCAAAAGTTCTGTTGGGCCTGATGTGAATCTTAACTATATCTGCTAAACTACAGAAGCTAGCTAAAATCTTGAAATTTTAAATGAAGCATGTAACATGTGTGCCTCGTGGCAAAAAAAAAACTATTTTTGGGGTTTGCAAACAACAAAGGCACAGACCAGCCTGCCCATCATCACAGTCTGACCAGCGCCTTTGTTATTTGCTTTTATCTAAATTTGCTAAAAAACAATGTAGGTAAGGGAAGTTGGCAACTCAGATCCGTAACTTTGGGAAAGGATTGGCCATAAGGACTGGGCCGGTCGGGCTGGAGTATGAAGTGGAACGGGTAAAGGCTCTGGCTACGCAAGACCCTGCTGCTGTCAAAGGTGCCCAAGCAAAATTTCAATTTTCTAGGTAGTCTCTGTAAATAAGGCTGGTTTAGGTATGAAATTTTCGGAAACCTCGAAGAAAGGATATTTCGCGTCAGGGCCCATATGATGTAAAGTCAAAGTTACCAGACAGGGAATAACAAATACGTGGTTTTGTTTGTTTGTTTAATTTGATTCTTTACATCACATCAACAATCTTTCAGATATACAGGGATGGGTCTTCCTGTGTTGAACCAGTACTAAGCTAGGATAAATGTGTCTTGCTCAAGGACCACAACGCAGTGATGCTGTTAAGGCTCGAACCCGCAACCTCTCGGTCTCGAGTCAAGCACTCTACCACTGAGCCACTGGGCTCCCTACAAATACATGGTACAACATGCCAGCACACTTTTGCGAAGGGATGGATTATATAAATGCACGACAAATTTTACTTTATTCAGACAGTAAAGTAGTAAAATTGAGTATTTGAAAAGATGTATATCATAGTTATTGGTGCTGAAATATACTCGAGTTTGCACTGAATCAACTTGAACACGAGGGAGTGGAGCGAGTGCCGCACACTCATCTTCCAATGGATGTAATCCAGACTCAAATGCGCTTTATCTAGGCATCTGAGTACATTTCTTTAAATACTTATAAAATACATGTTAGTTTAGAGCTTAAATAATTTTTTTTCCAGGAAAACTGCCTTGCGTGAATATGAGCTCCATGATACATGTATACAGAACCTGTCAGGCTGTGTTTCTTGCCAACTGTTAAATAGATTGTGCTAACTCACAGCTCACCTTTTGGTAAGCCACACGTTTGCAAGTTTTCCATATAAATTAATATGAAATAGGCACACCTTATAGGCAACCAACCACTATTTGTTCTGAGAGGATAGCACAGTATACGGTATTTCTTGCAAGTTGGTACTCGTGTGAGTAAAAAAGTCAGTGAGAAGGCAAGATCAGAGTCGACACAATCAAGTACCACACCAGACCCAGGACACCTTATGGAAAAGTGATAAAAGCACAAGAAAACATCACATACAGAGGCGCCTAGAGGTCAGCCCTTTCCCAGCAGGTGACCACAAGGCTGCAGGACAAAGACAAGGCAATATGTCAAAGACAGACACAAATAAAAAAAAAGATCCATAAAAGAAGTCAGGGGGCGTACCTACGTGTATGCAAAAATGCTTGTGCGTACAACTCGAGGCCACCAGTAGATTTTTTAAGCTACTTACTTTGATTTTTGGAAGAAAAGTACTGCTAATAGTATTATATTTCTTAATTCTTTCCTTGAGAGTGGTGACTTTTGTCATCTGCTGATAGCCTTTGCAAACAGTTTGGACCCAGACCAGGACCGACATAATGTCGGTCCTGATCTGGATCCAAACCATTTGACACTCTGATAGTGTTCCTGGAAGAATTTTTTGAAAAAGTTAATTTTGAAAAAAGTCAGCAGACGTCAACAAAACCATGAAAAATTACCCAGCATGCAAAGAGTTAAAGAACGCTTACCTTCTGATCTTGTATTAAGAAATGTCTGAATCTTTCCGCACTCACTATTCTGAAATAAATAAAAGTTAATATTTTAAAATATTACCAAGATAAGTATATATGCCGTTATAAAAAATTGGCCTATTGAATTTGCTTTGAAGCTGACACAAAACATAGATATATTTACCATTATCAGTTACCTATCATATTAAATGTATTGCTGCACATTGCCTGATAAACGTTGTCTATCTCACGGCATGTGCCTTTATCACAGGTCATGATGATTTTGAACTTTTTGAATGACTGAATTAACACAAAAAATAAAAAAATTACGTTCTTATCGCTAGTTTGAAGAATGAAACAACAGGTAAACTGATAAATAGAATACCAGGTTCGCATCTTTTGATATCAAGTTTACCAGGCTCGGCTTTGAGAACTCATGTTGAATCACTCAGCAAGCCTCGCGATGTCAACAAGCGTTCTCAAAGCCTTGCCTGTTAAACTTGATATCAAAAGGCACTTACCTAGTATTCTCTATTTATTGATCTATGTGTGCACCACTATGCATAAATATCAGAATTCTGTATCCATTTAGGGAAAGGGAGCAGATCCAGATTTGCTGTCTTCTAATAAAGCCGACTGATCAGGATCTACACTTTGGGACAGAATCCAACAAAATTTGTTCAGCGACTTGCTTATATAAGTTGAGCCTGCAAGAGCACATCCCCCTCCCAGGACTTACCCAGGGTTCGTAGGGAAACGGGAAAACAGAATTCCAGGACTATTCCAGGACTTTTTTTCCTTTTTCAAGGACTCAATTTCTTCCCAATTTTGTATAAAACAACACAAAAAATGCAGTTTTTTCAGTCGGAAACATCGAAGTGAAAAGGTGCACTGGTATTCTTTGATTCTGATTCCGGTGATAAAACCCGGGACTACCGCACAAATTGAATAGAATAAAATACGAGTCGCACCTAGCTCTTCAACGTGTATCTAGCCACTTTCACTCAGTTTTTTGCGATTTTAACAGTTTTTTTTGGCATCCCATAAATCGGAAAGGACTGGTATTTTATATTTGTCAAGAACTAATTCATATTTTCAAGGATGATTTTACATAATTCCAGGACAATTCCAGGACAAAAGGCACTTTTTTGAATACCAAGAGTTTTCCAGGACCAAGGTCAAATTCAAGGACTTTTCCAGGTCTGTGCGAACCCTGTTACCCTGGCTCAGAATTTGATGTAGCCAACACTTTAGCCAAATCGTAAAAGTTGGAGCCAAATCAAACTGACTTTAGCCAAGGTTTAAGCTAGAAAGAAGTACAGTCAAGTAGTACAGTCAAGTTGTTCTGTATCTAACTCTTTGCCCACTAGCGGTGCCTTTTGATGCCTGCTGATAATCTCTGCAAACAGTTTGGACCCAGATTAGGCCCGACAAAATGTGGGGCCTGATCTGGATCCAAACTGTTTGACACCCTGACGGTAGCATCCAAAGAGTTAAATATGGCACAATAATAAAGTGTGAAGGAATAATAAAATCAAAATTAGTGGAAGATCCAAAACTTGATCAAACTACACTTTTTCACAAATATATAAAGTAATTTTTCAACCACCTAGAGTGTACTTTTAGCCAATGACTTATTATTGTAGCCACTCTTCATTATTAGAAGCAAATGTCTACAATGGCTAATAGCAAGGCGAGCCCTGCCCTCCCCTCAAAGTGGCCCTATGAAGGGGTCAAAAATGTCTATCAATTTGTCTGTTATGCTATCTCTTCCTAAACCACTGGACCGAACCTAACCAAATTTGTTGAGTGGCTTGCTTACACAAGTGGGGCATGCAAGATCTATTCCCCCCAACCCACCCAGGGGCCTTGCTGAGGGGTAAAAAGGTATCAGTATGTGGATTTGTAATGGAGTGCCAAGAACTATGCAATTCTAGTTGTTTATTTGGCCCAGCCAAAAAGTAGCAGTACAGTATAACCTGTCTTAAGCGGCCACTAAAAAGAGACCAAAAATTGTATTTCAAGACCGAATATCGCTTCATGCAGGTCAAAAGTATTGCAGAATGCTCCAATGGGAGCATTCTGCAATACTTTCGACCTTCATCAAGCTACCATTTGTCATTAAGGTCTTTGTTTTATCTATTTTGAGTGGTCGCTTAAGACAGGTTTTATTGTATTGTTCTTATCAATTTCCATTCTTTCAATTTACATGCTTAGCTATCTAGTGGGACTAGATGTCTAAAATTGGATCTGAAACTTTATCTACTTCCATACATTGGGTATGGGAGCATTGAAGGCTGTGGCATGACTGAGCTTTTGTGCACGCTCATCTGAGCCTACCCTGTCAAAGATATAAGTATTGAAATCTCTCGCTAGCTCATTAAAGTATCATTAAACAAAATTAAAATTGGTGTTTCATACTTTATCAGATCCTACTGACCATGCCTCTTTTCTTGATGGGCATTTGAACAAACATATCCATCAGGGCTAGAGGTCTAAATTTTGGTCTTTTCAGATCATAGTTTAGATAAACAAAATTTTTGAATGTAAAATTGAAAATATTTTCTTACCAATCAGTTTTAATATATGTTTTGAGTGCTTAAAAGAATGGTCCCAATGAGACGGTTCTTTTGAGTACCCACAACATATGTTTTGGTTGAGAAATAAGAAAATTATTTTTTTTGGTACGCACTCTTAACTAAAGTCCTGCTTCAGATACAACCATACTGGGTGTATTTGAGCAGTGAAGGATCTGGAGATGCTGCACATTTGTGAAGGCTCATCAGAGTCTTTGTTACTTAAAAATGTAATAAGTTTCAAAATCCCATATTCTAGCTAAAATCAAGCAGGAATGAAGGTAAAGGAGAAGTTTTATTTTGAATTGAGGTGAAGGGCATTAGCTCCCTCAACATGACATTCTAAGGACTGGTCAAGCAGAAGTGCTCCCATAAAACAATCAATTGGAAGCATGAAAATAATTACCTTTCATTATTCTTTGGAACAAAATAATCTCCCACAAATTCATTTATAATCTGAAAAAGATAAAATTAGACCAAAGGTCCAGATAAACAAAAATATTTGAGCCCTTTTCTTTGTTTTATCATGGAGTGTTAATTTGATTAGAGTGTTTTCCAAGATGATACATTGCATTAGCTAGATGGCCTCCATGCGAGCTGAACATTTCTTGTACTTCAACAACAGCAGAATCTAGGGCGAAGATTTGGTACCAGTAAAATGCATTTAAGCCCCCCCGGTGGCTTAGGCTGCTGTCCGTTCTAAGGCGGAGGTTCTGTTGTTGTTGACTTTTTGTTTGTTGTTACTCCCATTGTGGGAGTCCGTAATTGTTCTGTGTTTTGTTGTACGTTACTTTATGTCCATTCTAGTATTGCAATCATCTTGATGGGGAAGAGAGGGCTGGTTGCTTTGCTTGGTTGGTCTTCCTGGTGTCTCGTGATGGTTGGGCGGCTCTTCCTCGCGGTGCCACGGGGTTGTCTGCGGTTTGTGATTGTGGTATTTCCTGATCATACTCACTTACTATTTTTGAAGCATCCTTTTAAACATAAAATAGTAATTATTTTCTTACCCATCAATTTAAACATTGTTGTGGGTGATCAAAAGAACCGTCTCGTTAAGACGATTCTTTTGTGTACCAACAACATATGTTTTGGTTGAGAAATAAGACAAATAAGTTTCAATTACACACTCTTATCTGAAGGCCTGCTTTGAGGGTCATTACATTAAGAAACGGCCACAATTAAACTAGGCCAATATGTGAGTCTATTTAAATTGCAACATTTTGAATACTCACACTGGGTACATGGACTAATCTGCGGAAAAGCAGCATAAAATCATCAAGACTTATCTCCCCTTTCTTGTCTTTATCTGCACTCTGAAGAAGAGAAAAGTAAATTAGGGTCAAATTAAAAAAGCCTATTCAAACTTGAGCCAAGTTAAACTCATTTGAGCCTCCATTCCTATGTTTGGTCCATCCCACTTATAAAGCCAAAGTGATGATTATAGAACTTCAAAGGCTCAAACTCTGATGGGGCATTCACCTTGGCTGGCTAAAACTATAATAATGGTCCTACAGTTCATTTTATATATAATCCACCATGGAAGCCTGTTCAAGCCATTGAAGTTCTACAATTTTTCAGTCATGTGGGGCTGGGTCTTTCAGGGTTGAACTTACAAGTACTAAGCAGCGGATTAAGTGTCTTGTTCAAAGACACAACAAAGTGACTCCACTGGCAGTGAGACTTGAAATAGCAAACATTCGATCCTCAGTCTAACACTCTACCAACTAAGCCACTGCACTTCGCGGAACATGAAATATGACCTGCCCGATATGGGCCTCGACGCGAGAAAACCTGTCTTTGGGGTCTTGCAAACAACAAAAAGCACAGACCAGCCTGCGCATCCGCGCAGACTGATCAGCCCCTTTGTTATTCACTTATTGGAAAGTTTCATATCTTAGACATGCTATGAGCGTAATTTCAATATTCCAGCTAGTCTCTGTAGCTGAGGAGACTGTTTTGAGTATCGCTTTGTCCGAAACCACAAAGACAGGTTTACTCGCGAGGAGACCCATATCAATATGGTTACTTATACATCGTTCAATGATTGTGGCTCCCAATGACAGCATTATAACTACAGGCTACAAATATGGTATAGTTGTTTCAGAAGTGATATCTTAATGCAGATGTTACTGTAAAAAATATATTAGGCAGTCATTTTATTTTGGCGTTATTGGAGGTTTAAATGAAAACCACCAAAATTAAAAACTGCCAATAACTTTAGAGCAACAGACATGCCGCTTTATTCAAAAAGGCAAAAACATATCTCGAGTATTTTAAAGGGAAACTTCAACTTTAATCAGTCATGGGCAAAAGGCCTACCTGCCACAAAAGAAAAGTAAAATTACTTCTTAAGAAGTCAAATATTATCATTATAAAGCGATTTAGCATGCATGGTAATAATTTGACTGCTAAAACAGTGAGTAATCTAAATAACAATATAACGGATTGTATTCACTCATACACTAAGAACAATGTTGAAAACAGCTTAAAAGCACTGTGTACGAATTGCAAATTGTTGGTTGTGATCAAGAAAATAATTGTCAATTATGCACTCTTATCTGAAGGCCTGAGGTTAGCTGCATTATATGAGCCGGTGTCTAACAAAAGGTACACATTGTTTGTTTTCTTGCTTTACATCCCAAGTCAATAGATATGTTCGTGAGGGGAAGGTCAGTTCACCTAACCACACTTTTTCCTGGGCAGGCTTGAACAAGCGGTTAACCAGTAATTCATGCATATTCTTTCGCTTGTAACTGACAACAACCCTTCCAGAATGAATCTGTGGAAGGGAGAAGAATGAGCGTAGAAATTATTTCATGACCAATCTCCACAAAAGTATGGTACCTGGCCAAGATCGAACTCACAACCCCAACCCCTGAGTTAATCAGTCATCTGCAGTCAGAATTGCATCTGTTGCCAGACATTGCTTATATTAATTATTTAGATTTTATTATAGATATCTAAAATATAGAAATAACTAATAATTTAGGAAACAAAACAGGTTTGTATTTAATAAGAAATGGTATTAACGGTTTTGTTGGAGTGTAAAACTGAAAAGCGGAAGAGCCAGAGTGAACAGACAGCCAATGGAGCAAACAAGAGGCTTGTTTTGCATGTGAGAATCTGGTGTGGCTAGCTGTCAACCACAACACTAGTGTCACTTCTGAAGAATGAATTCGCTTTTTGAGGCGTATTGCACTAGCAAGTGAGCTTGGCAGCTGTCAATCATATCTATGTCTTTCATGAGGTTATGAATGATTGCAAAAAAAATCTAAAGATTCATTTAAGGCTTGCTTTGAAAATGCAAATATATGAAAATACCAACCTGAAATTTCTCTCTTAATTTGTTTGTAGAAAGTTTGTAATTGATTCTAGCCATCCATGACTTCAGGCTCTTAAGGGCCAGCCTGTCAACAAAAAATAAAATTTTACAGGGAGCCAAGTGACCTGTAATTTACATTGAGGATCTTACATGAGTGCTCATGTTTTATTGAATTTATTTATTTGAACGAGTTGAGGAAGAGGATAAAATGCAAGGCTTGTCAAGCATTTTATCTCTTTCACAACATATTTAACAAATTCAATAATACAGGATTCTGTTTAAATTTGTTGTGAAAAAGATAAAATGCTCAACAAGCCTTGCATCTATCTCTTCCTCAACTGATTAAATAAATTCAATAATACAGGAGCATGAATGTTGGATTCTATTTACCACATTGTTTGTTTGATTTGATTCTTTACGTCCCATCAAAAATCTTTCAGTTAAACAGGGACTGGTCTTCCTGGGTTGAACCAGTACTAAGCTAGAATACTATTTACCACATGACATTAAAATTTATTAAAATTAACATTTTCGGCATGAAAACGTAAAGATTTTTCTGCAATGTTATAATGGACGTTATAAATTAACGTAACGAAATCTGTAAACCACTAGTGGTTTATCGATTTTATTGCATGGCATTATTTTACTCCCAGACGCGACATCATGTGAGAAATGTATATCCTTCTGCAAACTTTGAAGAAAACTGATGTATCCCTTCAAAAGCTGTTGATACAAAACCAAACGTGTGATGCCACTGTCGAGAAAGACACAATCCCTATGTGTCTGCAATGCTTCTCAGGTGAAACAATAAAAATGACTAAAATGAGCCGTGACATGTGATTTCCAACAATGTTGCATTTTGACAAGTGTAGACTCAGACGACCCTGTGCAGCCTCCTTCTAAGGTTAGAAACTCCAAATGATGTTCAGTCAGAAGCTTAGCAGTCATAGAATATTCAAGCGACTAGCAAAGGCTCTGATCAGACTGCGCATATGTGCAGGCTGGTCAGAGCCTTTGCTAGTCCCACATACCACATTGTTGGAAATCTCATGCCGTGGCTCATTAATAATAAGTTTTCTTCATCTCTTCAGACCTTGATACATATAACAGGACTTTAGTTAAGTGAGCGTACCCAAAGAAAAAGTTATTTCTCAGTCAAAACATATGTTGTGGGTACTCAAAAGAATCGTTTCAATGAGACGATTCTTTTGAGCACCCAAAAGATATGTTCAAACTGATGGGTAAGAAAATATTTACAATTTTATTCTCAAAAATTTTTGTTTATCTAAATCTATGATATAAGAATAGACATTTACCCTCATGCTTGCATCACAAGCTATTTTAGCAATTATGGGGGAAATTGGAAAATGTTACACTTTTCAGCAAATCCAAGTCATTGCATGGATTTTTCTTGCCCTGAGATGGCAATTTAATCTTTCAGAATAAAATGTTTTCCCTAACTTCTTAACAAAATATATTTTGACATCCAATTGGAACCACATACACATTTGGCCCAAACATATACCTTTCAGCTCGTTCAGTTCTTAGCCTGTCCACCATAGCTCCAAATTCTCGTGCCAACCATCTGAAACAATACAATAAGACTCTCAGACCTCCAGATGAGAGTGTGTAATAGTAATAAAGGAATATTTCAATTCAAACTAATGCCAGTTCTTTTGAGTACCCAAAACACATGTTTAAATCTAAAAAAACTGTCTTCGGGGTTTCTGACCAAGTCAGATTCAAACCAACCTGCTCAGCTACAGAAACTAGCTAGACAATTGAAATTTCGCTTGTGGCAAGTCTAGATATGATAATTTCAAATAAGCGAATAACAAAGGCGCTGATCAGACCGTGCGAACGCGCAGGCTGGTCTGTGCCTTTATTGTTCGCAAACTTCTGAAGACAGATTTTCTGGCATTGAGGCCCTAATCATTGCTCTAGAAAAGAAGGATATCCATTTCCATACTTATTCTTTCAAGACAAATTCGTCAAAAATTTTATCCGCTCAATGAAGTGCTATTTTAGAGAGAAGAGTAAATCACAAAATAGAAATCCCATTTTTCCATCTCCTAAGTCAACCTTGGGTATCATTCAGATTATAACTAAAGCCTGTCAACTAAGACTTGCACCCTATGTTTTAGTGTCAACATGCTTAGTTCTTTAACACATACTTATCTGCAAAATTGGTATTTGACCTTTCACCTCAACCCCCAGAGGTCAGGAGTGTGTGCAAGATAAAATGTTTTGCTTGCATGTTGTTCTACTCTTCTTTCCCTTTAATTTGATATGAAAGAAAGTTTTGACCTTTCAATCCAACCTTGCATGGTGTTTTACGCTTTATTCCCTTTAATTTTATATGCAACATGACCATATTCTGAAAAAGTTGAATTTAGGCTTTTATTCCACCAAGGGGATTAGAAACTAAAATCCCATTCAATATATATTAGATATACATTGTTCCTCTGTCAGCATGCAAAATTTCGGTCAAAAATATTGATAACTTACTTAGCTATTACAATCATTTAAATATTTGTCCTTTGACCTCGAAGGGGTCAGGGGAGGGGGTAAAACTTCACCAGTCAGCTATCAAGATACTCTCACTCTGCTTATAAGATAAAAACTGAAAAATTGTTTAATCAACTTGTCCTACACAGGTGACAGCTAGTAAGGCCTTGGGCATTCAGAAAAAAATTCCAACCCTATCAAACCGAACCCCTGAGTCGTGTCAGACTGAGTCCATGAAAGTGATCATTTTCATTGCAATCTGTCATTTTATGATTTTAGGCCGGGATTGGAACTGATATTAAGGAGTTTGTTGACAACAATTTGTTAAAGCTCCAATTACTACTGTAGCAGACGACACATTTTTATATCTTTCATGAAATATCAAGCTTATATTGGTTTCTTGACACACAAGACAAAATTTGAAAATGTCATTTGCTGCATATTGCTGGTGGCACTTAAGAGTTTAACTACGAGGGTTAGTCAAAAATAACTGAGCCCTACCTCAAATGCTCAAAGCATTTGAATCAGGTAATATGGACATAGATGATATTTCATTGTAGTTATATGTCATCTATTTAATCACCTAATTTATTTCTGTTGGTCGGCTTTTTGTAAAGGTTGCTAGGCAACAGAATATGACCTAAGATACATCTAATTCGAAGCATTGCTATGGAAACAGTAATGTTAAAGCAAGGCTTTATTCAGTGTCCTCTGATATCTTTAACATGTACCTATTCAGTGTCACAGAACAGAAACCAACTGACCCCAAATTATAGATGCTGTGGTAGTTCGATTTCAGAATTTATCATATTTTAAAATGCCTGGCGTCCTATAATTTACCCAGCACACATTCATATCTACACAAGTTTAATAGAAAACATAAAATATTAGCCTTATAATCCTTGAACAGTACTGTATACACAAACCAACGCTCAGACATATTTAGTTCCTTGATTTAAATTCACAATTTTGTTTCCATGGCAAAACAATTCTCGTGTATTTGAAAAATTTTAGAATTTTGGCGTTTTTGGTGCTAGGCAACTCATGCAATCAATGTTCACCTTAACATTAACGAACTAAGTGTAATCAAAAGACAATCTGATAAATGTTATTCAAATAAATGTCAAATATGTCTTTCACAAAAACTACTAAGCATTGCAAGCTTTTTAAAGACATAATGTATATTTCTGGTGGCTGAGATCTTGAACGCATAGATCTGACTGACGATCTTCAGTTGCCTAGCAACCATAAAAGAAGCTTCACTAGGATAATTCTTCAGGGCCAAATCATCGATGACATATGATACTTATAGAAAATTGTCACATTTGATGTCTACAATACCAAACTAAAATGTTATGGGGTAGGGCTATTATTTTTGACTGACCCTCGTATATACAGATCAGATCAAGTATAGAAATACCTTTCAACAATGGTGACATGTGGCACATTAGAAGTATCAGCTAACAGATAGTCCAGACCAGTTTAACTATATACTGGCAAGATCAAGTATAGAAATACCTTTCAACAATGGTGACATGTGGCACATTAGTAGTATCAGCTAACAGATAGTCCAGACCTGTTTAACTATATACTGGCAAGATCAAGTATAGAAATACCTTTCAACAATGGTGACATGTGGCACATTAGTAGTATCAGCTAACAGATAGTCCAGACCAGTTTAACTTTATACTGACAAGATCAAGTATAGAAATACCTTTCAACAATGGTGACATGTGGCACATTAGTAGTATCAGCTAACAGATAGTCCAGACCAGTTTAACTATATACTGACAAGATCAAGTATAGAAATACCTTTCAACAATGGTGACATGTGGCACATTAGTAGTATCAGCTAACAGATAGTCCAGACCAGTTTAACTATATACTGACAAGATCAAGTATAGAAATACCTTTCAACAATAGTGACATGTGGCACATTAGTAGTATCAGCTAACAGATAGTCCAGACCAGTTTAACTATACACAGACAAGATCTAGTATAGAAATACCTTTCAACAATGGTGACATGTGGCACATTAGTAGTATCAGCTAACAGATAGTCCAGACCAGTTTAACTATATACTGACAAGATCTAGTATAGAAATACCTTTCAACAATAGTGACATGTGGCACATTAGTAGTATCAGCTAACAGATAGTCCAGACCAGTTTAACTATATACTGACAAGATCTAGTATAGAAATACCTTTCAACAATGGTGACATGTGGCACATTAGTAGTATCAGCTAACAGATAGTCCAGACCAGTTTAACTATATACTGACAAGATCTAGTATAGAAATACCTTTCAACAATAGTGACATGTGGTACATTAGTAGTATCAGCTAACAGATAGTCCAAACCACAATACCACTTGTCTCTCTCTTCTGTTGAAGAGGCTGAAATCAAATGAAAAAAGATAATAACCGCTGCTGCCGCGACATGAGATTTCCAACAATGTGGTATGTGCGACCATCAAAGCCTCAGACCAGCCTGTGCATACGTGCAGTCTGATCAGAGCCTTTGCTAGTCGCTTGAATATTCTATGACTGTTAAGCGACTGACCGAACAGCATTTGAAGTTTCTACACTTAAAAGGGGGCTGCACAGGCTCGTCTGAGTCTATACTTATCAAAATGCCACATTGTTGGAGATCACATGTCATGGCTCATATTAGTTGCCCCTGCACAGTTCTGGTCAATGAAGAAAAGTACTATCATGCTTGGAAATACTAAGCAGGCTTGTTGCGGGGTGATTGAAACCGTGCCAGGGAACAAAAATTCCACTCCTCCGCTCGTAATTACGAGTGAAATCTAGAAAGGACGAGTAATTCTTCCCAAAGCACTTGTCCTGTAGGACTAGTGCTTGGGGGAGAATTACTCGAGGAAGTCATATAACATATTACTCCCTTGTGTTCTTTATTGCATACGCTTTTAAAGGACAAGTGCATGTGTAATTTACAGGACAAGTGAAAAGTGAAAGTCACTCGTCCTGCAGGACAAGTGCAATATTGAAATATTTTTGTCCCCTGAAGCATATACCAATTCTGTATGTGTTACATTTGACCCCTCACCAATGTAAGCAGGCTTGTTGTGGGGTGGCTGAAACCGTGCTCTGCATGTCATCTAATTGAAGTGGATATGTGTGTGAAACATTTTCAGAATAGCATAGATCCAGATAAGGAAATTTTATTTGCCTAAAATTGTATCTATTTTCTTACCCATTAATTTTAAAATATGTTTTGGGTGCTCAAAAGAACAGTCTCATTGAGGCGGTTCTTTTGAGTACCCAACAACATATGTTTTGGATGAGAAATACAGAAAATAATTTTCCAATACGCACTCTTATCTGGAGGCCTGGAATAGGCGCAGTATTTCAATTTTACAAGAAAAAGGGTTTGATGGTATAGTATAGCTCATTGCTAAAATACATGAAAATCAAAGTAGAACAAGATTGTTTGGAAGAAAACAGATATCCCCACCCACTTTATATTAAGTAATCTTGAAAGAGCCACTTTAGAATCTTTCTGCCACTTAATCTGACCCATTCAATGAATATAGATATGTTATAGTTGCTACTAGACATAACCCTTACCCTAACCTAACCCTAACCATCATTATGGGTGTATAATATTTGCACCACTTCCATGACTATATGTCAAGCATATTCTACCAACGAACACGACAAATAGTGGCGGACAGATCCTAAAGTCTAGCCGAAATATTCACTCTTTTATGCTCAATATGTTTGCTAATCTGGACCTATAAGCATTGATACATCCCGCTGCCCCATAGGCGCCAAGCCCATTGCAACAAATGACTGGTACATTACCATAAGAAAGCATAGGTTCTGTCTCCAGATAAGCAAACTTTTTGATTGTAAAATTGTAAATATTTTTTTACCCAATGGTTTAAACATCAGCAATTTTCCTACCTTTCGGAAGTCGGGGCCAGGGGCCTGTTGAATTTGAGAAAAAAACATTTGGATCATCAAAATTGGGAAAATTTGATGTAGTCGATAAGAATTGGACCCCCATTTAAAATGGATTGAAAAGCTTAGAAGAAATTAGCAGTGTTAAGCATTTGTTGTTTTAATTTCCCTTCATAAAAACTTGTGAAAATTTGCTCTTGAAAACATTTTTATTAAAATTTTCCTGCATCTGTAACTTTGCTATTTTTGTTCAGATTTTCATAAAAGTTTCACAGAAAAGTAAAACAAAGAAATTGGGAATGATAAACACCATTTTGGGAATTTTTTGCTCATTTTTTTAATTGGGAAGGGGCCAATATTCGGCCCCAAATCAGGCCTAGGATATGCCCTGAACATAAGTTTTGAGTCTTTTCATTGAGCCAGTTCTTTTGAGTACCCACAACACATGTTTTGGTTGGAAATAAGAATTTCTTTTTCAACACTCTTGCCTGGAGGCCTGGATATAAAAATAATACCTGTTAATGCGCCAATCGCAACAAAAGTCGTCTGCTTTTCTCGTCTGCTGAAATGTTTAAGCCTCAGTGGAGCAATCTGTTCTGAGTCCACGCTGTTTGCTTCTATGCTTAATTTGTCAGTAATGGTAGGCAATTATTTGCAGCAGATGACTTCAGCAGACGACATTTGCAGATGCATTTTTTTCTTGGCGCTCTAAGGGATACTTACTGACAACAGAAAGAGTACGCAATTTGAAGTCATTCCCATAATACACTACAAAACAGAGACGTTGGTCAACACGTCTGGCATCGTCAGGCCATTTGTCGAAATCTTTGGATCCTTTTCCTTTCCGGATTTCTTTGATGTCCCGAAAGCTGACTAAAAAAAACAAAAAAAAAAAACATATATTGATGTAACTCATCTATAATTATATACAAAGCCCTACACAGGTTAAGATAAACACAATTGTTGAGCACAAAATTGTAAATATTGTTTTACCCACAGGTGAAAGACACAGAGATTTGTCCACCCCCCCCCCCCCCCCCCCCCCAAAAAAAAATAATCATACAGCCCAGAAATATTTGTGAAAACTGAGTTTTCCATCAAAATGTGAATAAAAATTTCATTTTATAAATTAAATTTTTCATGGTACACTATGACTACAATTTTGATTTTACAGTTTACTCAAAATTTCGGTTAGAGGTCTTTTATCAAGAAAAAACATGCACTCTGAAAGCTCCTCATACATGTAACTTGTAACTGGACAACAAAGAAATATAAGAGAGGCATAAGCTGACCATCAATGGGCGCACAGATAGTATACAGCTGATAGAAATGTTGTGTTTCCAATGGCAAAAGTAGTGTTCCCCTAGGCCCTTTTAGAATGGCGCTGTGCCATGCCCTTTTCTTGGAGCGCTATGCCATTTTCCCATGCACCATGTCTTTTTTTCTGACGGATCATAGCATTTTCATACAACAAAAGTCCCTTTCCTATATATATGAAAAGTCCAGTTTCATTTGTTACTCAAGTCGTAGTAAGATATAAAAAATTTAGACTGTCTGGACAGTGTACATGCACTAGAGATTGTAGCAAACAGATTTACACAATATACCAATTTATAATTTTGTTTTGTTTGATTCTATTCTTTACGTCCTATCAACAATCTTTCAATTATTCCTATCAACAATCTTTCAGTTATAAAGGGACGGGTCTTCCTGGGTTGAACCAGTACTAAGCTAGGATTGATATGTCTTGCCCAAGGACACTACTGCAGTGACGCTGGTGAGGCTCGAACCCGTAACAATTTATAATTTTCTGTGTTAAATTGAGTATGTGGTACTTCCTACTGTGTGTAAGATTGTGAATCGGTGAAGCAATTCCGGGTACAGTACAGCTCCGGTGGTTTTTCACAGACCCACCCAAGCCGGTGGGGCGTAAAATTGAGTGGGGAGGATTAAAATTTAATGACCACCGTTGATTTCCACCCGTTCCGGTGGATCCACCGCGTTCCCATTATCAAAAATATTTATGGTCGCGGTGGGAAACAGGTGAAATTTTCGCGAGTCAAGTGATACCATCGCAGTGGAATCACGGTGGTTCCGCGGTGGGTATGAAGGCGTGTCAGAATCATTCTTAAAAATTAACTTATCAAATTATTTCTAAAATTGTGTTAATAACTAAAAAAAACATCAGTATTTAGTTAGACAATTGCAAAATAAACCCAATTGGTTTACTTCTAACAGTTTCGATAATTGCCCAATTATTATACGTTTAGTTTGTTTAATAAGCGTTTAGTTTTGTTAATTAGCGAGAACAATAATGTCCAATCATCGACCCGAGATTGAATAAAGGATCCATAGTCCAATTAGCTAGTTAATTAGAACACGCCGTTGGCGACAGCGTGTACTAAAATGCGACTTATTATTGGATGCTGTGTCTTTTCCCCTCTCAATGATTATTTTTTTATAAGAATTGTTACTCTGTTTTTTATTTTATTTTCTAACATCAACCAAGTCCGCATTCTTAACCTTCGCTGTAAAGTGATTGATTAAGATAAGTCTTAATTTCATACGTAGCAGTGAAGACCTTGTTTACCCGAGATTGGCAAACTTAGTCCAGATCTGCGCAGTATGCAAACTACATGAATAATACAAATAAATTTAATACATGGTTTAATGTCATGTTTTATTTAAATGGTGTTTCGCTAGAGGGCCGATGATGACCCGTTTCTACTCTCCAAAATATAAGTTCATTTACAATGTAGTAGACATATATAGACATGCAGTCGTTGGTGTTTTTTTATTGATTGTGCGAGCAAGGAAAGCTCGAAACGAACGCTATTGAGCAGTCAAAACAAAACTATACATTTAGGCCGACCTTAAAAAATGTTGGTTTGCCGTGCTCCTACCTTCCCACCCAAAACAGGCCCTACCCCAAAAAACTTATTGCCTTTCTGAGAATCTTTATCATTTTTTCTCTAATTCTGCTAACAAACTCGGCTTCAGGATCATTAAAAACTGTATTTTAATATTGAAGAAAGGTAACATTGATTGTTATTGTGTGCATTCTTACCTTTGGCCTTAGAAGCGTAGACACGCAATGGACGGTGATTTATATTGCATGTGCGAGCACCAAAAGCCTAGGCGATCCACACAGCCTCGCTATAGAGTATTAGCTGCTCGCTTTCAAAACATAACTATACATTTAGAAGTGGACAGTGGCTTTATTGCATGTGCGAGCAACGAATGCCAATTTGCGTAGTCTCGTAAGATTATTTGCTCTTCTCATAAAACAAAACGTAGTCGACATGCAGTTGTTGGTTTTGAATTTCTAAAAAAACAAAAACAAAAAAACTATCTACCCAAACTGAAATGCACGACAAACAAATATATTTTAAGGATGGCCTTAGAAGACGTAAATACGCACATTTAGAAGACGTAGACACGCAATGGACGGTGCAAGTGCGAGCAACGAATACGCATTTGCGCATACTCGTTAGCGCATTATCTACCCAAATTTAAAACTTAAGGACATCTGGCAGATATATACATGTAATCGTTGGTGGGTTTTTATTGCATGTACGAGCAACAAAAGCTCAGGATACGCAGCCTCGCTAGAGCCCTAGCTGCTCACTTTCTAAACATAACTATACATTTTAGAAGTGGACAGTGGCTTTATTGCATGTGCGAGCAACTTATGCCCATTTTCGTAGTCTCAAGATTATTTGCTCTTCTCATTGAAAAACTACACGACATGCAGTTGTTGGTGTTTTGATTGACTGTGCGAGCAAGGAAAGCTCAGGGGGGCACATTCTCGCTAGAGCCTTCGCTACCCCCATTAAAAAAATAGCCATAGATTTAGAAGACGAAGACATGCAATGGGCTGTGATTTATAATGCATTTGCGAGCAACGAACGCGCATTTTCTACTCCCATTAAAAACATAAGTACATTTTTGTTGTTTGTTTGTTATTGTTGTTTTGGGGGAGGGGGCCTCGTACTTTGGTGAGGAGGGAGATATCATCAAAATAATACTATCAACCCACCAGCGAAACGCCATTTAAAATGGCGTTTCGCTGGCATGTCGATGATTTGCCAATATTGAATGCCGACAGATTTTTCAAGGGATCTGGACCACTTTTGCTTAAAACGGATATAGTAGTAAATAGTTTCACGGCAAGGAGATTTTTTAATTGTCTCCTGACGTATATGAAATGAGACTATTAATATGAGTTTGTCCGTTGGTGAAATGAGGGGGTACTGTTACTTAATGAGCACACCCCCCACCCCTACAGGTTTTAGTACGATCTTTTTTAAACTTCACAGATGTACTGAGGATGTGCATTTGGTTTGGTCCTTTGTCGTCAACTTATTTTTTTCACTTTTTTTCAACTTGTGAACTTGTACCTTATGCCAATCTCCGATACAATGTGTATTTATTTATGATCGTAACTCCTCCAATATTTTGGAAACTTCGCAGATGTTTTGTATATGTATATAACGTGCAGGTGATTTGGGCATGATCCTAAAATTATTTTCCACACGAGACCTTTCACTGCTCGCACATGCGAAGTATAGGGTAAAGAAATGTTAAATATCTTGTCTAATTTGATAGTCCGACATGACTGAAATGCTTTAAATCTTAACTTAATTTAAAGTCGAGGAGTCATGTATAAACAAACATTGTGGACCCAGATCAAATAGCGTTTCATTTGGGTCAACACTGTTTGCTTTAAGCTAGTGTGCAATGCGTCACTAAGGCCAAACAAAAAATATGCGTGTTTCAAGTTACATTCAATTTTAAAATTGTGACGGTAGATAGGAAAATATCTTTCAGTTTGTTAAAAGTTTTTACATGGGGAAGATGGGGAAACAATATTTAAACCCTGTCGGGAGTTCGCGAACAACGAATGCGCAGATCAGCCTGCGCATCCACTCAGTCTGATGACACGCGTGAAAGTTTTCAAGATTATTCCTGAATTCAGGATTTGGCGGTCGACTATCCACTTTCCACAGAAATCCTGAATGAAGTAGATTAAAATAGCTTTTCTGATTTATTTTTATTATTATCTTAAGACATTTTATGACAGCTAAAACATGGAAGTATTGATATGCTAGTTTTAAGATTCGAATTTCAAAAGTTCAGGATTTTGAAATTTTTTGAACTTTCGCCCATGTGATATCCCTATCTCATGACAGTCTTAGGCTACATGCATTTCGAAGAATAAAGATACTGAGCAAAACCAAAACTGTCCTATGAACTAATTCTCTCGTGTGCATGATGCCTTCTTCAATCGGTTTGAATGGTCAAACTGATGTGAAAATCGGTATCCCAAGAGATAGGTCCAGAAAATGGTAAAAAAATGTCCTTACCTGTAATTGACTAATTAATCCATTAATCCGTTATTTCGATTTATTAACACGACGCCTGGCTTGTTTTAATTTTCCGCCAATCAGCAGCCATATTTGACGATAACTACTGTCGTGCCAACCAAAAGTGACAGTAATGAAATATTATGTTAACAAATTTATTGTTAAGTAAAACACTAACTTGTACAGACACGAATCGAAAGATCTCTTCTGTATTAATCCTATCCTGCGGATAGGATAAATAAACAAGTGATCCCCTAATAACTTTGTAAACAAAACGTCGTCACTGTCACTCTTGGCTGGCAGGCCAGTAAAGTAATATAAAATGCAGTTTTCTTTTGCATATTCCGAGGGTGCTTCTTTGACATTTGGTCGAAAGATATTATGTCGATACGGCGATTAAATTCAAACGTACTCGACGGTAAGATCCATCGATTCAAGATCGCATGTACAACCAAAAATCGTATCGACCAAATTATTTTCGTCAAAACGTTGTGTATCCTACATGTTGAGTCTACTCGGTAGAAGCGCATTGGAGATGCATTTCTTAGGAGTACCCACAGCATGGATTTTTACATAAACACCGCTTATAAAGTTTGACATGATCTTTGACGTCTGAGGTTGAAACATTCTTTGTCGGCTTCAAACTTCAAAGCCAAAATCGCCCTTGTGTATAAATGAAAGGCCCTTTCATGTACGTACGTGAAAAAATGCAGCGATTGAATAACATACATGTATCTCTCGGACAGGGTCTTCATTGCTCACAAGTAACATGTTATGCATGCTTTTCTGTCGTCTGCTATTTTCTTTTCAAAACAACCTTGAATTTTTCAGGAATACCATCAAAGTGTCAAACAGTTTGGATCCAGATTAAGCCCGACATCTTGTCGTGTCTGATCTGGGTCCAACTTATTTGCAAAGGTTATCAGCGTCCGACACTAGTTAGCAGGCAAACATATGCGATAACTGCAAAAATTTCATGAGCAGGTCCAAATATGACGATGGTTTTCAAAAGATTGATCATCTTCGCAAGCCAAGGGTACTAACTCCAGGAACGAAGTGGAGTTAGTACCCTTGGCTTGCGAAGATAAAGACTGATGTGAACAATTACAATTGATCATTTGCTCATTGCAAGCGTCTCTCGAGACAAGACGCATCCGTGTACTTGTCGCATTTGCAAGCAACGAAGGCTCAGAAGATGGGCATGTGCACACGCACAGTCTCCCCATGCGCGGATCCAGAGGGGGTTGGGGTCCGGACCCCCTGGAAAATCATAAGCTGTATGGGTTTCTATAGAAATTAGCATTTGGACCCCCCCCCCCCCCCAAAAAAAAAAAAAAAAACGAAAATATACATATATAGTTTTGTTTGAAATAACCATTGGGCACCCTCTGTAAAGTTGAGGACTAAAAAGTTGTCAGAGCTGTTTTCTGGCACAAAAATTCCTGGATCCGCGCATGCCCCCACCTCATACAGAAACACAGTAGGAAAGTCTCCACAGAGCCTTCGCCTATACCAACCCAGATCATGCAAATTTTCATAATTTTTTAAAGAACCAACCACAACAAAAGGTGTTTGCTTTCTATGCACGGAAAACATTAAAAAAATGACATTATATCTCGACTTTTTACCGTCTTTACTGCGTACTTTTGTATCTGCAATGCTCTCTAGCAAGGTGTGTTGACATGTATGTATTATTTCAAGAATCGGAGATAATTGAGCCGCGACATGAGATTTTCGTGCGACCAGCAAAGGCTCAGACCAGCCTGCGCATACGCGCAGTCTGATCAGAGCCTTTGTTAGTCGCTTGACTATACTATGATTAAGGTACTGACCGAAGTTGGAGTTGAGCAGACTCATCTGAGTCTGCACTTGTCAAAATATCACATTGTTGGAAGAAATCGCACGTCGCAGCTCATATGTAGTGGTGAACTTTGGCCTCTCGCAATGACCTTGACACAGGATGTCTGAAAACTTGTCTTCTTTGTGAACTATTGTCTAGAAGCAGACATTGGAAAGCAGATAAATTCTGCACATGGGACCTTTGACCTCTCGAACTGACCTTGACACTGAAGCACCAACTCTGACAGCGGTTTTTTTTAGTTGATGGGTAGAATGGATTCAAATACCACAAAAAGCAAAACGCCATTTAAATGGCGTTTCGCTTGCGGACCTATGATGCTCCAACATTGAATGTAGGCTTGGTAGTTTTATGATTCTCGGGGGGAGGGGGGGGGTCTGGACCCCTGTCCCTCTGGATCCGCGCGGGGTCTGGACCCCTGTCCCTCTGGATCCGCGCATACTGAACAGTATGAAACCCTTGTTTTGCACGTGTTTTCGTTGCGCTATGCAAGAGCCCGATATATTTTAAGAATCAAACCAGATGACGTCCTCGGTAATCCAGGCGTGACCTATCAGTCATCCCAGTGGGTACGGAATGCAGTGGGCACGGAACGGGTCACGACTCACGCCTGGGTTAACGAGGATGACTCCATGTCCTACAGCTGATTTAAACGAGTGAAAGCGCTGAAAATGAACAAAATATAAAACCTAAGCAAATGTGCACAGGTTTCATACTTTGTACATTTCCCATCGTTGCAATGACAAAAACGAACGACTCTGGTAAAGATCGTTCTAGTTTTCCACTACTTACGCAAGTAAAATATCATAGGCAATCATGTTCGTTATATTTATTGTAGGATATTTACCGTTTTTGTGGGAGTGGCGGTCCGTATTTTGTATCTTTTAACACTATTTTACATGCATATTTTCCATCTTCATCGAAAAGGACAGCTCTCCGTAATAGAATCAATTTTTAAGTATAATAGAAACGTACTGACCGTTGTTCAGGCGAGCTAAAATGTGATACAGTGGATTTAGAGATCAGGGCATGTTTGGTGGTTATTGAAACACACAGAAAACATGATATGAAATGCTAAAAAATAATCATTCTTGTGGGAGATTCTCTTTTGTAACGCGTATGCACAATGCGGCAGCGCAAAGGACTCCTTTACATGCTCATGCTGCATGATCAATTCAGCGTGACTAGAAGTCTAAATTTTGGTCTTGCATCTTTTTTTTGATGCAGTATAAATACAAAAAATCTCGTGCTAAAAGGTCAATTCTCGTTAGTTTGCGGCGTGCACGGATCTAGAGGGAGGGGGCACAGGGACCCCCCACCCTGGAAACTCACAAAACTATATGGAACCACCGTCTTCTGAATACATGGGTGAAAATTTTCAGGATTAATCCTGAATTCAGGATTTTGAGGCTGACTTTCCATAGAAAGTCAACCTCAAAATCCTGCATGTTTTAATATTTGAATTTCCTTAAGTTCAGGATTTGGAATTTTTGAAATTTCACCCATGTGAATATGTTGTGGTTACTCCTTAGAATCGTCGCTTCCATGCGCGGATCCAGAAAGGGGGTCAGAGGGGGTCCAACTCTTGACAACTTTTTAAGTTGATGAGTTGAGAGAGCATCCAAATACCACTTAGAGTGAACGCTAGCGAGGCGATGATGATCCAACATTTTTAATTTTCCAGGGATGCTAACGAACCCTATAGCGTCATGATTTTCGAGGGGAGGGGGTGGTTAAAGCCCCTGTCCTCCCTCTAGGTCCGCGCATGTCTTCAATGCGATTCTAAACATCAAAATTCTTTTAAATGGAAAAAATTATGGTCATTAAATTACGTGGTCACGAATTTTGGTTTATACGGTAGGGAACTCATGTACGGCATAACACTACGACATGGCCTTTTTCTGATGGTGATTCTGCACGTGGCTAAGTGTGCCTACGTGACTAAATGCACGTTGCAAAACAGTGGACAGTTTATGCGCTCATTGGAAGTAAATATTCCTGAATATGCTATACTCTCTCTGTCACGCATTGTAGTCGCCAATCAACTGATTTTTGCATATAATTGGATGTCTTTTCATACCAGTGTACATGTAAGACGAATGACCTCACCTCCAAGCAAGGTAGTGAAATAATTAGTCACAATTTTCTGAGCTTACATGCAAACATAGAGATTATGAGCATCGCTTGTCAAATAAATTAAAATTACAACTTGGCGATAATTGAGGATCATGGATTATAATTAGAAGCTAAAAGAAAACACTGAACAATAAATGTACATTAATTGTATTTATTTTCTGCATGTATGGCATCTATTTTACAGCTGTCAATCATTCTGACGTCACACGCCAGCAGTTTTATCACCCACCGCGGTCATACAGGTAAAAATGTTGACCCGCGGTGGGGTTGCGGTGGAATTACGGCGGGAAAAATCCTTCCCGCGGTGGGGACTTGCACGGAACATCGGGTGGGGTTGCGGTGGGCTAAAAATCCTTCCCCACTGGCTTGGGTGGGTCTTTGAAAAACCACCGGAGCTGTACTGTAGATAGTTTTCCAATTGTGATTGGTCCAATATCAGAGCGGACCTGAAGGAAAGCATGGCATATCATTGCCGATGTTTTTAGCTGAAACAGCGACTTCTGATTTACTAATGAGGCTGCAAAATTCTCGGGACCGCACTTCTGGTTAGCAACAGTTGCCAAGGCTCGCCGAATATGACAACGACGCCATTTTGTTTTTTATGGATATTTTGATTTTTGCGTTTCCCGCAAGATAATCTTCAATAATGGCCGAATCGTAGTTTGCAGTAGGTTGCAACAAGCATAACACGATGAAAGACAAGAAAATACAGAGTTTTAGCATCCCAAATAATAACGACAAACACTTAGAAATATCGGTCTTTGCAGTCACTTTAGTAACTTACGAGAATCCGCTGGCACTATTATGTCAACAGTTAAGCAACAAGACTGTTAGATAACAAAAGAACATTTCAGTACTGATATGTTAATCACGCATAGACAATAAAGCATAGACAATTAATCTGAATAATAATAATAATAACTCAAAACACTCAGTCAATGAGGGTGTCGCAGATGGATGGATGGATGGATAGATAAATAGATGAATAGATAGATAGATAGATAGATAGATAGATAGATAGATAGATAGATAGATAGATAGATAGATAGATAGATAGATAGATAGATAGATAGATAGATAGATATAGATAGATAGATAGATAGATAGATAGATAGATAGATAGATAGATAGATAGATAGATAGATAGATAGATAGACAGACAGACAGACAGACAGACAGACAGACAGACAGACAGACAGATAGAAGAGAATATTGGTTACTGAAAGGACCTGACCTGAACTTTCAGTGCAAAGTGAGTACATTATGGGTATGGACTTTTGATGTCAGAATGTTGGTCCTGATCTTGGTCCAAACTATTTGCAAAGAGTTATCAGCAGATGACAATGTCATGTAAATGTTTAATGCATTGTTAAAATATATCGGTTCAACTTCAGCTTGTCATAACCTTCAAAGTGTCAAACAGTCTGGACCCCGATAAGGCCTTGACAGAATGTCGAGCCTGATCTTGGTCCAAACTGTTTGCAAAGAGTTATCAGCAGATGACAATGTCAAGTAAATGTTTAACGCATTGTTAAAATATATCGTGAGTGAGCTTGTCATAACCTTCAAAGTGTCAAACAGTCTGGACCCCGATAAGGCCTCAACAGAATGTCGAGCCTGATCTGGGTCCACATTGTTTGCAAAGTGTTATCAGCAGATGACAATGTCATGTAAATGTTTAACGCATTGTTAAAATATATTGGTTCAACTTCAGCTTGTCATAACCTTTAAAGTGTCAAACAGTCTGGACCCCGATATGGCCTTGACAGAATGTCGAGCCTGATCTAGGTCCAAATTGTTTGCAAAGGGTTATCAGCAGATGACAAAGTCAGGTAAAGGATTAACACAAAGTTATAATACATCGGTTGAGCTTCAACTTGTCATAACCTCTAAAGTGTCAAACAGTTTGGACCCCTATCAGGTCCGAACAGAATGTCGAGCCTGATCTGGGTCCAATTTGTTTGAGAGGGTTATCAGCAGATGACAAAGTCATGTAAAGGTTTAATACATCGATTCAACTTCTACTTGTCATAACCTCTAAAATGTCAAACAGTTAGGACCCCTATCAGGTCTGGACAGAATGTCGAGACTGATCTGGGTCCAATTTGTTTGAAAGGGTTATCAGCAGATGACGATGTCATGTAATGGTTTAATGCAAAGTTAAAATACATCGGTTCAACTTCAACTTGTCATAGCCTCTAGAGTGTCAAACAGTTTGGACCCCTATCAGGTCCGGACAGAATGTCTGGCCTGATCCGGGTCCAAATTGTTTGAAAGGGTTATCAGCATGTTCAACTTCACATTGTCATCTGCTGATAATCTTTGCAAACAGTTTGGACCCCAATCAAGCCTGAACAGAATGTTGGACCTGATCTGGGTCCAAACCGTTTGCAAAGGTAATCAGCATATGACATGTCAGGTAAAGTTTTCATGCAAAAGGTAAAATACATTGGGTTTGACCCAGAGTTGTCAGAACCTGGAAAAACATTTTTTTTATTTGATTCTTTACGTCCCATCAACAATCTTACAGTTATATATGGACGAGCCTTCATGGGTTGAACCAGTACTAAGCTAAGATAAATGTGTCTTGCTCAAGGACCACAACACAGTGACACCAGTGAGGCTCGAACCCGTGGCCCTTTGGTCTTGAGTCAAGCACTCTACCACTGAGTCACTGTGCTCCCATTAAAACTTTCAAAACAATTTGGATCCTGGTCAGGCCACTATGGTTGTTTTTCCAGACACCATGTATACATTTAGGAATACCCAGGGGAGGGGGAGGGGTCAAAATTGATGACTTTTTCTCATAGTTAACTTTTTTCACAGCAAAATATTGCATGCACTGATTCAGAGGGGGGGGGGGGGGACAAGGGGCCCCGACCCCCCCCCCTGGAAAAACACAAGTTATATGGGATTCAATAGGGAATAAGCAATTGGACCCCGCGCCCCCCACTAGAAAAAATTGGACCCCCCCCCCTGGAAAAATGTTCGAGGCCCTCTGGAATCTCGGAAAATTATAATTTTCTTTGAAATAAACCATTGGCATTCTGTAAAATAAGTGGAGTACTACTAAAAAAGAACTATAAAAACGTTGTCAGGAATTTTTATGACAGATGGACCTGGACCCCCCCCCCCCAGGAATATTCCTGGATCCTGGATCCGCTCATGTCTTGATACAAATCTTGAGCTATTGTTGTTTCATCTATGCTGGAATGCCATATAATAATTATTACTTGGGACTTTTCTCGAAAAGATTAGCGCTTATGACAGGCTGCATATTGTACCAATTAAAGGTGTTGAGTGTCAAACTTTGAGGTGTGATGTGTCAGAAATTAGATTCAAAATAGTCGTTTATCTATCTGGAATTTGATAATATCTCAAGGTATATGGAATCTGTATCTGTATCTGTTTAGCGGTAGAATCCAACTCTGGCATCTACAACCGCGGTGTGTGCGCTATAGAAGTTAGTAGCACTTATGGACAGCTTCTCTGAAGCTGTTAACTGTCTCTGCGCAGATGTGACTCGGAATTTAAAGACTGTTTAAATGTGTTAAAGCTCCTAGGATATTAGAGACACTCATTTCTTTCAAGTCTAAATGATCGCAAACCGATGGCCGTTCACCCCACCCACACTTGATTTTTTTCAATATTTTGTGAAAAATCGGTGCTATTATAATCAAAATAATGGCGGGACCAAAGACAATGTTTTCCCTTCGAAATAAGCGCAGACTGATGAAGAAATCGGTGAATTTGAATAAATACGGCCCATTTTTCATTATTTTCCCGTTATGTTAAAATTCACCGTTCACATCACCGCGGTACATTTGTTTACCTGTGTGGCTAAGGCTGTGACGTCACGGCGGTCCTGAGAATATACAACTGGCCTGACCGAATTTACTGGCTCAGGCCAATACTGTACTTAAAAAAGCCCTGCTGTATTTGGTGACTTTTAGACTGGGGTTTTTTGACTGTAATCCAAAGATATGGGATGTACGAAAAATAGAAACTAGTGAATTTTGCGAAATAAGAACTTACTTGATCCCTCTGGTCGTACACCCTGTGCCTTAATCCAGACCAGTTGTCCCGTCAGTGGTTTGATCTCGAGAGTTCTTTTTTCAGGTTTTTTCTTAGAGAAAAATATGGTAACCACCTTCCCTGTCTCCAAACTACCAATTAATGTCATTAATTCTACATCAGGCAACCCATTGTACATGGGGGCAGCCATTTTGAGGCACAAAACTGAACTCAGAACTTGGATTCCACTGTCAATCTAAAGCGGGATTCTGATGCTTCATTATCAATTAGGGATGCTGTCATGAGTCAAATCTGGGATTTTGCCAAAACAGTCATCTGATGCAAATAAATCACTTAATCAGCTTCCTATTGAATTTTTTGGCTCAGTTTTTTTCTCTTCCGGGGTAATTTTGTAAAAGGGCATGAGGTCAACATGCAAGGGAAGTAATTCTCATCAAACAATTTACGAGCGGTTGGACTAAAATACGAATAGAACTACATTTCGCATAATGCAGTCCGGCTCGATCCTAGCAAAAAAAAAAAAAAAAAAAAAAAATCAGTCATGTCGGGAATTGTATTACTGGGACTGAACCAGTACTATATTTCTATATCTCTGTAGATCTATACTGCCTGTTATGTAGTTTCTTCCACTAACACCGCACTGACGCGCACCTGCACGTAATCTCCGAGAGGGGGTGATGCAAAAGAGATAGATAGATGTAGTGACGCTAACGTACGCTCAGAAAGCGTGGTAGCTCAGTGGTTAGGCACTTGCCTCTGGTGCTAGAGGTCCCAGGTTCGATCCCCGCTCGCGGCAAGGAAAATTTCGGTGTCCAGCCACGCTTTCTCTAGTGTCATTTGTAGGGATGACGCTAGATAAGCGCATCGTCCTTCGGATCGGGACGTTAACTGGATGTCCTCTGTGCAGGGAAAGTCTCACCATGTGCAGGTTAAAAAACCCTACAGTAATTTAGGTATGTTTACTTGTAGGCTTTCATCCTATACAATACAATACAATACAATACAATACAAAATTTATTTATATAGTCGGAAATACAAAACAGTATAACATTAGCTATGAATAGATATTTACCGACTGGACAAAGTAGCTAAATGGAAAAAATTATTAGGGACAAATTGGTTAACCATATGGAGCGAAATAATCTATGCAATAAATCACAACATGGGTTTGTTTCTGGCAGATCTTGCACAACCCAGTTACTAGAATTCATGGAAGAAGCTACTCAAGCACTAGACAGGGGAGAAGATGTGGATGTAATCTATCTGGACTTTGCAAAAGCCTTTGATAAGGTCCCCCATAAAAGGCTCTTAAAGAAACTATCAGGATATGGTATCAAGGGCAAAGTTTACAATTGGATAAAGGAATTTCTGTCAAACCGCAAACAGCGTGTAGTTATCAACGGGATACAATCAGAATGGAGGAAAGTCACATCAGGAATCCCCCAAGGAAGTGTTCTGGGGCCAATACTTTTCCTCATATTTATAAATGATATGCCAGAGGTCTTAAATTGCTGTATGAAACTATTCGCAGATGATGCAAAGTTGTATTCACCAATCAAAGAAGAAAATGACAGAATTAGGATGCAAGTTGGTTTAAAAAATGCTGAAGAATGGGCCAAAATATGGAAAATGTTCTTCCATATCAAGAAATGTAAATATCTTCACATTGGAAAAAATCATCCAGACACACAATATATCATGTCAGAGGACCAAAACCCAACAGAAGTAACGCGGGTAACAAGTGAAAAGGATCTAGGCGTCATATTCGACGAAAAATTGATTTTTAGAGATCATATATCCAAAAAGGCTGCGATAGCAAATAGGAATCTTGGACTGATATTTAGAAGTTTTTCCTATATTGATAAGGTCATGTTTCTAAATTTGTATAAATCCCTGGTACGCCCACACTTGGAGTATGCAACCTCAGTATGGTCACCGATGTTCAAAAAAGACAGTATCACACTGGAAAATGTACAGAGAAGGGCAACACGCTTGGTTAACTCACTCTCAGGTCGCACCTATGAGGACAGATTAAAAACATTGGGACTTCCAACTCTTGAATATAGACGTTTAAGAGCTGATGTAATACAGGTTTATAAGATCCTCAACCAAATTGATCGAGTAGATATAGATAAATTCTTCACCATGTCAGAACTGTCGACAAGAGGTAACAGCCTGAAAATCTTCAAACCTCGGTCACGACTTAAAGTGAGATCCAGTGTTTTTTCAAACCGTGTTGTTGATGTGTGGAATTCTCTACCAAACGCAGTTGTGACGGCACCTTCACTGAACGCTTTCAAATCAAGGCTGAACAAACATTGGCACGGACATGAGCTCAAATTCAATGCACCATGCTACATCCCGGGTGAAACAATGTTTTTAAATTTTGTGAGAAGATGTTCAAATGGGTCTTTAGAAGTTGCCTAGCAGCTTGGTACGACCTCGGTGATGGTGAGTTAATGGTGAGAGACATACACTTCAGACTATCAGACTAGAGCGAGACTAGAAAAAGCTTGTTAAAGATATACTCAGGGGATGCAGTAGTTCTGTTGTCAGGTTTGAGACCTGGCACTCACCTTGATTGGGTTGTCGTGATATAATGTCTTACTAAATTATAAAAAAATGACTTTGGATTGATTTAGTCAATATGGTTAGAATTACACAACGCGAATAAATAGTTTACGATTTCGGTTATAAGTCTGTAGCTGGAGCTACGTTACATGCATCTCGCCCTCACGGACATTATAGGAAGAACGCGCATCAAGCAAGAATAACTGTATGAAATAAGAGCAGATAAAACATACGTGAGAAGGATATGTAATAGTTATACCATGGGTTGTCCACCTGTACGTGGAGATAATCCACGAGCTTTAGCGAGTGGATTATCTTACGTACAGGTGGACAAACATTGTATAACTATTTTATACCACCTACATCAGTGTAGACCTTGCACATCAAGTGGTATTTCATGCTAAAGTTGGTAAAGGTGGTATAAAAGATCATAGATTTAAAATAGGGTGAGCTATATTCAGATAAAAACAAACAAAGTAGTGGATATAAAGTGTCTTGCTCAAGGACTCAATACATACAGTGATTCCACCGGTTGTGAAAGGTCTCTTACTAGCAACCCTTCGATCCCCAGTCTAGAACGCTAGATACCAGAGACTATCCCTATATATTATACAGAATCCATAGAACTTTTTGCAATGTTACAGACTCCTAACTTAAGACAGATACTTTTTATGGTGACTATTATGATGTTATATCATGCTACTACACCCCCTGTGATTTAAAACCGCAATGGCATTGTCCGTGGCTCTACAGACCGAGCCACAGTGTTCCACCACCACTACCACCACCACCACAACCGCCACCGCCACCACCACCACGACGCACGTCGCAAGATCGCTGATCCCAATAGCTCAGTTTGAGCATTCCATGCTCATGTGAGCTTAAAATAACAACAGCAGAGACAGCCCATACAAAATGGGAACACCAACAAACAATCATCTAACTACAACAACAGAGTCACGGCCTAATTAGTAGCCGCAGCCACAAGAGGAGTGGGGTTACAATGATTGTACTGGCCAAAATCCCTGACAAAATCATCACCCTAGATTCTGCTGTTGTTTAAGCGCATAAATGGTTTAGCTCGCATGGAGGCCTTTTCACTTATTCATCACATCATTACACAGAAACAATGAAATGAATTGACTAACTATACTCATGTCCAATGAAAACGCACCACCTACAAAAATGACTATATCTTTTTAACGACATAACATTTTATTTTTGCAGTGGCGTCTTATTGTACTGTAGCAATTCCGCAAGTTACTGATGGGTCTTTAAAACGGAATGATTACTGATGACACGTGCTGGAAGCATTTAACAAAACAACCGTCAAAACAGAAAGTAACAGAACCAGCCATCAAATGTGTCTGAATTTTCAAAAGCATTATTCTCGCATTTTTCTTTGTAGAAACTGGAAAGAATCTCTAAATTGATAGCCAGGAATAGTCATCTTGCCTTGAAAGCGGCTATAACGTCACGATGTGACGTCACTAGCATCATTTTGACTAGGTGTAAAATCGATACATTCAAGGAATCCCTCTTTTACTGATGTAAAATTACGACAAGGTCGTAGCAAGAAGATTTCTTAATCGTTTAGCGGGTCGTTAACATCGACGGAGCGTAGGTATCAACGTTTTTTTTTTTGATAAACGTCAATCTCTAAAAGCTCGTATACACAAATCTAAGAGTATCTGTGTTGAACTTAATGTTAGATAATATTCGCACTAACAGATGAACACAAATTTTAGAAGATTTAAAACGCTAGCGTTGCGAACAATAGCTGGCGAAGCGCTCAAAGCTGGCGTCAATGATGCAACGTCAAATTTTAGACGATTTGTATGACGCTTTGCATGTGTGTGAGTTTGAACGACGGAAATAAGCATTGTGTAGAACACTAGGACTGTAGAAATAGCAATTAAACATTTTACGTCGAGTTTTGTCGGACCACTCCATATTTAAGCTTACATAGTGACATTGTTCGCGTTAGTGTAGCGTTAGGTGTTGCGTCACAACTGTCAAAGTTATGGCGAAATGACAGGGGATCTACTGGCAAACAGAAAACATTTAAACGAGATTTGGGGGTCTTTTTGTATACGCCCAAAATGCGTTTAACGCAATATTGAGGCTGACGTTACGTCATGTGTTAACGGAGTCACTGAAATTGAAATTTTTGTGCGAAAACATTGCATTTGTCCTAAATAATAATTATAAATAACACAATTTTGCACAGCTTTTGATAGGCCACAAATATGCGCATCTGAAGAGTGGTGCGTTTTCATTGGACATGAGTATATATAGTGAAACAATGGTAAGGGCTCTTAACTCACAGACAGTCGGGGCTTAATAATATAAATAATACGGTAGGCCAGGCCCCGAGGTTATAAACTTTTCATACTCAACTCAACTGAGCATAATATTTCAACTGCTCATTAAGACTAAAAACTGAAAAATAAAGACTTTTCTTGCTTTTAAACTCTCAGGTGATATATTTATCATGCTAATAAATGTTAAAATGCCAACAATTGTTGGCATTTTAACATCGATGAGCATGATAAAATTGAGCATGAAAAAAGTTTTACAACCTCGGGCCCTGTCCTGTAGTTAATACTTGATCATATACAGGGCACATTCGTCTGCGGACAGACCAACTGAAGGCAACTTAGTGTTATTCAGTAAATCATTTGTAATGATAAAGAGGATCAGATCTGGGTCTAGATCTGAGGCTTGACCGTTTATATGTACTTGTTGGTTGTGTCAAGAAAACCATGAGCTGATCCACTTGTGGGTGCAGATTCATATCTCGTGGTGGTCAAGCGTGTATAATAGCCCCTTATATGAGATCTGATCAAATTCCTTAGTGAAATCCATTATTACCAAACCCGCCTGATTGTATTTACGGTTCATAGCACTATCCAGAAACAAGTGAAAGCCACAATCACAGACCAAGCCACTTTCTGATCCTTCATGGGTTCTGGCAAAATGTGGACTACCGTTAAGCCGGTGTTAGCGGGCATGAGAGTTGGTGCTCGATCTTTACATTAATTCTCATGAACACTCAATGACTCCGATTCTGTTGTTTTTAAAGTTCGGAGGATTTCTCTATTCAGAGTGAAGGGTCCGTTTTCCAGATTATTTAGAGGTCATATTAGTTGTCGTTGTGCCGCTAGAAGTTGGTAGAACTGCTTCTCATATTTCGATAAAGTGTTGATAATTTTCATATTCTGGTCTTTCTGTAATATTGGCCTCTGGTGAGAGTAGAAGACAACTGAAGACGGTGCTAGGGGCGCTTGAGTTGTTTCCCTTTTCATTATTTCTCACGAACAGACTAGAAAAAACCGAGTCTGCGAATAAATAACAACACTATATCGACGTACGGTGAGAATATCTACCAACTCCACGCGCACAATGACAGTTGTGCAATTTTGCAAGGAAAATGCATCTTATCAACTTGCTCAACCAGCGGTACTTATTTTTATGCACTATTTAGTGAATACAATATCAACAAAATTTGCAAATTTATAGCACATTGATAAAACAATAATGAGAAAAAACCCTCAAAATTTCGTTGTTAACGCAGGTCAAAAAGTAAGTGAGTATGACCGGAAAGTGCCACAGCCACACACTGCAAACATACAAAAATTCAATCATGTAGTAGCTAATCTTCCATGATGCCCTCAGTATCTTTACATATACATATACAGTAAATTTGAAAATATACATGTAATCATGTGTTTATTTGCAGTCAAAACTTGTTCAATATTAATTTCCATAATCCCTGAAGACAAACTAGTTACCTATCTATTATTATGTATATCGAGCCAATGTAAAATGCCCACGAGTGCTCTTGTTGATCAAGGCTTTCAGTAATGTTAACTCTTTGCATGCTGGGTAATTTTCAATGCTTTGTTGTCGTCTGCTGACTGTTTACAACATTACCATTTCAGGAATACTTTCAGAGTGACAACTGGTATGGATCCAGATCAGGACCTATATCTGTCTGTTCTGATCTGGGTCAAAACTGTTTGCTCAGGTACATCTGTCCAAATATTTATGATTTTCATTGGCATGCACATTAGATTTTGGTACTTTTTGCCTTAACAGGATTATATAACAGCTAAAATATTGTGTTTCAGTGAAGCATACCTACAGAATCTCTGATTATATCTAGCAAAACAATATGATATTCCTACAGAATCTCTGATTATATCTAGCAAAACAATATGATATTCCTTACAGAAAAGATAGAACCAATTATGGTGTTGTTTTAATGTGTTTGCCCTGTAAACTTGCAAATACAAGAATTATATGTTTGAAGATATTCTGGAATGAGTCACTCTGGGTTGAAATTTAATCTATCTCATGGCTTGTTTTATAGTCCACGGACAACAGATGCTATCAGCTTTGATTCTGTCAACAAAAATATAGAAAAGGTTTTAGATACTACTTAGTCCTAATGATATAATAAAATATCAAGTGAGTATGATCAGGAAATACCACAATCACAAACTGCAGACAAACCCATGGCACCGCGAGGAAGAGCCACACTACAATCACGAGACACCAGGAAGACAAACTAAGCAAAGCAACCAGCTCTCTCTTAACCATCAAGATGATTGCAAAACTAGAAGGGACATAAAGTAACGTACAGCAAAACATAGAACAATTACAGACTCACACAATGGGAGTTACAATAAACAACAAGTCAACAACAACAGAACCACCGCCTTAGAACGGACAGCAGCCTAAGTCACCGGGGGACTCAAATGCATTATATTGGTACCAAACCTTCGCCCTAGATTCTGCTGTTGTTGAAGTACAAGGAATGTTCAGCTCGTATAGAAGCCTTCTAATATTGCAATGTATCATCATGGAGAAACACTCTATTCAAATTAACACACTATGATGAAACAAAGAAAAGGACTCACGACTCACAGTTAGTCAGAGCTAAAGGAAACCTCAAGTTGAGCCACGGTGGGTCCAGCTACAGATAAGCATCAGGCACCAACCCACTGATTAAAGCTTTACGTCAGAGCCGTCATAGAGTCTGAGGTCTGACCCACCGTCGTGCAATTAAAGAGGAAACCATAGCTATAAACCGTGATTTGGTTTAAAACCAGGCATGCAGATTGTCGCATGACATCCAAGTTATATCCAACATTCATATAACGTTTGATAATCTTTTTGAATTGATCACTAAAATTAGGTCTTCCAACAATTCGTTTGAATTCATAAACTAAATCACCATAAAATATAGGTTCTGATATGCCTTGTTGCAGAAGAGTTTTTAACCCAATGTTGTATTTAACAATTAACTCTGAGTGTCTGTGGTAGAATTTAGAAAATGCTTTTCGAATTTTTTATGATTTTATAAATCAAAGAGATTTGAATGAAGGCATATTTAATCTCAGTATGCATAACTTGAAAGATGTTTTGATTCTTAATTCCCTTCACAGTATTATATCCCTAACTGGCTTAGTTAGATTCTATACTACTTCATGAAGACTTGTTACCTCTGAAACAATGTACATTAAAGTGTCATCTAAAATAAGTGACCACGGTGTTACCTGTGTATATATACCATTCAGGCCCTGGAAGGGGGAGGGGGGTCCCAGTATCCCAATGTCCCTTTAATTATTCTTAAAAATATCCCATATCCCTAAAACAAATATGGCAAATATCCCCAAATTTAGAAAACATTTGAGCATCCATTACGTGAAACTTGTAGCAGAAATGCCTGGATGTAAAAGATGCTGACTAGAATTGTTTAATAAAATCTGAATTTGATTGGTCATGTCTTCATCAAGTTAGTGTAAATGAAACAAGTTCGTTATTTTCAAATATTTTCATTGAATTTGCAATCTAATCAAATTAACACACTATGAAAGGGTCATGACTCACAGATAGTCAGAACTAAAGAAAACCTCAAGTTGAGTCACGGTTAGCCCAGTCAAAGACACGCATCAGGCACCAACCCATCGATGAATGTTTTAGGTCAGGGTCGTCTTTGAGTCTGAGGCCTGGCCCACCGTCGTGTTATTAAAGAGGAAACCATAGCTATCAACTATAACATGTATGCAGTCTGTCGCATGATATTCATGCTATATCCCAGGTACTTTCAAAGCGCTTGTCTTTTTTTAATTGATCACTTAAAGAAGGCTTACTAACACCTCTTTTAAATTAAAACTAAATCACTATAAAATACCAGCTCTAATATGCCCTATTGTAGAAGAGTTTTTTAAACAAACAATGCATAAATTTAACAATCGACTCTGAGTGTCTGTGGTAGAATTTTAAAAAAATGTTATATTTTAGGAACTTAGCAGTCAGAAATTGTTTTCTATTTTTGAAGTCACTAGCATTCTATTTTGTGATATCACAAATTCTATTTTTAAGTCGCAAATTACATTTTGTGAAATCACAAATTATACTTTGCGATGTCAAAATATATTCACAAGTTTTATTTTATAAAAAAAAGATCCAATTTATGATATGAAAAAATCGAACAAGTGATATCATAAATCTATTTTGCGATATAAAAAACTAGTGAGAATTTTTGGTATCACAATTATATTATTTGATATATATTATATTTTTTGATAACACAAACTATGTTTTTGATGTAACAAATTATATTTTGTGATATCACAATTCCTATTTTGAGATATCACAAATTCTATATTGTGAATCACAAGGTTGTGATTTTATAGTAAAACGACATCTCATTAATATGTGCCTAAAATACGTGAATGATGTTTTTTTTCAAAATTAACTTTTAAAAATCTCTTTTAGCAGACCACCAAAGAGTCAAACAGTAGGAAATAAGACCTGGTTTGAGGTTGTAAAACTTGAGTACAGTCTCAAACTCAAAATAAAGTGCAATGATTGGCTGCTTGCGGACACGTGTCCGCGAGCAGCCAATCATTGCACTTTATTTTGAGTTTGATCATGAGCTCAAATTTTATAACCTCGGGGCCTGGGTCTTAACTCTATGCAAATGTAATCTGCAGATGGCGAAAAGTCGTCGCCAGCTGAGTAAAAGTACAACTTAATTTCTATCTGAGTTTTGGACACTGTTTCGGCTCACAATTATTGGTAAGACACTAATCTATGTATTCGATTTATTTGAGTAGTCTCCTTTTTCGTGAAATATGGAGAGATTTGAACTCATGCAAATCTTTAGCTAAAGCAAAAAAAAAAATACCCATAGTAAATACATGATAAAAAAAAAACTTATATTAAGAATGGCTTTAGCAAAAGCAAAACTAGGCAATCAAAATTTGTTGTTATGTTACTATAATGAATGCACTATGGATGATTTTAAGGATTTTTAAAGCTAACCTTACCTATATTTTTGTGATGATTCTATGTTTAAATATCGGTAATGATTAATTTCTATTTATAAACTTAACTTGTAAGTACCCAACGTCCTTGAGGAGAGCATTACATTGTTTAAGAATTTTCAATGATCAATATTTGAGATTGAACAAAATGATAAAAGTGCTTAGAGATTGAACAAAATGATAAAAGTGCTTACAGTGGTATTCGACCTAATATTATTAAAACTCTATACCCTCATTTTAAACAGTGTAGATCCAGATATGACGAAACTCACACTGTCTTCCATCGACACAGTGAATTGAAATAATACCACTAGATTGACTTCAAACAATCATTCAAGTACTCAATGCGGGCTTAATGGAGCAAACACATGCGAGCGTCTAAGGTGCGCCTATCAGGTCGTATACGGTATCGCATACTCTTTTAACTCTCATTATCGTCTGCTGATTTTTTTTCAAACTCAACTTTTTTTCAAAATTATTTCCGGAATACCATCAGAGCGTCAAACAATGTGGATCCAGATCAGGCCTGACTTCTTGTCGGGTCCAAACTGGTTGCAAAGGTTATCAGCGACGCATTAAAAATGGATGGAGCACAGTTGCTAAGTTGAAGCTTAACTTGGTCGAATGCACTTTGTTGTGTCATTGGGCAAGACATTTTATCCACTGCTAATTACTCCGATATGACAGAAGAATTGATGATTTGTACGTAAAGCATCAAGAAATCTTGCTTGATCAAGTCCCCACCTACGCAGTTCGTTTCGTGATTTTGTAACAAAAGATTTATTTTAAGTTATAACTAACTGCCCTATATAGTTGACCTTAGTAATGATTAAAGAAACTGGTGCCTTTGCGTTTTCTTATCAGACCAATCACTGGGCGCCATTTCACAGCCCAACCTAATAGGCAAAACACATATCGGCCAGTGAATAGACCAGTGGCCAATATATTAGATCACCGAATAGACACAGGCTGACCAGAGTCTTTGCTGAGTACAAATAAGTATTTTTTCTGAATATAAACCCGTAAATACTTTTTTTTATGTCTAATCAATACCCGTGTCATCTCATGTTACTGTTTACATTTTCAGTATGGATCAGCATTATTGGATAGAGTACTTGGCTAAAATTTATGTCTTCCACTGTTTTCCGCAAATTCGAATAGACCAGCCTTGTGCAAGCATGTCACCCCTAGCATGTCACAATATACATGTACATTCTATGACTTTATATCGACACAGTTTTTGCACAACGACCAAAAAGTAAGTTTGACATAATTTAGTTTAATTCGAATGGAGTATGGATATTCACCAATTCCGGTGAATCTCGTTGTTATCTCCTCTGGAGTCGGAGATAAAGAAAGTATGTGGTCGACAGAAAGCAAAAAGAGACGTCATATTATCTTTAAACGAACAATACTTATGATGCTGTTACAAATACATTATGATTTCACAATGTTTATAATGTATATTCGAAGCCTGTTGATTCCATAATGAAATGTGACTACTGCTTGAAATGTCTGACCATTTTTTATAATAATGATGTCATATAACAACAAATAGATCGAAATTGTTAAGTTTGTAATTGATGACACACATATAATACAAGAATAGATTAATATTGATTTTGGAACAACACTGTATAAATGTAAGAACATGACATGTTTTATTTTGAATGATATAAAATATACTTCATAAAAAGTATTTGGTATAGTACCAGAGGAGTCTAGGTAAGCAGATAATACAAGAATAGATTAATATTGATTTTGGAACAACACTGTAGAAATGTAGGAACATGACATGATATAAAATGTGCTTCATAAAAACGTATTGGGTATAGCACCAGAGAAGACTAGGTAAGCAGATTCGATATTTGTTATTCTTTACCCTTAAAGCGCCACCTATAATTTGCAGCAGACGACAAATTCAAATTTTGCTGCTTTTTCAAAAATAACAAATAAGGCATGATATTTCATGAGAATTGTCTGCTGGCAGACAATTCTTATGAGATATCATATCTTATTTTTTTCAAAAATTAGGAAAGATGTCAGAAAATGTGTCGTCTGCTGCAGTTGTGATTGGCGCTTTGAGGGTTAAAATGTTGCTTCTTAAATAATAAGAGGAAGAGATAAAACAAATCTTCAAGACAGAAATGTGTCATGATATTAAATTTAGACATTTTTATCTGTTACCCATTTAATTAAAAATGGACGATTCCATACTTATTTTATCAACATGCCTGGGAGAATCCATCAGAATGAAAAGGGTTAAACATGATGTCAGCCTATTGTTGACCATTTGGTAAATTGCAGGTAAGGCTATATCGGAATTATTGGAAAATGATTTTTTTCATTGTAGAAAAATCGCTATTTTCGCGGGAAATGCAACGTGAATGATAGCTCTATATGTCCTATATGAATCGTTTCCCATTTCATTATTATATTTTCCCTGTAGTTCTGTTGAACTACCAAATTGGACATTATAAGATCACCTGGGGTCGCGAGTTCGATCCCCGCCCGGTCCCAACTTTCGCGGAGATCGTCTACGGCCATTCACCTTCCTACAAGCGAACATACTGGTTAACCGCTTAGTCAAGCTTGCCCAGGAAAAAGTGCGGTTAAGTGACCGTCCCGACATGACCATAGCTGTTGACTGGGATGTAAAGCATCCAGCCAAAACAAAACATCCTACTATGAGCCAGTGTGCAACAAAAGGCCAAATTATGCAAGTTAGCTTGTGCGCCCATCGAAGACTCAGTCAGCCTGCGCATCCGTGCAGTCTGATCAGAGTCTTCGATGGGCACTCGGTCCAACATTTCTTCAGATGGTAAACTAAGACTGATCAGATTATGGGTTAATTATGGAATTTTCATGTGGATGAAAAAAAAACAGCAAAGGTCCGGATCTGCTTGACTCACCCGATGCTTGACAAGCTAACCCAGAGCTACACTGTTTTCAAGAGGGGGTAAAGAGTCTTGAAAAAATGTGCACACAGTGCGCCTACCAGGAGATACGGTAGATATATAACAGGTTTTTTTCAGGGAATGATATCTTCCGAAGTCGAGGGGTGTTAAATAGGCATATGGCAGGAAGAGTGCGTAGTCCGAATCGCTGGGTCTATCAGGGCCCGAAGAAATTAAAGAATTGCGGGCGCTCAGCAGGGCGCACAGAAGGTAAGTTTTTGCCCATAACCTTGCTGGCCGCAGATAGAAAGCGACTGAGAGAGAGAGAGAGAGAGAGAGAGAGAGAGAGAGAGAGAGAGAGAGAGATGTTTGCTTTGCATATTTTGTTCTATACGTGATGTGTTAGCTCTTTCATGAGTGGTTCATTGCTAGCGGATACTTTTGTCGTCTACTGATAACCTTTACAAATAGTTTAGACCGAGATCGCGACCGACAGAACGTTGATATTGATCTGGATCCAAACCGTTTGACACGCTAATAATGCGCATGAAAGAATTTTTTGAAAAAGTAATTTTGAAAAAAAGGCATGAAAAATTACCCAAAATGCAAAGAGTTAACATGTCAATTCCTATTGTCCCCGAGGTTATAAAACTTTACATGCTCAACTCAGCTGAGTACGAAATATCAACTGCTCATAAGAACTAAAATACCGACAAATAAAGAAGTTTCTTGCTTTAAGTCTCTCAGATATCGTATTTATCATGCTAATAAATGATAAAATGTCAGCAATTGTTGGCATTTTAACATTTATCAGCAGGATAAATTTCGTGCTCAGCTGAGCCTAACCTCAGGGTCTGGTGTCTTGATCCGAGTATGTGGAGTTTCCTGGCAATGTCTTTCTCAAGGACACAACGCAGTGACGCCGGTGAGGCTCGAACCCGCAGCCTCTGGGTCTCGAGTCAAGCACTCTACCACTGAGCCACTGCGCTCACTACAATTATCTGACTACAATATTTAGAAGTAGCCTATTTTGTCCCAAATATATGTATTTCTGGTATTATTTACATTTTTTCATTTTGACCAAGCAAAAATGTAAATGTATATTTTTCTACCAGAAATTTGTAGATTTGGGCGATTATTGTACTCGGATAATTGTAGTTCATGTTCATGCAACTCGTTTTTTTATCTTAAGTTCACCCAGCGTGTCACAATATTGCAAACAGTATCAAACCAGGAAGGGACTCTAAAAAGACTGATAAGCATGCTGCGTATTGCTCAAAAGCTGTATGTTGGGGCGTAAAGTAACCTATGTGAGATGTAAAAATTTGTACATACAACATGTGGCCAAAGGTATCCGTCTCCTTGATTATAAGCATTTTTTGTTTATACAGGAAAAATTTCACGTTGAAAGATAAATCCCTTAATTTGCAGTTGCAGCGCTTACAAGAGTTGTCTTTTACGATTATAGTGAAAACAAGTAGCCACAGTTTCAGATATGGTAACATTAGCTTTAACACTTAGTTTCCTCTTCTTCTTTATTAATTGGGTAGGAGGCGTCATCTCCTTGGACTGTAATTATAACATTTTAGAGTACAGACGAAATTCGAAGACTCGAACTTAAGTTCGACCCATCGATGGGCTCAAGTCATACCTAGATAGACAATATTCACTAAAATTCATGTGTACTTAAAGCTGCATAGTCTGTAACTTTTGATCTTTTAATTTTAGAACTAATGTTTCTATTTTTCAAGAACACAGTAAAATAACTAAAAATCAGGCAAACATTTTACCAATTTCGTAAATCTTAACAAATTATCAGTATCAAAACAACAGCATTTATGTAAAAATTAACTGAGGGACGCAAATAATTACCAACAAGAGAAAAGCACACCTGTTTTATGAGATAATTCACTTTTCCGTGCAGTTTTCAGCTATAGTGAACAGATTTATTGTGAAAACATAACTTAATTCTACTTTTACAAATGATTTAAAAAGAAAATAAAAAAAATCTAAAAATATCAAAAGTTGCAGAGTATGCAGCTTTAATGCAAACACGCTGTCTTTACCTGGTGCACGTGACATCTGTCACTAATGGCAATTTAACCCTTTGCATGCTTGTCAAAGCCTTTGCTTCATGCACACACAAAGAAGGGAAGCAAATAAAAGCCTAGACCAATATTTAAACCCACAAGGTAGATGTGCATGAACTTTTCAAGCTTGACTTGTAGGCCAATGTGTTGTGGTTACCCATTTTAAGGTCTCGCTGAGTTGGGTTGAAATCACAAATAGTGTAATCCCTGATAAGATTGCTATGCTCCCTGAGGAGAAGGCTAACTTGGGTTTACATGGTGTAATCATACATACCTGTCTGGAACTTTTTGGATAAATGGCCTGTCATTATACATATTTCTTCTCCTGGGCCCAAGTTCATAGCTGAGGTTAAACGTAACATTTTATCAGCAACATCAAAGGGAAATTCTAGACCATGAATATGTTGGTGGATATAACATAAGTGCTTGCATTCAAAGAATCAGATAATTCATTAAAAAGTAAAAAAAAACAACTTACAATGCTCAGAACACCCGTACAGTATTTGACTCAGAATACCTGCTCAATTTAAATTGTATGCTCATAATTCCCATCTATTACTTCCCGAAAAAACTGAGCAGTTAGGCTTTGGAACTTTCAGTATGGGTACAGTGGACAAATAAAGCGTTTTATTCAAAACTTTTACAAGGCATCCTTAACCAGCTTTTTTTTCTTAGTATAATCAAATAGACGTATGTGTACAAAGTATTTAAGCGAAACTGTACTTTTACAGATGTTTCTTACTCTTTGAAGATAGCTAAGTGAATGCCGAATAGGTGAATACAGCCACTCGATCACATTTCTTTGTTAGTTATTTTGTACATACCAGTCGATTGGGAAAAAGAAATGCACTAACAAGGTATAGGCAACGGCAGAGCTAAATATATATTCCACTTGGTCCTATGTGAGAATAAAAGCAACTTGCATTAACAGAATCCCTTGTGTCAGTATGTTTTGTGGTCCCGTTCGCCATTTTGTTTTCTAAAAAAACATTGCATATGGTCGGGGTCCTATAGCGTGAATAATTGGTTGGTGTCCTAAGACGTGACATGTAGATAATAAATGCATTTAGAGGCTTTGTTTCATTTAAAACCACTACGAATCAAATGACGTTTTGAGTCGGCTTCCATACTATGAAATGAGCCAGTGCATGAGATTTCCAACAATTTGACATTTTGACAAGTGTAGACTCGGATGAGCCTCTGCAGCCTCCTTTTAAGCTTAGAAACTCCAAATGGTGTTCATTCGGGTAGCTTAACATTCATAGAATACTCAAGCGACTAGCAAAGGCTGATCTGAGGCTTTGCTTGTCGCACATACCACATTGTTGAAAATCTCATGCACTGTCTCAATTTTAATGGCAAATTATTGTATTGTATGCATCCAAGAACTTTGTTCTGACAATTGCATCAAAATGACACGTTATGCATATTGTACATTTCAATCTCTTTTAGTTCTTCCGCATGGATGGGAGGCGAAAGTGGATCCAACTCGTGGAACATACTACATTGAGTAAGTTATAGACAAAATAATAGCCCATATTAGCCAAAGTCTTCAGTCTAAATATAATATGCCATATAATTTAGTTTTAACTTGTGTTTAGACATTGATTATTGTATAATTTTGAATCCCAAACGACTACTTGAAGACTTTGTCACCATGGTTTCATAATCTGCACTGAACACTACATACTTAACTCTTTGCCTACACAATGTGGGGAATCCACGTGACCATTGGACCAGGAATACGAAATTTGTTTACAGAAAATGCTCAATTCAAGATAAGACTTTTCAAAATATCTAACGCGATGGAGACGTTTCCACTAACACTATTGAAGACGTTTCCATATAACACGTGTTCGTCACTCACAAAACGTTACAAATTGAAGACGTCAAATACGTTCACATTTAGTTTTTAAAACGTGTTGAAGACCTTGCGAAACCCTTGCACGAGGACGAGGACGCTTTTATACCGTTTTGATTCGTGTTAAAGGCGTGATGGTAATCCCATCGTTTGGTGTTCAAACTGTGTTCACAACTGCATCAAAACATTACAAATTTGCAGTGAATTCGTTTTAAAAACAGGTGCTAGTGAATCCTAACGTGACTGAGACGTTTTATGATCAAAGATGTGTACGTCACTTCAAACGCGGACGTCAAATACGTTTGCATCTGGTTTTTAAATCGTGATGAAGATCTTACGAAACCCTTGCATGGGGATGTTTTTATAACGTTTAATTCGTGTTTAAGACTTGATGGTAATCCCAAAACATTGACGTCTTTGTTTGGTGTTCAAATTATGTTTAAAACTATATCAAAACATTATAAATCTGCAGTGAACTCGTTTTAAAAACGTGTGCTAGTGATTCCTGAACGTGACCGAGACGTTCTTTACACAAGACGTATGCGTCAGTCCAAAAGCATTACGAATTGAAGACGTCAAACACGTTTGCATTTAGCTTTCCAAACGTTTTTGAGATGTCCTGCAGACATCAGTTTTGCTGATAAACGTCTGAAATACGTGTCTCAGACGTCTTCGTCATCAAAACTTACAAAAGACGTCTTCGTCACCAAAACGTATTGTTCACTGGGTGCAATCTGCCACCACCCTGATCAGAATTGGATATAAAATTTTTAAAAAAAGTTATGATAATTCAAAAATCAATTTCTGACTTCCGACTTAAAGACTTATCTATTGATGTGATGGTAGGGGCCTGATATTTTGGCTGATTGTCAGGCCCACCGGGGTTTACCTATTGGATTTCTTTTGCTCCAGTATTCAGTTTTATTTACTGTGGAGTCCTTATCTTTGCTTTGTCTCCTTTTTATATCTTGATTAATATGTTCTAGGGGTCTTTCATGCAAACCAAATATCTATGTGTCTCAATCCACATCTGAATTAAGGGTGAGGTTGGCGCCGTGAAACCGGTTTAAGCCCCCCAGTAATAGTATTTATACTGACCGTTCCAAGGTGGTGCTTCCTTTGTGGATCGTTTTTGTTAGTTATGCTCCATGTTGGTGTGTGTTGTCTGTCGATTCTGTTCCATGTAGCCTTGTGGTCACCTGTTGGGAAAGGGCTGACCTCTTGGCTGTCGTGTTTGTTGTGTTTTGTCACTTTCCCAAACGTGTCCTGGTCCAAATTAGAATTAAGGGCGAGGTTGGCGCCGTGAAACTGGTTTAAGACCAACTGTAATATATTTTACTGACTGTTCCAAGGCGGTACTTCTTTTGTGAATCATTTATGTTTTTCTGTCTTGTGTTTGTTATGCCTTTGTGCGCGTCTGTTTATTTGTGCCTTGTGGTCACCTGCTGGGAAAGTGCTGACCTCTTGGCTCTCGTTTGTGGTGTCTAATGTGGTTTGTCACTTTCCCATTGGTATCCTGGGTCAGGTGTGGTACTTGATTGTATCGATTCCTGATCTTTGCACCCTTACTTACTTCTATTAAGCATATAGAGATCGCCAGTTTGAATTTTTTTTAATTAATACACCAACAACAGTTAACCCAGTTACAACTTTTAAAACGTTTTCATTACAGATTTGCAATGTTCCACGGCAGGTATGGGGTTACAGAAACATCTTGAACACTAAACAAAACGTTACAAAAACGTGTACATGTAGCGTTTTTATTTAGTCTTCTGCACGTTTTGAAAATGAAATTTAAAGGTTCTGGACGTTTTCAAAATGTAACGCTTTTGGGGTGACGATCACGTCTTAAACCCGTTTTACATGGGAACGTCATCGTCACGTTCAGATGACGTCGAATGGTTCACTGGGCATCGTTTTACAAGCGCTTGAATTTCAGATTCACTTGCATTTTACGTTGTCGCCCTTTCCAAGCAGGTGATCACAAGGTTACAAGGAACAGACAAATACAAACGCGAAACATAAATAACTAAAAGAATCCACAAAAGAAGCACTGCCCTGGGAACGATCATTTCTGATAAAAATATTATATTTATGATATAATATATCCTTTATCCCATATTAGATATAGTAAATGAGTATGATCAGGAAATACCACAATCACAAACTGCAGACAAACCCATGACATCGTGAGGAAGAGCCACACAACAATTGCGAGACACCAGGAAGACAAACTAAGCTAAGCAAACAGCCCTCTCTTCCCCATCAAAATGACAGCACAACTAGAATGGACACAAAGTAACACACAACAAAACATAAAACAATTAAAGACTCCCACAATGGGAGCAACAACAAACAACAAGTCAACAACAACATGACCACCACCCCAGAACGGACAGCAGCCCAAGCCACCAGGGGGCTCAATTGCGTTTTACTGGTACCAAATCTTCGCCCTAGATTCTGCTGTTGGTAAAGTACAAGAAATGTTCAGCTCGCATAGAAGCCTCCTAACTAATGCAATATATCATCACGTAGGAACACTCTAATCAAATTGACACACTATGATGAAACAAAGAAAAGGGCTTATATTCTTCTTATGTCATCGAGTAAATATTTATATTCCACGGATAGCCATAGCTTCGTTCTGTTTGAACTTGTTGTTGCTTATTATTTATGCGTATTTAAAACAAAATATGGTGCTTAGAGCAATTTTTGCTACTCTAAGAGAAAACGTCACCATTTATATGAAGGACTGAAACAACGGTGAAAAAGTGTTTTCAGTCCAAAATACTTAACACTGATTATCTCAACAAAATACTTAAGAATAACACCATCAAAGAAGGTACATACAGTAAGCAATTGAAGTGTAACCTGGCTGTAAAACTTCTTACTACAACAGTAATGAGCCGCGGCATGAAATTTCCAACAATGTGGTATGTGCGACCAGCAAAGCCTCAGATCAGCCTGCGCATACGCGCAGTCTGATCAGAGCCTTTGCTAGTCGCTTGAGTATTCTATGATTGTTAAGCTACTGACTGAACACCATTTGGAGTTTCTAAGCTTAAAAGGAGGCTGCAGAGGCTCGTCTGAGTCTACACATGTCAAAATGCCACATTTTTGGAAATCACATGCACTGGCTCATTTGTATGGTGCTGTGCCTTGGTGTGAGGATTCGTGGTAATGAAGGCCTGAGATATAGAGAATACCAGGTGAGTGTCTTTTGATATCAAGTTTACCAGGCAAGGCTTTGAGAACGCATGTTGACATCGCGAGGCTTGACGAGCGATTCAACATGCGTTCTCAAAGCTGAGCCTTGTAAACTTGATATCAAAAGACGCGAACCTGGTATTCTATTTATCAGTTTACCCATTGTTGAACACTCTTCAAACTAGCGATAATGACGTAATTTTTGATTTTGTGTTGATTCAGCGTTATTAGCGACGTCATAAAAAAAGTGCAAGGTCACCATGACCTGATAAAGGTAACATGCCGTGAGATAGGAAACGTTTATTAGGTTATGTTGAAACAATTCAGTTAATATAAGGGCAGACTGATAAACTGCGATACACCTTACCCCAGTATCTACACACGCACGATGCATTTGGACTTATTCTGTAATTGAAGACACATATTCTTGTCTATGCCCAGGTCACACATTCACGGATCACCGGTTCTACTATGGATAAAATCTCACGGATGACCCCGGTAATGTCAATTTCCGTAGTCGATACGGATGCACTATATACGTATGATTAAGTACTACAACGTATGATTACGGATGCAATACGGAAAGGTACGGACCAATACGGATTGCCACGAATGTACATCCGTGGCTAATCCGGCGTCCAGTCCGTGAATGTGTGACCTGGGCATTAAGCTTAAACAACTATCATAGTAAAAGGTACATAATATATAAGATCTGCTGTGTGTGTTTTATTTTCATTGTATGTGCATGCGGGTGCGCGCGCGTGTGTGCATGCCCTTGTTTCATAAAAGTGAAGGCATTTTGCAATGATTTTATTTTAATTCATAACTTTAAACGTGCAGAAGACCCTCTACCCAGTAACCAGAAATGTTTGTTCGTGTCAAAATGCGACAATGTATAAATCTTTTATATCATACTTATTTTATTTCATGAAACAGGCCAGGCAGAGAGATTCTCATTTTATTTCGAGCCATGATCATTTTCGTTCCCTGGATATGACCATTGCATTTTCATATTGTGTACATGATCATTTCTAATAAAGGAATCTTTAACAGACATTGTTTTCGGTAAAGTGTCAGGTCATGTTGCCAGCATGGAGATGACTTGAATTCCAATAAAATTGGTGCTAGAGAGATTTTTTGTCTGAATTCGTGGATATGATATCAGTCCCAAAGGCTGAGAAAAAAATGTTTTTAAATGATCTCTAAAACCAGATCAGACCCGGGATTTTCGATAAGATCGCTTGAAGAGCTTAATTTGGGTTCTTCATTGCACTTCATTTTGAATAAAATCCGTTAATGAGAGATATTTTGAAAAGTCTTACCCTAAATGGAGCGTTTTCTGTAAAAAAATCTTCGTGTTCCTGATCAAATGGTCACGTAGATTCCACGTTTATTTTGCATGCCTTTTTTCGTCTGCTGATTGGTAGATGCAACCAGATAAACAGTCGTGAATCAAGTTTGAGGTCAAAAATCAGTTGTCAATATGGCAATGCAATACTTATATATTGAGCGAATCCATGCTGAGACTACATAAATCTATTGCGTTGAGTACGGGAAATGTAGTTGATGTACTTTATAAGAGTACATGATAGTCCTTTATGCACTGGTCCAGATAAAAACAAAACAGCGTTAAATTGTTATTAACTTCTTTTCCATATATTTCTTTTGAGTACACACTACACGCAAACAAAAATACGTTTTGGACACTAATTTCGAATTTTTGCGCTCAAGATTATCCCGAGGCATAATGTCTATATAAATATTATTGCAGCCACATCAACAAAAAGACTCAGTGGGAACATCCAGGGAAGGCATTGCCACCACCTGCATATCACGGGCTCCCTATGCCATCAGAAGAACAAATGGCGATTGCTGGTAAGCCGTGCTACCATTTGTGTGAAATAACCCATGTTAGGGCATTAACCCTTGGAGGACTGGAATTCCCTAAACAGTGGAAAATACAGAGGCAGAATATTGAACAAATTTGAAAATGCCGTAACTCATTTATTTCTCGTTATATTTGGTAATAATTGATTTCCGTGGGTTGTTAGTCTGATCTCCAGAAATGCGCAGACATCAAGGAAACAGTTCTTAATTTTCATTTTCTGGTATGAAATAGTCTCTGAAGATGAGTAGTCAAATTTTAAACGTTTAAAATGCTGTCTAAAAAATATGAAGTTTTTATCTTGTAACCTTTTATATATTGTATATAAATAGTTAAAATGTGTCGGGTTAGAAGAAAACAACACATTCCAGTTGGATATTGACTTGTTGGAAGCAACTTGAACATCAAGTTTTAGGGTTTACAGTTTCCATAGCAACATTAAATTGTATGCAAAATACTCAAATGCAATGTGTGGTGATCAGTTTTATCGGCGATAGATACTTAAAATATCAAAGATATTGAGTCAGCTGTGAGCTGTGAGCTTTGAGATTTTTTTCCATTTTTTTCCAAGACACATTTTATACATGAGATACCCATTTGGGCACTTGTATGGAAGAACGGAATAAGCCCAGTATCCGAGCAAAAACAGGCACGTATAGGCTGTTTCTCATTTGAATATTAGACTGAATATTCCTCTAAACTTAAAAAGAAAATCTCACACTTAAATACGTATTTTCTAAGAAGATACACCCAATTTAGCCCGTAAAACCAGTTAAAGGGGTGTGTATTTAGGGCCGCTGTGTTATGGCTAGCCTTTAAATTGCCATCTTATTTATTTGGCATAACCAGGGGAACGTCCGTTATGCACGAAAAAGCAAAACATGTTTGTTTTATTTATATGCAACCGCAAAGAGTGAAATTCAAATCTGTTCAACTAAAAATGAAACAGGTCTCGTACATATTAATGTGTTACTGGTTTAAAAATTTTAAATCATGATGCATTTCTGACCCTGAAGATTGCTTTCATCTTAGCAAAAAGTGTATATTGTAATGAACTGTGGCATTTTATCTGAATTTTTCCCAGTTTGGTCACAACATTATTGCAGATTTCCAGTTTATAACATAAACCTTTGTTGAAAAACATTTGAAAAATTGTACACATCTTTTCAAATGAAAGGCAGGAATTTGTTTTGAACGACAGCAACAATAACCATAAGAGTTTGCCAGACAGAAAATCGAGCGCTTCACAAATAATGATACCATACCACAACGTGTCCTGCATGTGATTTGATTATCTTCTAATCTTAAATAAACATAATTGAGCCGCGACATGTGATTTCCAACAATGTGGCATTTTGACATGTGTAGACTCAGACAGGCCTGTGAAGCCTCCATTTAAGCTTAGAACCTCCAAATGATGTTCATTCAGTAGCTTAACAATCATAGACTACTCAAGCGACTAGCAAAGGCTCTGATCAGACTGCGCGTATGCGCAGGCTGATCTGAGGCTTTGCTGGTCGCACATACCACATTGTTGGAAATCTCATGCCGCGGCTCATATTATTAACGCCTCCACTTACAAAAGCAGCCACATGACATGAAATATTTTATTACAGATAATGAAGGGAGAAATATTCTAACAGGACAGTACGTTCGACAAATGCACGAGCATCTATTGAAAGCCCACAATAAGAAACTAGACACATACAGGGTAAGTGAAACTATGTGAATTTGTAACTAGCATACATGTAAATAGTGTTTGTAAGTTAGACAAAATGACTTATGGTGATGACCTGTTTAAAACATTACTCATCATATGACGTTGTGTCTGGGAGTGAAATAACGCCATGCAATAAAATCGATAAACCAATGCACGCTTAGGGATGTCAGTTACAACGCAAGGTGGTTCTGGACGATAATTCGTTACGGGCTCATGACGACTGCTTACCCGTACTGGACGCATGTAACGGGTTTTAGATGACAGATTTAGGGTTTTGGACGACAGTGGAAAGGGGCAACATACACAGACGCCACAGAAAATGATAATATAGTGTGTTTGGCTATTTTAAATAATTTCTGTCATATTAGTGTTTGTAAGTTCGACATTAGAAGTACAAACACCGTAGATAGTTGTAGTTAAATTGTAAAACTCTGGTCTTGAAAAGAAACTTCAGAAATATGTAATTTGTGATTAATTACTTGCGTTTCCATCATGAAATAAGCATAAATGGTCAGACAGTAGATCTCACATGATTGTTCAGTCAATTTTAACATGTCCTCCTTAAAAAGAAAACTGAAAACCTCAAAATTTCATTTTTCTAATGTTACTGTTTAGAGACGACTGTGTAACAGGCAATAGACGACGTCATTTTTTCTGTAACAGATGTGAGACGACATTATTCTTCTTTTCATGACCACTTGAGCAGATGGAAATACTGCTCTGAAGCCGTAAAGTGAGCTATATGAGATGTATAAGTTGTTCATACAACAATGTGGCCAAAGGTATATGTCTCCTTGACAAAAAAGCAATTCTTGTTTATACAGGAAAATTTTCATGCAAGTAAGAGCTTTTGAAAGATATATCCCCTTAAAGGTCAATACCATATAAGGGATTGGCGGCATTTTAGTCTTCTGGTTCCAGAGAATGTTTAAAAGGTTTTTTTGACCTTTCATGGCGGCATCTTGGTCACAAGACCAAGAAATTAGTGAGTATGATCATGAAATACTACAATCATAAACACTACATCATGAGGAAGAGCCACAGAACATTTACAGTAACAAGATATCCGTAAGACAATAAAAAGCAAAGCTACCAGTTCTCTCTTCTTCTTCAAGATGATTGCAAAACTAGGAATGGCGCAAAGTAATGCCTACCAAAACAAAGACAAACACAGAGCCCCTTTAATGAGAACTACATTCAACAAGAAAATCACCACCTTAGAAAAGACAGATGCCTAAGCAACGGGGATTTTGGGCTTAAATGCATTTAGAGATCATTCGAATAACTTTTGTCCCTCCATCCTAAGGAGTCTCCATATGAAAATCGATTGGCATTGTGGATTCAAAGGAGATGTTTGGAAATATTGACGAACAGACAGACTGATGGAAGCTAGAGTCATTTGTATACTATTCACTCACATCGGAGCTTTCAGCTTTGGTGAGCTTTGGTGAGCCTAAAACATTATTTCATTCGACCATGTATGATAAGTGACTTACACTTTCTCGGACCCGTAGCTGATTAAGGGCAATTCCGGGTAATTCTTCCCAAATTAAAATCTTTTTAATTTTTTGCATATAGTTTGTTTTATGTATGGACTATCAATTTATGAAATAAAAGACACATCAATTTTTCATAATCTCACATGGAAGTTTTCAGCATTTTACAAATTTTCTGAAAAACTCCAAGTCCTTAATATTAAGCTAAAATATTTGTAATTGACATCCAGCTTCTTTATTTTAATTTTGGCTCATGACCTCAAGCTTTCTAGAAAATGTGAAAATGTATTTTTTCCCAAGCCATGTCAAGATACTGCATGCTATATTTTGTTTATTCCCCCATAAAAGTATTTCGATTTTAGAGTAAATTATATATAAGAAATCTGACATTAAAAATCGTATTTATTGATTTTATTTCATGGACTATCATTTGACATTTTAGAAAAAAAGAAGAAAAAAATGGGGTAACAAGACTAATTATCTTTCAGGAGGGCCAAAGTTATCCCTAACCCCACAAATTTCGATAATAGTTCAATAACAAATGTTAAGGAGTGTAATTTTTGTCATTTATATAATTCCATATTTCTTGTATGAAGTAATTTTGCATTACAAGAGGAAAAAAGAAAAAGAAAAAAAAAACAATTTGTTATAAGTGCCGACCCTTGAATCGGCCCTGGTCCTCTGGTTCAAAAGTCTGACACGCTAAGCACATGGCCACGATGTCAAGTTGTGTGGGGCTCGAAATAACAGTACATAATCCTAGTATTGGCCATATTCGTAATTGCACACAGGGTAAATAACATATCACCTTCTGTCAAAACAGAAAATTCTTCAGTGTAAGATATATTTAATAAATCCATCACTGTCGTCTACACCTGCTACGCTGTCGACAATAACCTGTAACAAAATATTTGCAGTCGTTTCACATCTGTAACATGGAAAAATGACTGCAGTACATTCGTGTTTGGTTTTAAAAACGCGTTCGTCTTACGTAAACAGAGTTATAAGAAAAATCTGTCTTGGTCTATGTGATGGACAATGCAATGTCTAATCACATCAAGTCATAAGATGTTCAAAGAAAACGAAAGTGAAAGTAGTAAATAAGGATATTAGGACATGTGTAGTAGTAAAATACAGTTTCAAGAATAATAATGTATCATATACACATTAACTGGATACAGTAGCTATGCTCTACAGGATTGATTAAGTTTAGATAAGTGTCGTGGACAAATATACAAAGATAAAATAAGATACTTGCGTTTTATTGTGTCTTAAGTCTGCCAAAAACGATGCATATTCAATAAAACAAACCTATATTTAGAAATATTTCGTCCGGGACCCGTAACGCACTGTCGTCCAGAACCACCTGGCGTTGTAACAGACATCCCTAAGCGTGCGATGGTGGTTTACGGATTTTCGGGAAACGTTATGACGTCCATAACACTGTTGCATAATTAATGACAAAATAATCACGTTTTTACTCAGGAAATCGGGATTTCAAAGTAATCTTTATGTCATGTAGTATAAACAATATTTTATTAACTTCAATTCAATTACAAGCATACAATAGCATGATAAACAGAGAAAAGATCAACAGGATTTGAAAACAAGCATAAATGCTTATACTAATCATCTCCTGCAATAAAATAGCTAGTATTTTTTACTTCCGGTAATATACAGATAATAAAATAATAGCTCAACAAACATACTGAGGTAACTGGACAAATGTTGTAGAGAGAGAGAGAGAGAGAGAGAGAGAGAGAGAGAGAGAGAGAGAGAGATTGAAATGCTACACGCAAAATAATTATGGGACTTATGACATGAACCTCCTCGTTCTGCGAATATAAGCATGTACAGCTTTGAAATTTTTTATGTCATATGATAAAGGGAATCTAACATCCGTGTTCCTGTATTATTGAATTTATTAAACTCGTTGCGGAAAAAAAGATAAAATGCTCGGCAAGCTTCGCATTTTATCTCTTTTCCCCAACTCGTTTAATAAATTCAATAAAACATGAGTACTCATGTAAGATCCTCTATATAACACTACGGCATCTATGAAAATTGAATTTCAAAACATGTTCTTTAACTCAGCTGGGAATATCACTTATTGACAACCCGAACATTTACTCTGTATATGCAAGAGATCACTTGTTCAATATCAACTGAAAATAGAGGATCTTACATGAGTGCTCATGTTTTATTGAATTAATTAAACGAGTTGGGGAAAAGAGATAAAATGCGAGGTTTGCCGAGCTTTTAATCTCTTTTTGGCAACCAGTTTAATAAATTCAATAATATTAGATTCTATTTGTAATATGACATTGAGATTACTTTGAAATATCATTTCTGCCGTAAAATCATTATAATTTTGTTATTATATATGCAGCGTTGTTATGGACGTCATAGCGTTTCTCGAAAATTTGTGAACCACTAAACCCTGGCATCCAATTTAGGTTACCTTGCACCCCAGGACAATTTTTCATGGGTGCCAAATTGTTCATTGGGACCCCCTGAATGTGAAACGAAGGTGTCCTAAAAAAATTGGTTTGGGCTATGTGAAAATGCATGGTTTCTATGGCAACCCATAGCGAATTTGAGAAGGGGGGTCTGCCTACAAAATTACTCATATCTCAGCTGTTACCTATCCTAGACTACTAAACTTAATATCAAATTAAAGCTTAGACATAGGCCTATTATCCCCTTTGTTGCATATGCAAATTATCTAATTTGCATATTCATAAATATTTAAGAAAACATTAAAAATGTGGTTCACGAATGGGGGTATACTTACAAGATCAATAATATCTCGGCTGCTTTTAGTCGTAGATTACTAAAATTTGTACTAGAATAAAGCTAAGACACAGACTTTTATTTCATGATCAATTATGCAATGTATCATATTTGTATAATTTGCTATTTATGAATATTAATAAAAACGCTAAAAAATTAAGGAAATCATTACAAATATAAAGAGGCTGATTACACCCCAATATTGTCCTTGTTGCGTGTTTTAATATAATCAATGTAACAATTTGACAGGTCCATTCATGCAGTGGTCCTATATGAATATTATCTCATTTGAATATTCATGAAAATGCATGAAAACCTAAAAAAATGAGGGAAAATCACGTAAAAACTATAAGCCTAGGGAAGTGGTTAAGGTACGACCTATCCTGCGCTCCTAGGGCCTTTTAAATTCACCCCAAATTGTTGAGTGGGACCTTTAGAATTTGAAACGAAGTTCTCCCCAAAAGAAATTTGGTAAAGGCTATGTGAAATGCATGGTTTCCATGGCAACCTCTTATATGATTCTCCAGATTGGGGGTAGGCCTACAAATTCAATCATATCTAGGGTTCTACTTATCATAGAGCCCTAAAATTGGTATGAAATTAAAGCTAAGACACATGTCTTTCTTCCTGTTGTAAGATTTGTAAATCATCTAATTTGCATATTTATGAATATTAATGAAAACCTACAAAAATGAAGTAAAAACATAAAAATAACAACATAAATGAACATATTTCAGCACAAAAACATCTCCAAACCGTCATTGTTGCTAGTTTTTATATCCGCAGTGATTCAATTTGATAAATTCTTTCACCATGTGGTCCTATATGAAAATTATCTCATTTGCATATTCATGAATATTAATGAAATCATGTAAAATTGTCTTGGGGGTGCAAGGTAACCTAAATTGGATGCCGGGGTACTAGTGGTTTATCGATTTTATGGCATGACGTTATTTCACTCCCAGACGGAATGTCATATGATAATACTTATTTTTGCAGATTTTTGCTAATTTCACAATAATAAGGTTGATACAAATCCTTTGATATTCTATGTTCAACTTTTAATTGCAAATTGAAAATGAGACAAGGATTTATTATATACAAAGTAATGAAATACAGGAAAATATTGATTAAATATAGGGGAGACCGGGGCAAAATGATACATGGGGCAAAATGAAACAACGCGATTTTTCAAACAATGATGCCATATATGACGTTTCTTACTCAAACTGAATGCGCATTTTAAAATCCGCCATATAATAAGAAAGGCTCAGCCAAAACAGAGCAAAGTTAAGCTTTTTATTTAAACAATTGACTTTTGAGGCACCCTGAGTAAATTTCGAAGGTATCAGTTATTTTATAAATGTGAAAAATGTGGTAGATATATATTTTAATTGTGTCGTGTAAATTGAACTACATAGATACTGATATGTCTCCAAATAATCAGAACTATTGTAGGGTGTCGTATTTTTTAATTGTTACGAGAACAGTAAACAAGTGGTCACTGGGGCAAAATGATACAGCGTGGTTGGGGCAAAATGATACAGTCTTAAATAATCTAATTTGACTGTTTAAAAGCATTTTTAAAATATTTTTATCGAAACTGTCTATTCCTATCACAAGAAAATTAAATGATTCTACTATGTCAGAAAATTACCATTTTATTTTTCAGAATGTTAAAAATGGGTGGTCAACTGTATCATTTTGCCCCGTGGCAAAACATAAAAAATGAATGGTAACAAATGTGACTCAGAAAATTCAAAAAACTGTTCGTGTTTAATCATATTTCCATGGCGATATATAGCATTATAAATTGTTTAATTGTGTTTATAGTTATTTCTGTGCTACGTCTTGAATATTTGAATCTGAGATGAGAAAAGTCTTACTGTATCATTTTGCCCCATGTAGTGTATCATTTTGCCCCGTGCACGGGGCAAAATGATACAGCTGACCACACATTTTGAATGCTTGATTTCAAGCACTAATGTCACTTTATGCCTGTTTTTCTTTCTCTCAAGTTGAAGCTAATACTTGACAGTGCATTATACATTTAAAAGCAACAAGATATGTCCAGTCATAAAAGCAGGTAAAAAATATTTAAAAAAAGTGGCTCATTTTGCCCCGGTCTCCCCTAATGCATATTTTAAAAAAAAGCTGTATTTCACAGCCGTGAAAATATAAAAAGTTGTATTTTCACTGCAGTGAAAATATAAGTTGTATTTCACGGGTAAAATTGGATGTCCTCTGCTTTCTCCATTGACTTTCTTTAGCCCACTTCAGAATTTCCAACGCCTGTAACTTTCTTATAAGTGGAAAAAATACAAAGTGTGGGTATTTATTTTCTTAGTTAGATCGCAAGGAATATTTTGGTAATTAAATTGTCGCGATCTGCTGAAATTTTCACTTCTTCTACTCCTGCTCCTATGATTTCCGCTTAGGCCGACATTGCACATTATCAAACGTCATTATTAATATGACGTAATGTGCGACCGCGTATGACGTCATTTAGTGCAAAAAAATCTGTCCTGCTTAAATTTTATATAATAAAAAGAAAATTCAAAATTTTGTCATGAATATGCCATTTATTTCATCTCGTGACGCGAAAAAAAAGAATATTTCATTCGTGGCTTCGCCACTCATGAAATAGGCCTATGCATTTTTCGCTTCACTCGATGAAATAAATGGCATATTCATTCCAAACATTTGAATATCCTCTATTTATTTAGTCTTCAAATCTAGGGAGAAGTTCGCCCTCCAATGAATATAGGGAGAAGAGATGAATGTGTGTAAAATCAGAAAAAGTACAAAGTACAGATTAATCCTTAAGCATCTACACTCACCAAAAAACGAAACTGATCACCTTCATTTTATCATTTGTCTTCAAGACCTCAACTGTAATGGCTAGACGGTAAAGATATTGACAGACTGTTCAACAGAACATGCAGGATGTCCCCTTTGAATATTGAAAAACTATTTCAAAATTCGTAAAATTCAGCATTTTTGAACCATTTGTGATACTTGACTTTTTCAAATAGCCCACTTTCATCCTCATAACATTCTTATTCTTTAATGAACACTCCATCTGCTTGGGGGTCGATGCTACTGGTCAAAGTGTCAAAACTTACCCCACCATCCAATGCAAAATGTATTGTTATTTTTTAAAAAATTTGGGTACTTGTATTCGTCAAAGCCTCTTGGATACAGTTTTATGACTTTAAAAATAGCTTTTTTGCGGTAACGGTAACTGATATACTGGCCCATTCGTCATTGCAAATGAAACTGATATTTGCAGAAAATCGATAAAACACATGTGACCATTAAGCTTATATGCCTTACCCCATTATTGGCTGCGATCAACTGCAAGATTGCATGGTATCCATTTGAATGCTTCGGAATGGTAATCAATGCAGACTCGACAAAAAAACTATTTCATATTTGCTGTTTGATTGTTTCTGCACATTGTTGAATATTTAAGGAATATACAGCATTTATCGAATTTGTACTGAATTCATTTTAAAAGTAAGTAAGGGTGCAAAGATCAGGAATCGATACAATCAAGTACCACACCTGGCCCAGGATACCAATGGGAAAGTGACAAACTCACTGTTAGATACCACAAACGAGAGCCAAGAGGTCAGCCCTTTCCCAGCAGGTGACCACAAGGCACATATAAACAGACGCGCACATAGGCATAGCAAACACAAGACAGAAAAAAACATAAAAGATCCACCAAAGAAGTACCGCCTTGGAACGGTCAGTAAAGTATTTTACTGGGGGGGCTTAAACTGTTTTGACGGCGCCAACCTCACCCTTAATCCATAATTTGGCATTCTTAGTTGTTTTCTCATCATTTTTGTTTTTATACCAAATCAGGATAAGCAGGAAATGCATAATGGACATGAAGAAAAGATAATTGAGCCGAGACATGTGATTTCCAACAATGTGGCATTTTGACATGTGTAGACTCAGATTAGCATGTGCAGCCTCCTTTTAAGCTTAGAAACTCCAAATGATGTTCAGTCAGTAGCTTCAGAGTCATAGAACACTCAAGCGGCTAGCAAAGGCTCTGATCAGACTGCGTGTATGCGCAGGCTGGTCTGAGCCTTTGCTGGTCGCACATACCACATTTTTGGAAATCTCGTGTCACGGCTCATATGGAAATGCATTATATCAGGTAACGAATACATTTTGAGACGAAAAGAAAAATCGCTGATCACTCAAAAAGGAAAAAAAACACTGATTATACGGTGGTTGTAATAAGTGAATTCCACAGTAAAATTCCAAAAGACTGGTCATTATTTGCTCTGAAATGATTGCAAACCAGTTAGGTCTGTTGGAAGTATTCCATATCAATCAATTTATTCAAAGACATCAATTACCTTTCATGAAACTACTCCTATGGTTTTTGTATATGCTATTGGAGCTCTTACCGGAAGGCTATCAGATAAAACATGTACCGCGTGTCCCACGTCCTGGTGGATATCATGGAGGGGGTGTTGCACTCATACACAAAAGTAGCATTGACGTGAGTTTACTGGAATCAACAAATTACAATGAGTTCAATACCTTGGAATACATGGATTGTAATATCAAAATTAAGAATTATTCACTTCGCCTAGTTGTAGTTTACAGACCACCTCCTTCAAAAGAAAATGGCTTGAAAACAAATGAATTCCTTAATGAGGATTGGCCAAAGTTCTTGGCTAAATACACAGTAACTGACAAAAACATAATAATAACGGGCGATCTGAACTTCCATCTTGACAATTTGATTGATCGTGACACGGTAAAATTTACAAGTGTGCTACAATCTTGTGGAATGATGCAACATGTTAAGGGACCAACGCATGTGCTTGGTCACACGCTCGATGTGGTCATCACCAGGGACACGGACAAAATTGTGTCAAATATTGAAGTTAAAGACCCCGGATTATCAGATGGCACCGGAAAAGTATCCAAGGACCATTTTGCTGTAACTTTCAATGCCAATGTAGCAAAACCTGCGCCTATTCGAACAACTGTAACTTTTAGAAAACTTCGCTCCATCGATGTTTATACTTTTAAAAGTGAATTAATAGAATCTGAAAGTCTAAGAAATTGTGATCAAATTTCTGATCCTGAAGAGTTAGTTGGTATTTACACAAAGGTACTCAACGAACTGATTGACAAACATGCCCCATTACGTACCAAAACAATAACGTTAAGGCCAACCTGCCCATGGTTCACTGAAGAACTACATGCGACAAAACACACTCGACGCAAGCTTGAACGTAAATGGCGAAACAGTGGATTGGTAATTGATCATGAAATTTATAGAGAATACTGCGCGGAAGTCAACAAAAAGCTTCAAAAAGCTAGAGAAAAATTTTTATCAGAAAAATTGGAATCATGCGGACGAGATCAAAAGACCATGTTCAAAATAACTAAGACACTATTGGATGGTCACAGCAAAGTTTCATTGCCAACCGGTAAGACTGCTCAGGAGCTGTCACAAGATTTCAGTGATTTTTTCATAGACAAAGTGGAAAAAATACGTAGTCAGATAGCATCTCAGAATCAAGCAAATGTGACTCAAACAGATGAAAACCAAAATCATCAGGAAATTAATAACCGTCTGATAGAGTTCACTCCAGCATCTGAAGAAGAAATAAAAAAACTAGTTATTCATTCACCTAATAAGTCATGTGAATTGGATCCTATACCGACATGGCTATTAAAACTGTGCTTGCCAGAACTCTTACCAACATTGACAAAAATTGTTAACACTTCAATGGAAACTTCACATGTTCCTAAATCATTCAAAAGCTCACATGTTCGTCCATTGCTGAAAAAGGAAAACCTTGATGCTAACACACTAAAGAACTATAGACCAGTTTCAAATTTGCCGTTTGTCTCAAAGATCCTTGAAAAAGTGGTAAGCTCACGTATAGAAGAACATTTGACTTTAAACAATCTTCATGAAGAACATCAATCTGCGTACAGAAAATTCCACTCAACTGAAACGGCATTGATTAAAGTACAGAATGACATTTTACAATCTTTAGATCAAAATGAAATCGCAGTGTTGGTTCTGCTTGATCTATCTGCTGCTTTTGACACAATTGACCATGAGACATTATTACACAGATTAGAACACCAATTTGGCATAGGCTACAAATCTCTTTCCTGGATGCGATCATATTTGACTGATCGTTATCAAACAGTTTGTATAGACGGAAAAATGTCTAAACCTGTTCGTATGCGATTCAGTGTTCCCCAAGGATCGGTGCTAGGGCCAAAATTTTACACAATGTACACAAAACCAGTTGGATTAATTTGCAAAAAGTATGGACTACGTCATCATTTCTACGCAGATGACTCACAACTTTATATTTCTTTCAAACCAATTGATAACCTTTCCAAAAGAGAAACATTACGCCGTGTCGAAATGTGTCTTTGTGAAATTCTGATCTGGATGCACACAAATATGCTGAAGTTGAACTCAGATAAAACTGAAATGATTGTATTTGCTTCAAACAAAAACGAAGTATCCAGTCAAGAAATAAAAATAAACATTGGGAACACAGAAATCAAACCATCATTAGTTGTCAGAAACCTTGGGGCAATGCTTGATAGCAAAATGGACATGGAACAACACATCAAATCCGTTTGTCGTTCATGCTACGGTCAAATTCGACAGATTGGACATATTCGGAAATTCCTGACCTGCGACGCTACTAAAATGCTCGTAAACTCTTTAGTAACATCACGAATGGACTACTGTAATGGGCTGTTGTATGGTGTGCCAATGACAACACTTAAAAAGCTACAAACTGTCCAGAACACCGCAGCACGTCTCATTTCAAAAACAGCGCGACATGACCACATATCCCCTGTTCTGAAAGATTTGCACTGGCTACCAGTACAACAAAGAATTCAATTTAAAATATTGACGCTTACTTTCAAGGCTCTTCACAACCTAGCACCAGAGTACATTAAAAACTTACTCCAAGTATACAAACCCGGGAGAAATCTTAGGTCACAGAGCAGCTCAATTAGGCTGGTGCTTCCAAAAAGTAGGACCATGACATATGGGGATAGATGCTTCGCCTCAGCTGCACCCAAGTTATGGAACGAATTGCCATCGAAAATCAGAGACTGTGAAACATTAGACTCTTTTAAAAGATCTCTAAAAACTCACTTATTTACCCAGTCCCATGGTTAATAATTCAAAAAGACTATGGCATTTTTCTTCAGACAAGTAGAACATATAATATAAGACAGTGTTATTTTTTTATTCCTGATAAGACAGTGTTAGTTTTAAATTCTGCAGTGTCCTGCAGACTGATGGCATGTGGCAGGAATGACCTTGGTAGGCCCTGTTCCAATCAGACAGCTTCCTGACACATACTCTCAGTATTGCAAGCACTTACAATGTACCTGAAATTTAGCTGCATATTGTGTATTTTTTGTAACTTCTGTGATATGCTATGTTTTAGTATTTTAAGTATAATATTTTAGGCACATTACATGTATTATTGCGCACAGAATTGCTGTTTTCTTAAATGCTATTTTTATCTGTCTTAGAATATTTTTTATCTTTTTTTTTGTATAAAGTAGATATGTATTGTAAAGCGCTTTTGAACACTTATGAAAAGGGCGCTATATAAATGTGGTATATTATTATTATTATTATTGGATCCATATATCCCTTTGCTCTATTTTGGGCAACTTTAAAAGGGAATTTCTTACCCTTGTCATTTGGTGTGTTTTCGTGTTATTTTTTTCTGGAAGATTTTTTCATGATCCAGCATGACAGTGAATAAAACTTGAAGTATTTTGAAGATTTGAATACCTTACACATATAGCTATCAAAATACAATTACTACAAAACAATAAATTAAAGTTTTTTTTTCAAAATCTTACTAAATGTGCCCATAGTAACGCCAGGTTAATATGGTAAACTTTTGACCTTTCACGCAAATAAGAGAAGAAACAACAATTTCAAAATAATTTAAATGTGTCAATTGTTGGCATTTTAATATTTATCAGCATGATCAATACAACAGCTGAGATTTGAAAGCAAGAAAGTTCTTTTTTTCTGCATTTTGGTTCCTATGAGCAGCTGAAATTTCATGGCAAATTAATGCATGAAAAGACGCATAGTTTAAGCATAGCTCATTTTGTTGGGTTTGTCTTAACCCTTAATGTGCCATTCTTAGCAAAAGTTGTCTGCTTTTCTTGTCTGCTGAAATGTTTAAGAGGCTTCTATGGCAAATAGTATGGACCCAGATCAGACTCCTCCTATATATCTGATCTGGGTCACGCTGTTTGCTTCTATACTTAATTCGTCAGTAATATTAGGCAATTATTTGCAGCAGACAACTTCATCAGACGACATTTTCAGATGCTTTTTTTCTTGGCGCTTTAAGGGTTAAACTAGCTCATATTCTTTTAACAGGATCAAAAGGTCCGCCTTGAAACGTTTTCTGATTGGCCATCTTCAGCCCCAGTGAAGCAGCACGTACTAGCACAGGAAGGATTCTACTACCTTAACGAAGGGGACAAAGTTAAATGTGCATTCTGCAATTTACTCTTACACAGTTGGAAAGCCAAACAATCACCAAGGGATTTACATAAGCAGAGAAACCCTAATTGCCCATTTCTCAATAAAAAAGAAGGACATGTTCCGAAATTTGTCAGAAGTACAAGGCATCCGATGTATGGAAGGTACGAAAGGAGACTGGCAACATTTGTGAGTTGGCCACTCAATGCATACGTGTCCGCTGAAGCTCTTGCTGATGCTGGGCTGTTTTACAGAGGTAAACAACATTTGTTTTCACAGAATAGGTCTGCCTATGTGCTAATCGTGCTTATCATATCGTTGGTTCGTTTACAAAACCTCGTACGTGCACTTTAGTAAACTTTACAGGAGAGACAAACAACTTTCTGCTTTTTGTTATATTCTTATAAGATACAGACTGAAAGTATAGTTTAAGTTTATTAAATGGGTACAAGAAATACATTGGCAGAGTTTTATGTTTCTATCATATTGTGATACTTTTTGAAAAAATATACGAGATTTTGTAAACAGATACTGCATTTGCTAATTTTCGAAACTCAATAAAGACTGGTTGTGTTTTAATTAAATCGATAAAAAAGTAATTAAGGGTAATTCTGTTCGTTTTGAGACGCGTAAGCTGCATTTGGTGTATCATATCGTTGGTTCGTTTACAAAACCTCGTACGTACACTTTAGTAAACTTTACAGGAGAGACAAACAACTTTCTGGATTGTTTGCTTTTTGTTATATTCTTATAAGATTCAGACTGAAAGCATATTTTAGGTTATTTATCGGGTACAAGTAATACATTAGCAAAGTTTTGTGTTTCTATCATATTGTGATACTTTTTAAATAATAAACGAGATTTTGTAACCAGATACTGTATTTTTATATTTTCGAAACTCAATAAAGACTAGTTGTGTTTAAATTAAATCGATAAAAAAGTAATCACGTTTTGAGACGCGTAAACTGCATTTGGTGTATCCACGTTACTTGTGTGGACAGTTCTATTTATAGGGACAAAATCTCGTAAAATACTACATCCACAAAGGAGTTGAGTTTACAAATCTCGTGTTTGCAGCATTTTCATAAACAATCTGTGAAACAAGTTCTCATGACAAATTTATGCATGAATTCAGGAGAAAGTGTTCATAGACACCTTTTGGAACCCTCACAGTAATAAACCAGATAAAACTTACCTGCTTTTTTGTCTTATAAAATTTACGTTTACAAGGTTTAGAACTGGTAGGTTTGGCTAATTGAGGTACGAGCTTTTGGAACGTCACAAAACAACTTTTCATTGGCTATTGCATACAAGGTTTTGTGACCTGGTGCGTTAGAGTGTCGTTATGGGCGCCATGCTAAAAACAGGGTTTGGCAAAAAAGTGCACATATGAGGTTTTGAAAACGAGCCAACGATATATGCATCACGTAGTTTATATTCTTATCACGCACATGCGGAAATTAGGTTCTTTGTGTTGTTTTTGGTCTAAATATAGGCCTATTCATATTTAACAGCGTACAGTAAAACCTGTGAAACGACCACTCTAAAAAAGACCGAAAAATTGTTTTCAAGACCAATTATCGCTTAATGCAGGTCCAAAGTATTGCAGCATTCTGTAATTCTTTTGACCTTCATTAAGCTACCATTTGTTGTTAAGATTTCTTTTTTTCGATTTTTGAGTGGCTGTTTTACATAGGTTTTACTGTACTTATATAAGCAGTAATCTTTAATAACAGTGACAATATGGAAAAAGCTGATTTTAATGCATAATATATGTGAACATCAAAGGCAACTACGTTTTTTAATGCCTTATGACGTTTCCTCCATGTACCTAAGTTGAAATAGTTCACTAAATATAAGTTGAATATATAGCAATGTATATATACTAAAATAAAAGCTATATTGAAATGTTGGTGTATGTTGGATCCTCGCGGTGGGGTCGATTGATATACAGTGTGTGGTTGTGGCATTTAATGGTCACACTCACTTTCATTATGAATAATGTTAAGTTAAGTTGTTAAAACAATATTGTTTTTAGTTGTTGTTAAACTGTCTAGTCAAAATAGTTCAGTAATTTCTGACTGTACCACAAAGCAGGGGGCATACAAGAATTGTGCTGCTCAAGAGATCCCTATATCCACTGTTCTTCTGTTGCAAAGCAGCAAGTCGTATACTTCATATTCGGAGGCCCTGAGTTGATTCCATCATTGAGTCTACTTTATTGATCGGACATCTCTCTTATATTATAAGAATCTATCATGAGTGTGAGGGTGTGATAGAAAAATATGTCCCGAGGATCACCGTTTGGCATCTGCAGGCTTGCCAAGTGATGAAAACGGTGATCGCGAGGGACGAAATTTTCTATCACATCCTCACACGAATAATGGATTCTTTCTTGACCAAGGTAAACAGTGCATACCCAGATCAGATGAAGCAGAACGCGGCGTCTGACCTGGGTCTCAATTGTATGCTTACAGTTTTGTCAATCAAGTGAAAAATACCACCCAACAACCCTTAAAACGTAAATGAACTGGTCCAATTGATAAGAGTACTAGTTGAAAATTCCATTAGGCTTAAACAATTTACCGTATTTTCGTTTTTAAAAAGGCTCGACATATCAAGTTGACGCCACCATTTAACATAACAATGGCGTCACGTAATTTCCGACATGCACCTGTTCGATTTTTTTCCTTCCCACGGGTTTGTACGGGGTATGTGAGATAGAATTTTCTCACATTGGTCAAAATTGCGGAAACACGATCTGGTGGGCAAGAAATATTATTATACAGTTAAACCTAAAAAAGTAGAAGTAAGAAATGTGTTTGTCAATTGCTGATACCCATCTGACCGTCTATCCATTTATGGTGTGATTGGATACGTGATAATCCACGTCAATATTCTTACATTTTTTGTACGTACATATACTTAAAGCCATTAAAAACGCAACTGGTACAAGTGTTGTTTTTCCTGTAAATATCAGTTTTATACACTATGTCTTGGTACTAGCAAGCGTCCCTAACGTAGGAGAACGTTTTACAAAAAACTTGAGCTCAATTGCACACTTCTGCCAAAAAAATTGGTGAAAAATGGCAAATTCATCAAATTTTTTGGTAGCCATCTTTAATCTTGAAATTTTATTTAATTTCAGCGTGCAAGTACTGCGTTTCACTAAAACAAACAGAAAAACGGTTTACGACACAAAATTCACTTTGCTGGAATGACCTAAAATTTATGTTTAAAATTTCATTTTTCGTGAAATTTCCCCAAAATTTGAGAAATCACTAAAGCTTCAATTAAACTGAATCATTTAAACATTGGCATACGTAAGTTCATAACCTATGCTTATCATTTATCGCAATATTTACCGTCGAAAGTGTCGCATTTTCGTTAACTTCCGGTTTTCATGCTGAAACTTTGAGAACATTTTTGAAGGTCAAAACTTCAAGACCAAAAAAAATATGTTGCGTTTGCATAGAAAGTAGAGCAATGTTGAAATTGTCCGAAAGTTTGAATTCAAAAGAGCCAATTATAATGAAGATCTGATATCCATATTAATAAGGTGATTTTGCAGTTTTTGTGTGGAAGTTTGGGTTGTGTCCCTTTATCAAAAAATACAGCCTGGCTTATCTGGACCCCTTTATCTGCACCAAAAGAGTATTGACTTGATATCGCGACCATAGGTTTATGCTTTAAATTATTAGAATGATAAAATAGCATTATATCTCGAGTAAGGTTATACTGTAAAAGTTGCGTTTTTACTGGCGTTAAGTATATATCCAGAGAAACAAAACCATAAAAATAGACATATGGCCAGATACGCAGGTGGACACAGACAGAAAGACAGCACAAGTAGATTTTATTAGACAGCAACAGATTTAATAGAAACATTGCAGTAATATAATTATATTATTTAAACACTGACTTATTTTTAATGAGCAATTATTTTTAATGCGGACTGGATAGAATGGTCCAGCGCAATTTAAAAGGATAAATGTACCAGACATGTGATTTCCAACAATTTGGCATTTTGAAAATTGTACACTCAGACGAGCCTGTGCAGCCTCCTTTTAGGCTTAGAAACTCCAAATGACGTTCAGTCATTAGCTTAACACTCATAGAATATTCAAGCGACTAGCAAAGGTTCGGAGCAGACTGTGCATATGCATAGGCTGATCTGAGGCTTTGCTGGTCGCGCATACCAGATTGTTGGAAATCTCATGTCGCGGCCCAAATTATGTGTAGTAAATATTATTGGTTTCAGATTTTATGGATGCTGTTTCTTGTTTTAACTGTGATTGTACACTGATGGGTTGGGAAAAGGGGGACGAGCCCTGGTTAGACCACGGGCGTGCAGGCACATTCTGCGAATTCATCAGAAACCAGCCAGACAGTAATCCCCATAGAAAGCATCAGCCTGGGCGAAGAGTATGCGTTGACATTGGGTACGAAACAGGTAAATATCCATCAACATTTAAGCCAGTTCATAACAAAAAAAATCAACCCTGAGAGTCTGCAGTAGATTTAGAAAATAATTTACAGGCCTCCAGATAAGAGTGCGTATTGGAAAATTATTTTTTTTTATTTCTCATCCAAAACATATGTTGTGGGTACTCAAAAGAACCGTCACAATGAGACGGTTCTTTTGAGCAACCATTACACATGTTTCAATAAATGGGTAAGATAATAATCAAAACTTTACGCAAATAAAATTTCCTTATCTGGACCTATGATTTAGATTACCTTTGGTACAGACAGCATCATTTGCATAACTAAGCAATTGGTCATTTAATGCTTTTGTTCAAATCGCGAACATAAGAGCAAACTATTATAAAAACATTTAACTTGTGAAACATGGAGAATAACCAAAATCTCCAACCAGAATTGTGAAATTTTATAATTCCAAATGAAAATATTGTTATCATAAATGTTCCATAAGACTTTGTCATTTATTTTATACAAGTCCAAATCTAAATAGCAGCTTCAGTATTAGCATAATTTGCAGTTGCATTTATCTGGCTTCTCATTTGTTCAAATAAGGACTCTGACAGTATTAAGTAAAACGACTAGTTTTCTGGATATCTAGTACAGTTGAATGCTCAAATAGCAAGGAGCTGATATTTTCAGATGGCGGCAGCATGAAGTCTCTCTCTCTCTCTCTCTCTCTCTCTCTCTCTCTCTCTCTCTGTTTGATTAGTATAACTATCTGTTGACAGAGGATCGTCAAAAGCTAGGAGACTTTATTCGTCAAGTGAATTTTTCCAAGGTGAAGAGACAGGAATATGATGGTGACACTACTAATCCCCATCCAGAAGACCAAATGGAAAATTTGGAATCCCTTGCTGAACTTAATGGTGACGTCAAATTTGAGGAGCTTAAGGTATATATACTTAAAACCAAAAGTAACTACACTTTTCACTACCGAATATATCTATACTCTTTGGCGTTTAACCAAATAAATTAGTACAATAAGCTCCAGGCACTTGCCCTCACATAATTTACGAAAAACGACTTAGAAAAAGTAAGCTACTTTCTGGTTAATTTAAAACACAAAACCAGCCGTTCCTCACAAAATCCTAGGTAAACCTAGGATCTGAACACACTATTGTAAGTGACATTGACTGCCCATAACGAATACTGCCAGACATTTTGTTTTTGACGTATGGTTAGTTTTCGCCATATCTTAAAGTTGGTTCACATTGTAATTATCTCCCTTTGAATTAAAACAATGGTAAACTTCAGTCCTTTCTAAAAGCTTTATCTCTGATTACATTTGAGCCAGTGCAAGGGATTTCCAACAATGTTGTATGTGCGACCAGCAAAGGCTAAGACCGGCCTGCACATACGCGCAGACTGATCAGAGCCTTTGCTTCTCACTGGAATATTCTATGACTGGTGAGCTACTGGCTGAACATTGTTTGGAGTTTCTAAGCTTAACAGGAGGCTGCACAGGCTCGTCTGAGTCTACACTTGTCAAAATATCTAATTGTTGGAAATCTCGTGCCGCGGCTCAATTTTAATTTCTTATGAGTGATTTGTTTGGACCTCTGCCGAGAGTATGTGACAGGATCATCTGATAAAAACACTCATCCGTTTGGATGAAAAATGGCAAACAATTTGAGCCGTGGCTTGAGATTTCCAACAATTTGACATTTTGACAAGTGTAGACTCATACGAGCATGTGCAGCCTCTTTTTAAGCTTAGAAACTTCAAATGATGTTCAGTCAGTAGCTTAACAACCATAGAATACTCAAGCGACTAGCAAAGGCTCTGATCAGACTGCGCATATGCGCAGGCTGATCTGAAGCTTTGCTGGTCGCACATACCACATTGTTGGAAATCTCATGCACTGGCTCATTTGTAATGGAAATTCCATTGAAAGCACTGTAAAGTTCGCAAAATAGGGTATGAACGTATGTACCACTCTAATTTGTATGCTCGTAGGATAATCTTGGCAGATTTGAACTTTAAACAGCAATTCGAATGCATGTCTTTCAGACAGCGTCTAATAGCTCTAAGCTACAGTAACACATCAAATGTGATGTGTTTTGGAAATGCTTTTTATGCCTCCTTGCATGTTTCATAAGAGCATTGTGGTTGGATTATGACAACAAAAACCGTTAAATTCAACCTTTTTTATGAATAATTTATTGGACTTTATATGAAACAACCACATTTAATATATCACCCACAATTACCCGGAAAAAGGTGTACATATTAACAGTGTAAAGTTACTTTTTGTTTTAAGTATACATTTGTAGTCGCATTGGTGACCAGCAAATGTAGGCGAGTCTGCATGGCGTAGCAGTGTCACTAGACTCTGGCCTGTTTATACATATAAACGTTAAGAGTTAACTAGCATATCGACAAAAATGTGATATTTATTCCTTCTAAAAAGCTGTGCATATACATTTAGAACAACTATATCCGCTTTCAATGGGGTTTTTGGTCAGACACAAATAACAAAAACAATGATATCACAAATTTGATCATGCATAGAGGATCTTACATGAGTGTAAGATTCTGTTTATCATATGACATTTTAAATGCGATTTTTGTGGCCATCAAAGTTTGTTTCTTTCCAAAGAAAATTTGCATTGTTTTAACGGATGGCGTCATGACATTACCTCATAACATTATTTCTGGCACACCAGATTGGGATTTCCGTTGTTTTTACCCATGTGAAATAGTTCTTTCTCACAGACCAATGCATACAAAAATCCAGTGATCCTTATGTTAGCTCACTGTGGGAAAAATCTGTCCCACATCGCTACCCATGTGAGATAAGCGTAACCGGTTGCTAATGTGAGACAGCCTGCACGTGACATTTTTGGAGCATGACTGTATTCTTTCGAAAACGAAAGATGCTGAGACATTCAGGAACATTTTCAATGTTGAAATTTCAATGATTAAAGTAGGCAGGCTCACCTGGTATAAACTAAACCTGTGCATTTTTACTTTGAACATTTATATCATGTTTTGTACATGTTGAATGCAAATGCGATTGACATGTTTGACGTGTTGCGCAATGACTGACTGACTGCACTGATTTTAAAAACGGAACTGAATTTCCTCAACAAACTTACTTACTGATGCTGATAAGGTTGTTCTTGTAAATCCATTTTGATGCATTTGTTCATTGTTTAAAGTGCTGTTGAATTGCTGCTTCAAGCCCACTTTGTACAGCGCGCATCTTTGACTGTTAACATCAACTCAGTTACGTCATCAACAAATATTATACAGTACGTCGCTTAATGGTATGGGAGAAAAATAATCAATCATAACTGTTCAGTGGTCCCAGAAAAAAATCTCAACCCTCCGTGGGAAACTCAGAAAGCCTCATGGGCCCTGGGGTTTGGATATTCCTGTCCCCACTGAACAGCAATTTGGGGATTCTATTTATCTCACATACCTGTACCAGCCTGTTGGAAAGATAAAATAAATGAACAGCCGCACGTCGGCCGCACGCTGGTCGCACGTCGATCCGTGACGTCATTGAATTGTTAAAATGACGTCACCATGTCACATCTCAGCGTATTCAGGATTTTCTGGAACCTTTTATCATGTTTTTATAATATAAAATGAGGTATTTAGTGGTGATCAAGAAAAAGAATCCTAATTCATGTGAGGATGGGATAGAAAAACCTGTCTCTTATGATCACCGTTTGTCATCACTCAGCTATCCTCGTGATGCCAATTGGTGATCCTCGAAACGGATTTTTCTATCCCATCCTCACACTTATGATGGATTATTATATTATAACATGACGTTATTTACTCAACAACAGTAACGTCATATGGTAAATAAAATACTATTGGTAAATCCCCTTCCCCATACCATACACACAAGTAGAAGAATACTACCGCGACACCCAGACCCTCCGGTTAGCTCGACATAGATTTTAAAGACTACAGACACACAGGTGTTTGCAGAATATGCCATTTTATGTTCTCTTTCATTTCATTCAGACGAAACATAAATTATTTATTACCTAGACTTCTTAATTTTTGGAAACAAGATACACTACCTAGAATTACCAACTGTTATGGTGTACATGCCTATATGCCTCAACATCAGTATTTAGCGTTTTTCGTGTACATCATAATCGTCTATACTTTTTTGTACTATATCTTAAAGCATAAGATATCAAAACGTAACAACATACGTGTGTGATAGCAAGCACAGACCTGAGCACTTTCTCTTTATTCATAAGACAAAATTTCATAACAAAAAAATTTCAGGCAGCCAGCATCCTTCGTTCCAAATGTAGTTCCTTGCTTAGAGAATTAGCTCAAGGTTCAAAACACATAGACTGTGCATCAACTCATTCATCTCAACCCATTTCTCAATTTTACATCCTATCTGAAAGAAACTGATAACCAATCAAATATCATATAAAGATAACTATTTGGGGAATATCTTAAAACGTTTTGCTATATAACTTTCAAATCTACATAACCAAGCATTTTTCGATCCATGAGGGTGGATGGGTGGGTAATGGCACATAAACCCAACAGAATTTCTCATTTGGTCTGTCTAGCCTCGAATGACCATACAAAATCTTAAACGATAATTTATACCCTTGCTGAACAATCATTGCACCTAAATCACGAGTTTCTTGACCTAACATGAGCTAAACTAAGGAAATTCCATGAATTCCATGAATTTCTCGTAACGAACAAGTGAGTTCTTTTATACCGTATTTGCTGTAATACAATTACAGAACACAAGTACACTCTCTATAAATCCTACCTTTCTTCAATACTTGAAGAATCCAAATAATATCGCATCGGTTAATAAATATATATTTGGTGGGTTATTTATGTTGGGTGATATATGAGGCCATAGTCGAGCAGCATGTTGCTAGAGCGTTTTGCTGCTGGCAACCATAAGATTATTATGGAAATAGATGAGGGCCAGACTCAAGGTTAGGTCTCCAGTCACAATAAGTAGCTGTGTACGCAAGGTTGAAAAGTAATTTTACGAATAGAGAAACTTACATAAGTGATCATGTATTGTTGAATTTATTGAACGAGTTAGGAAAAAGAGATAAAATTCTTATGTTGCATGATCATGCATTATTTAAACGATTAAATGCGTTGAGGAAAATAGACAAAATGCCATCCTTGCTAAGCATTTTGTCACTTTTTCTCAAAAAGTTTAATACAGTCAATAAAATCAGAGCACAGATGTTACATCTTTATCATATGGTGCTAAAATGTTTTTTTTAAATCAAACGCACAAGTTTTTCATTTATATATACACGAACTACAGAAATCTGAACAGGACTATTTGTTTTATTTTTATTTACAGGACGCATTTGAGGCTTTTGAAAAGCAAGTGTGTGTGAGTAATTACCCTGGGAGAGATACACCTGCCTATGATATGGCAAACGGTGCCATGTCTATTCTGGACAGGATGATGAGGTACCTAGTCCCCAGGTTATAGTTTTTAATGCTTAACTCACATGTACATGAAAATTGAGCTGTGACATGTGATTACCAACAAAGTGGCATTTTGACAAGTGAAGACTCAGACTAGCATGTGCAGCCTACTTTTAAGCTTAGAAACTCCAAATGATGTTCAATCAGTAGCTTAACAGTCAAAGAATATATAAGCGACTAGCAAAGGCTCTGATCAGACTGCGTGTATGCGCAGGCTGATCTGAGGCATTGTTGGTTGCACATACCACATTGTTGGAAATCTCATATCACGGCTCAAGTGTGTTATATTTATGAATATTTAAATACAAACAAATGTGGCACCTATCTTGCACTGAACAGGGAACAATGTCAATTGATCTGGTCGTACAATTAAAAGTGACAACAGTTGTTGGTATTAAAAATGTATGACCAAAAAGCAAGTGAGTATGATCAGGAAACACCACAATCACACACTACAGACTAACCCATGGTACCACAAGGAAGAGCCACATAGCACTGACTGTCTCAAGATATCAAGAAGACAGCTAAAGTAAAGCAACCAGCTCTCTCTTCCCAAAAAAGCTAATTGCAAAGCTAGATGAACACAAAGTGCTGAATAACAAAACAAGGACCAAACACAGAACCCCCACAAACAATGAGAGTAACAATGAACAATAAATCAACACGACAACAACAGAACCGCCGCCTATGACGGACAGCAACCTAAGCCACTGGGGGCCTAAATGCATTTTACTGGTACCAAATATTTCGCCCTAGATTTAGTCGCTGCTAAACAAAAAATGTTTGGCTCCCATGGAGGCTTCTTAACTAGTGCAATGTATCATCAAACAATCTTATCAAATCAAGATACTATCATGATACAAAGAAAGTGACTCATGACATACAGATAGTGCAAGCTATAGAAAACATTAAGTTGAGCCACGCTGATCCCAACCAAAGACAGGCATCAGGCACCAACCAAATTGATAAAAGCTTTATGTCAGAGCCGTCAATGAGTCTAAGGCCTGACCCACCATAGTGCAATTAAATTAAACCATAGCTATAAACCATGTCTCATGCCTGAGTGAGTTGGGAAGAATGCGGCTTTATAGTATTGAAACCAGGAATTCTACCATAATGTAGCATTCAAATATTAGCCTTCAAAAGAAAGGGACATTGCATAAGCATAGCCACTGTAGCACTCAAAACATTTATACACAGATAACTAGTGAGCTACAGTCATTATGTGTAGTCTGAGCTGGAACATACTTCCATGCGTTGTGTATGTAAGCAATAGAGGCTTTGACAAGACTGTAAAATGCAAACACTCATCTGAGTATGGCTTTTTGCTGATGGGATACGTACCTTAACCCTTACCTTATTTGTTGGTTCTTCAGGACAGACCCAGAAAATTCTTGACTCTTTTTATTTGTTTTTTAGCCACCAGTGTATTTCACAGAGGGCCCTACAAACCTCCCTCGATAAGCAATAGGACCCAATGGGGTTGAAATGTTAAGGACTAAAATTTAATCATACTTTTGTGGACACCACTGATGAGTTAACGCCAGTAGATCACTCACAAGATCGTGATCCTTTGTGTTTGATTTGCTGATGTTTCATATATATAACTTCAATACAGTAAAAATCTGGAAAATTCTAAGTTCAATTTTTTGAAATGCTCTCTAGTTTGAAATAAATTTGGGACATATTGGATTCAGAGATATGGTTTTATGAACTATTTTAATAATTGTCTGTAAAAACATATTTTAATGATGCATGAAAGAAACGTTTCACAGAGACGTTTCTTTGCACATCAAAACATATGTGTTTGATAGCAAAAAACTGATAAGAACACTTTTGGGGGTTGTATACTTATATTTTTACCTCCCTAAATTTCAAACTTTCCATACTACAAAATAAAACATCTAGTGCCAAAGACTTTGAATTTATGAGAATCGACTGTATTTCTAATATGAGGTGTGACATGAAAAGTCCAACAATGTGGTATGTGCGACCAACAAAGCCTCAGATCAGCCTGCGCATACGTGCAGTCTGATCAGAGCCTTTTCTAGTCGCTTGAATATTCTATGACTTAAGCTACTGACCAAACATCATACGGAGATTCTAAGCTTAAGAGGAGGCTACACAGGCTCGTCTGAGTCTACACTAGTCAAAATGTATGATTGTTGGAAATCACATATTTCGGCTCATATCCATTTGCTGTTTTGCTTTACTCATCTAGCTCATTTAGTGAAGGCAGAGGTGGCTTTTATGCACCAGCTGAAAAGGTTCGCCTTCATACAATGATAGCTCTGCTGAAGTCTGGACCAGGTGCGACACACACTGCTATGATAGACCACCATTTTAATAGTGATGAAGGAATATCAAAGTTAGTCAAGGTAAGACTAGGTATTGATCTGTTTATCTTAAATAAGACCTTTTTGCTTTGTTTTAATATGTTGCTATGGTGCATGATGGATTGTAAGCGGTTGCAGGTTAAACCAATTGCATATGACTAGGTCTCAAAGGTCATTAAACTTTTGTTCAAAGTTAGAAAGAGAGCATGTGCTCATAAGTGTTAAAATGCCAACAATTAATATTATTTGAACATTTATTTCCATGATAAGTTACCCTTTTGATTAAATCATGCAGATGAATATCTTTGTTTTTCAGCATATACAATTTTATGAACACTTGAAATATCAGGCTTGTTAGAGTCGAGCATGAAAAGTTTGATATCCTCGAGGCCAGAAAGAGCAACAATCATATGATTTAAAAAGAAAATATGGAAAATATGGAAATAATTCCTTGAAAATTGCTTGAAAATGTGACAATTCATGATCTCAAAAATGTGGACACTTTTAGATCATTTAAATAGATAATCACTTTAATATTCACTCAAAATACATATGTAACATATTTTCTAGCCTTTAATGCACTACTTAAACCCACCTTTAAGCAATATATACACTTTACCTGGATATTAATTATTTTAGCTTTTAGAAGTACTTTTTGCAATCTTAACGTTTCTGACATAAACAAAAGGGAAAACTTTCTATGAGAAGGGTATGTATTATGAATCAATGCTTCTCTTAAATACAAAATTCAGATTATATCAAGTTGACCTACATTTGTATTTGCTGGTAAAACTTATGTACTATAGTTATTTGACAGTGGTTTCCTTTTCTAAAATTGCAAAAATTTGTAAATCACTTTTGTGCTTTTCATTTTTGAAGGGAGCCCTCTTCTTCAAAAATATATACAGGACTGTATTATATTTTGTAAGGTATAGACTTTGGAATATTTATTTGCGAGAGATAAAGTGTTCCTTTTAGACTCAAAGATATGTTATATATAATAGAGGATCTTACATGAGTGCTCATGTATCAATGAATTTATAAAACAAGTTAAGGAAATGAGATTAAACATGAGGCATGCCAAGCATTTTATTACTTTTTCACAACTATGTTTAATAAATTCAAAAGCACGTATGTTACTGTACATCGCTTATACGAGACCTGTTTCATGTTTATTTGAACAAATATGAATTTCATTTTTCGAGGTTGCATGTAAATAAAATAAATAACTTTTGCTTTCTTTTAAATAACCGACGTGTCCCTTGTATGACCAAATAGACAAATGGGTAATTTAAAGCATAACCATAACACGGCGTCCCAAAATACACGCCCACCCCACCTTTTACTGATTTTAAGAGCTAAAACGGATGTATTTCTAATGAAAATGATATAAACTTGTTCAAATTTCGATTAAGTTTAAAGGAGCATTCAGTCTATTATTCAAATGAAAAACAGCTTCTGTGCGCCTGCTTTTGCTTGAAAACTGGACTTTATAGGTTCTACCATACGAGTGCCCAAATGGGCATTCCATGTGTAAAATGTGTTCTGGAAGAATGGTGAATAACAAATTCTCAAAACTCACAGCCGACACAAGTTCTTAAATGGTTCAAGAGTATATCGCCGATAAAACTGATCACCAAATATTGCATTTATGTATTTTGCTTACAATTTAGTGTTGCTTTGTAAACTGTAAACCCCAAAAGTTGCTTCAAAAAAGTAAATATCCAACGGAAATGCTTTATTTCGTAGCAGAACGCACTTTAATCATGTATGTACAATTCATAATGGGTTCCAAGAGAAAAGCTTCACCCCTTTAAGAGAAATCGTTCGAGAACGATTTTGAATATTTCGTTTCAGACAGAAATTTTAAACACTTAAATTTTGACTTCTCATCTTCAGAGACTGTTATAATCCAGCGAATAATGTTAAGAGGTATTTTCTTGGTGACTGCGCATTCCTGGAGATTTGATTAACCAATGTAAACTTATTATTAAATATAATAAGAAATAAATGAGATACGGCAATTTCAAATTTGTTCAAATAAACATGAAACACCTCTTGTATAAGGCAGGTATTGGCGGTAAAAATAAAAAATGCCAAAATATGAGACAGACCAAATATAGTTTGGATTTCAGTCACATATTAAGTAACAAATGGAAGGCCTTATCTGATATGCAAAAAAATAACAGTAGAGTATGTTCAAACGTAGAGGGAACCACGTCTAAATATGGTCTATTATTAAATGCAAGAGTATGCTCCCAACTGCGATCATATTCTTTCCTTTAAAATTAGTCCCTGTTCAATTAGAAAATAATTTTAAACGGCATTAAATCGAGAAACAGCCAAAATAAACAACACCAATAAGCCACTCTTTGAAAACCATCAAATTTTGATGCCGGGGATATGGCAATAAAAAAACTTTTTGTCTTTATTTTTGCAACGTTGTTGTAGACGTAACGGTTATTACATAAATGTTACAAAATATCTAAACCATTTTAGTGGTTTATCAATACTAATCTTTTGCGTTATATTATTTGCAGACGTGACATCATGCTATAAATCTGAATTACTAATATGATCTAGTCTCTTTTTCAGTCATTTGGGAGAAATGAAGTTATGGAAATGTTGACTGTAATTAAAGAACTTCCATACAAACTCACTCCTAATGAAAACAAAGGCTACGACGATGAAGCAAATGCTTGGCACGTGTATAAGGCTGTTACACAATTTGTACTCTTATTCAAGTAAGTTTGACTAAGAAAGCAATTATGCAGTGAAGCAGATTAATTGAATTTAGGTATTACTTGACTTTTCGCTTACTGTAAAGGCGGCAACTTTAATATTCATATCTGGGTGTGGTTCGGCGATTTCATCTGCTAAGGAAGGGAAATCAGGTTTTATTTATAATTTGGTAAAGAGTTAATACGCTTTTTGAGCCGCACAAACATGCGTGCATTTCATGAAAATCCTAACCGTATACACACTGAACTCACATTCATTAATCCTTAAAGCACATAATCACAAAATGTATGTTTTTGTCGTCCACTAAACTATTTGAAGCCTGATAGATAAACAGTGTGGACCCAGATCAGACTGCTCCTGTAGGAGCAGTCTGATCTGGGTCCACAATGTTTGCCATTATAATTATGTTAAATAGACACTTTTAGATGCAGTTATTTTGCTGGTGTTTTAAGGACTAGATAATGTGTTGTGCGTCTATACTGAGGTAATGGCGCAAGATGATACAGTTACTTTTGAATAAAGCCACACCTCATTTTCAGCTTTTACCTATGTCTAAGATTGACCAGTCTTAATTACACATTCATGAGGTGCCGCCTTTACAGTAACCAAAATGTCATATAATAACTGTGATTTATGTGCATTTTGATGCAGTTAGCAATTTCTATTACATGTGTGTCTAATGGCATGCATTAGGCAAGTCAATTCTTTATTCCACTGAATTCATGTAAGTGACGATTGGTTTAAACATATTTATTTTTTAACCCTTAAAGCGCCAATCACGACTCCAGCAGACGACAAATTTTGCAATATCTTTCCTAATTTTCACAAAAATAAGGTATGATATTTCATTAGAATTGTCTGCCAGAAGGCAATTCTCATGAAATATCATGCCTTTTTTGATATTTTTGAAAAAGCAGCAAAATTTGAAATTGTCGTCTGCTGCAAAATGTAGGTGGAGCTTTAAGGGTTAACTAGATACATAGAAATACAATATTTACAAACATTATAAATAGGATTTGAACGAAAGCTAGTGCTTATTTAGTTTATCATCTAAGTGGCGATTGTGTGTATGGACAGTTGCACAATTTCTACTATTGTTCTTTGTGGCTTTGGGTGTTTAACCCTTTCTATTGGGGACACCCCTAAAATAGCACTTTTGCAAACAGTGAAGATTAAGATGAAATGCAGCATAATTCCGGCAGTGTATGCTCTGTCAGGCTCAAAGTGAGCTATTGTGATCGGTCTTCATCCGTCGTCGTAATGCAATGTGCATCATCCATAAACGTTTTCTTTAAACAAAACAACTGGTCCAAATCTAAAATAATTTAATGTGAATGTACCCTATAATGCCATCTACCAAATGGCTCAGCTGAACAAATTGACAATCAGATCTTAAAATAGAAAAACAAAACCTTTAAACGACATCTCCATTATTTTCCCATAGGTGGCATTCCTGTCAACTACTGGCATATCTGATTTCAGCAGTGTGGGTACATGTGACATTCTTGTCACAAAGTCATGTGATCCACCTGATTGGTTAATTCAATCTTGTATGATCATCATCATTATCACGTGTCACTGAAAGCTTCTATGACCAGACCATGTGCAAACCATTTCAAAAATGTTTTAATGTAGTGAATTGTATCATTCTATCTCTAAATACTATAAAACATAATATTGTTATGACTTGGCTACTACTAATGGTTTCTTGTATCCACAGATGAATAGTATTATAGCCATTTTATGCTTGCTATTTCTTAACTGCATAGTTTAGAGTAATGCACTGGACAAATTCAAATATTTTCACAATAATGTTTCTCATAATGCCTGCTACAAAAAGTTACACAAATGGTTTTGAAAAAATTATATATGATCCAAATTCATCAAATAGATTAAAAAATATAAAGAGACATGAAACTGAACTTAAATGGATTAAATTTTTGCAATCACCTTTTCCTTTAGGCTTTAATGATAATACATACCATGAAGGCAACATTTCTAAAATGCCAGATTTTTATGTTTTTTTTTCTGTTTTGGAATGTAAAAACGTAAAAGTAGATCTCATGGTAAACGTAAAAATTGCAACATTAAGCGCAAAATTTGTACTGAAAAACGCTTAAATACTTCTCTAAAGGATCTTTCTTTGGCTTTAACTAATCATGGTCGGCATGGCTTATTTTCATTTTTAAGTTCCTTGCCTATCTCAGTTTTACGCAATTTAGAGTTAACTCCATAAAAAACCCTATAAAGCAAGATTTATTGCAAATTCTAGTTCTTGTACGACAACAGAACTTTCTAAATTGTTAACCTCGTGTCTTACAGCTATTAAAAAACATGTTATCAAATATTGTGAAAAAGTATATGAGAGATCTGGTAAAAACCTATTTTGGTCCATTAAAAATTCAGGTGAAATTTTAGATAAACTTAAAGCTAGAGATTTCAATGCGACCAGTTTGTCTACTTATGATTTTTCTACTCTTTACACTATTTTACCTCATAATTTAATTAAAGATAAACTTATTGATCTTATTGAAAGAACCTTCCAGAGAGAAGGCTCTCCTTACCTTGCATGTAGTGACAGAAATGCATTTTTTACTTCAGAAAAACCTAAAAAATATCATGCATGGTCGTGTCAAAATGTATGTGATGCGCTGACCTTTTTGTTGGACAACATTTTTATTCGATTTGGCACCAAGCTCTATAGACAAGTAGTTGGGATTCCTATGGGCACTAATTGTGCTCCCCTGGTTGCAGATTTATTCCTGTTTTGTTATGAAAGGGACTTTATGATGTCTCTTTCTGATGATAAGCAGGCTGATGTTATTGATGCGTTTAACACTACTTCCAGATATTTAGACGATATTTTAAATATTAATAATGTTTATTTTGAAAATATGGTTAGTCAAATATACCCTTCAGAGCTCCAACTTAATAAAGCCAATGCCTCTGATACCGAAGCTGCATTTTTAGACTTGCATTTGTCAATTTCTAATGATATTGTTTCTACCAAAATTTATGATAAACGTGACGACTTTGATTTTGAAATTGTCAATTTCCCATTTTTAGATGGTGATGTTCCTCGTTCTACATCCTATGGAGTCTATATCTCTCAACTCATTAGTTTTGCTAGAGCATCCAGCTATGTTACTGACTTCAACACTCGCAATAAATTATTAACTCAGAAACTTTTTAAACAGGGCTATCGGTATCATAAACTTCGCAAAACATTTTCAAAATTTTATAGACGATACTATGATTTGATTTCTAAATTCCAAGTTGGACTTAAATCTCTCTTGCGCCAAGGACTTTCGGAACCTGATTTCTATGGTGACTTGGTGTATAAGTTGAAGAAGATTGTTGGCTCTAATAATTTTTCAGCGCAGTTCATTGAAATAATTTCCCATTATAAAAAGATTGGCTATAACATTAATGTATTGCAACAGACTGCATGCTTGGTAGTCAACCCAATCACGGTTGGCAACTTTGCTTTCCTCTTTAATTGCACGCTGGTGGGTTGGACTTCAGACTCTATGATGGTTCCGACTTAAAGACTTATCTATTGATGAGATGGTAGGGGCCTGATGCTTTGGCTGTTTGTCGGGCCCACCGGGGTTTACCTGTTGGATTTCTTTTGCTCCGGTATTCAGTTTAATTTACTGTTGAGTCCTTATCCTTGCTTTATCTCCTTGTTATATCTTGATTTATATGTTTTAGGAGATGATGCATTGATAAGTTAGGGGTCTTTCATGCAAACCAAATATTTATGTGTCTTGATCCACATCTGAATTAAGGGTGAGGTTGGCGCCGTTAAACCGGTTTAAGCCCTCCAGTAAAATATTTTACTAACCGTTCCAAGGCGGTACTTCTTTTGTGGATCTTTTATGTTTTTGTTCTGTCTTGTGTTTGCTATGTTTTGTGCGCGTCTGTTTATATGTGCTTTGTGGTCACCTGCTGGGAAAGGGCTGACCTCTTGGCTCTCGTTAGTGGTGTCTTCTGTGAGTTTGTCACTTTCCCATTGGTATCCTGGGTCAGGTGTGGTACTTGATTGTATCGATTCCTGATCTTTGCAACCTTATTACTTTGATTATCAGAGTTGTTTTGTCTGTGCTGCGTGGCGGCCCTAAAAAGTCTCCCCGCACTTTCATTTAATGCTCTTATTTTTCCAATCCTCAGGATTGTGTGTACAATCTCCTTCCATTATTCCTGTCCCTGGATATCCTCTATGTCTTGTACCGCATTTAAGATCACTAGATGACTGATTTTCATACCCCGTTGTATAACTTCTGCTTTCTATATATCTGTTGACTTGTATTAGCCATTTGGATTATCGCTTGCATTTGTTATACCTTCCTTTGCTTTTAAGGACTCATATTATACTGGCTTGTCATTTTAATAACCGGTGTGTTGATTGCTTGTCTTGGGATGGTACTTACCCACACAACTTTTAATGATAAGAACGAAAATAACAAAATTACATTTATCTCCCATTAGTTTACATTCGGCGTCCTCTGTTCGTATTCCTAGTTCAGTTAACAATTTTCGGGATATGCTTTCTACCATTAGGTTATCTCCTCTTGGGTCACCTATTATCAGGAAGTATACTAAACCATTTAATGCATTCAAAAGACGCGGAATGTATCCTAATGTTTCTAAGTGCAATGCCAAGAGGTGTGTCTGTTGCGCACATTTATGTACTAAAACTACCATTACATCATCTGTAAATGGTAGAAAATTCTCCATAATTAATAATAATGATTTGGACTGAACTTCATCGGATCTAATTTATGTTATAACTTGAACTAAAACTAACTGTGGAATGCAATATGTTGGACAAACTGGCGGATCCCTCAAGACTAGGTTTCATGAGCACTTTCGTAAAATGAAAAAGCCTAAAAAATTTGACACATTTCTTTATCGCCATTTCAAAAATAATGGTCATTCACCTAGTAAAATTGTAATTCAGCCTGTTGAAAAAATTACATATGATCCTAATTCATCAACTAGATTAAAAAATATTAAGAGACATGAAACTGAACTTAAATGGATTAAATTTTTGCAATCACCTTTTCCTTTAGGCTTCAATGATAATATATACCATGAAGGCAACATTTCTAAAATGCCAGATTTTGATGTTTTTTCTGTTTTGGAATGTAAAAAACGTAAAAGTAGATCTCATTGTAAACGTAAAAATGGCAACATTAAGCGCTAAATTTGTACTGAAAAACGCTTGAATACTTCTCTTAAGGATCTTTCTTTGGCTTTAACTAATCATGGTCGACATGGCTTATTTTCATTTTTAAGTTCCTTGCCTATCTCAGTTTTACGCAATTTAGAGTTAGAGGCTGATAAACTTTATGATAGAGCAAACAAATTATATAAAGCAGCACTCCTTACAAGGTGTTATGTTCAACATTTCCTTAGTCCTTATATCGATTCTGAAGTCAACCATAAACGACATTTTATCAAAATTCCATTCATTAACAAAGGTATTGAGTTTATTGATTTACATAGTATCTTCAAGGATAATTCAGTGATTTCATCTATTCCAAATTACTTTAATAATTCTGAAACTCCTATCATTTGTTATAAATATAACAAACCAATAAGGTCTACGATATTTAACTTTAATAAAATTGTAAATGATTTAGATATAGATTCCAATACTCCTGCCTCCTGAGATTGTAAAAATTCAAATTATTTATATCCCTCTGCAGGGCATGTTATTACAGGTAATCTAAATGTCATTTCTGACGCTAGAGTTTGCAGTATCATTTCTAAAGGTCCTAAATATAGATTTCCCTCTAATATTGATTTCTCTAAATGTCGTAGAGAAATCGCTGCTTCTTTAAATGACTTCAGTAATCGTTGGTGCAAACGGGAAAATGTTGAACCTGATGCTTTGAAGGAATGGAAGATTAACATTTTTAAAATTATTGATACTCATATTTCATTTTACTCTCGTAATACACATCTTTTGCCCCCTAAACCTAAATCCTCTTTTCGTCATCTTAAACGAGGTATCCAGGAATTTCATATGAACTATGTTTTGGTTCCAGCAGATAAAGCTGCTAACAATGTTGTAGTTGTTTGACGATTGTATTATATTAATACTCTTAAGCGTGAGCTTGTTGACACTAATGCCTATAAACTGCAGCCTTCTTTAAGTGAAAGGGTGATTGTTGATGGGCATGGTTGTCATACAGCCCTACATTTTGGTGTCAAAGCTAAAGAAAATCAAGACAAAGTTCCTACGTTGTACTGGTTACCTTAACTCCATAAAAAACCCTATAAAGCAAGATTTATTGCAAATTCTAGTTCTTGTACGACAACAGAACTTTCTAAATTGTTAACCTCGTGTCTTACAGCTATTAAAAAACATGTTATCAAATATTGTGAAAAAGTATATGAGAGATCTGGTAAAAACCTATTTTGGTCCATTAAAAATTCAGGTGAAATTTTAGATAAACTTAAAGCTAGAGATTTCAATGCGACCAGTTTGTCTACTTATGATTTTTCTACTCTTTATACTACTTTACCTCATAATTTAATTAAAGATAAACTTATTGATCTTATTGAAAGAACCTTCCAGAGAGAAGGCTCTCCTTACCTTGCATGTAGTGACAGAAATGCATTTTTTACTTCAGAAAAACCTAAAAAATATCATGCATGGTCGTGTCAAAATGTATGTGATGGGCTGACCTTTTTGTTGGACAACATTTTTATTCGATTTGGCACCAAGCTCTATAGACAAGTAGTTGGGATTCCTATGGGCACTAATTGTGCTCCCCTGGTTGCAGATTTATTCCTGTTTTGTTATGAAAGGGACTTTATGATGTCTCTTTCTGATGATAAGCAGGCTGATGTTATTGATGCGTTTAACACTACTTCCAGATATTTGGACGATATTTTAAATATTAATAATGTTTATTTTGAAAATATGGTTAGTCAAATATACCCTTCAGAGCTCCAACTTAATAAAGCCAATGCCTCTGATACCGAAGCCGCATTTTTAGACTTGCATTTGTCAATTTCTAATGATATTGTTTCTACCAAAATTTATGATAAACGTGACGACTTTGATTTTGAAATTGTCAATTTCCCATTTTTAGATGGTGATGTTCCTCGTTCTACATCCTATGGAGTCTATATCTCTCAACTCATTCGTTTTGCTAGAGCATCCAGCTATGTTACTGACTTCAACACTCGCAATAAATTTTTAACTCAGAAACTTCTTAAACAGGGCTATCGGTATCATAAACTTCGCAAAACATTTTCAAAATTTTATAGACGATACTATGATTTGATTTCTAAATTCCAAGTTGGACTTAAATCTCTCTTGCGCCAAGGACTTTCGGAACCTGATTTCTATGGTGACTTGGTGTATAAGTTGAAGAAGATTGTTGGCTCTAATAATTTTTCAGCGCAGTTCATTAAAATAATTTCCCATTATAAAAAGATTGGCTATAACATTAATGTATTGCAACAGACTGCATGCTTGGTAGTCAACCCAATCACGGTTGGCAACTTTGCTTTCCTCTTTAATTGCACGCTGGTGGGTCGAACTTCAGACTCTATGATGGTTCCGACTTAAAGACTTATCTATTGATGAGATGGTAGGGGCCTGATGCTTTGGCTGTTTGTCGGGCCCACCGGGGTTTACCTGTTGGATTTCTTTTGCTCCGGTATTCAGTTTAATTTACTGTTGAGTCCTTATCCTTGCTTTATCTCCTTGTTATATCTTGATTTATATGTTTTAGGAGATGATGCATTGATAAGTTAGGGGTCTTTCATGCAAACCAAATATTTATGTGTCTTGATCCACATCTGAATTAAGGGTGAGGTTGGCGCCATTAAACCGGTTTAAGCCCTCCAGTAAAATATTTTACTGACCGTTCCAAGGCGGTACTTCTTTTGTGGATCTTTTATGTTTTTGTTCTGTCTTGTGTTTGCTATGTTTTGTGCGCGTCTGTTTATATGTGCTTTGTGGTCACCTGCTGGGAAAGGGCTGACCTCTTGGCTCTCGTTAGTGGTGTCTTCTGTGAGTTTGTCACTTTCCCATTGGTATCCTGGGTCAGGTGTGGTGCTTGATTGTTTTGATTCCTGATCTTTGCAACCTTATTACTTAGAGGCTAATAAACTTTACAATAGAGCAAACAAATTATATAAATCAGCACTCCTTACAAGGTGTTATGTTCAACATTTCCTTAGTCCTTATATCGATTCTGAGGTCAACCATAAACGACATTTTATCAAAATTCCATTCATTAACAAAGGTATTGAGTTTATTGATTTACATAGTATCTTCAAGGATAATTCAGTGAGTTCATCTATTCCAAATTACTTTAATAATGCTGAAACTCATATCATTTGTTATAAATATAACAAACCAATTAGGTCTACGATATTTAACTTTAATAAAATTGTATATGTCTAGATATAGATTCCAATACTCCTGCCTCCTGAGATTGTAAAAATTCAAATTATTTATATCCCTCTGCAGGGCATGTTATTACAGGTAATCTAAATGTCATTCCTGACGCTAGAGTTCGCAATATCATTTCTAAAGGTCCTAAATATAGATTTCCCTCTAATATTGATTTCTCTAAATGTCATAGAGAGATCGCTGCTTCTTTAAATGACTTAAGTAATCGTTGGTGCAAACGGGAAAATGTTGAACCTGATGCCTTGAAGGAATGGAAGATTAACATTTTTAAAATTATTGATACTCGTATTTCATTTTACTCTCGTAATACACATCTTTTGCCCCCTAAACCCAGGATTTTCATATGAACTATGTTTTGGTTCCAGCAGATAAAGCTGCTAACAATGTTGTAGTTGTTTGATGATTGTATTATATTAATACTCTTAAGTGTGAGCTTGTTGACACTAATGCCTATAAACTGCAGCCTTCTTTAAGTGAAAAGGTGATTGTTGATGGGCATGGTTGTCATACAGCCCTACATTTTGGTGTCAAAGCTAAAGAAAATCAAGACAAAGTTCCTACGTTGTACTGGTCACCTAAACTCCATAAAAACCCTATAAAACAAGATCTATTGCTAATTCTAGTTCTTGTACGACAACAGAACTTTCTAAATTGTTGACCTCGTGTCTTACTGCTGTTAAAAAACATGTTATCAAATATTGTGAAAAGGTATATGAGAGAACTGGTAAAAACCTATTTTGGTCTATTAAAACTTCAGGTGAAAATTTAGATAAACTTAAAGCTAGAGATTTCAATGCAACCAGTTTGTCTACTTATGATTTTTCTACTCTTAACACTACTTTACCTCAAAATTTAATTAAAGATAAACTTATTGATCTTATTGAAAGAACCTTCCAGAGAGAAGCCTTCCTTACCTTGCATGTAATGACAGAAATGCATTTTTTACTTCAGAAAAACATAAACGTATCATGCATGGTCGTGTCAAAATGTATGTGATGCGCTGACCTTTTTGTTGGACAACATTTTTATTCGATTTGGCACCAAGCTCTATAGACAAGTAGTATGGATTCCTATGGGCACTAATTGTGCTCCCCTGGTTGCAGATTTATTCCTGTTTTGTTATGAGAGGGACTTTATGATGTCCCTTTCTGATGATAAGCAGGCTGATGTTATTGATGCGTTTAACACTTTTTTCCAGATATTTGGACGATATTTTAAATATTAATAATGTTTATTTTGACAATATGGTAAGTCAAATATACCCTTCAGAGCTCCAACTGAATAAAATCAATGCCTCTGATACCGAAGCCGCATTTTTAGACTTGCATTTGTCAATTTCTAATGATATTGTTTCTACCAAAATTTATGATAAACGTGACAACTTTGATTTTGAAATTGTCAATTTCCCATTTTTAGATGGTGATGTTCCTCGTTCTACATCCTATGAAGTCTATATCTCTCAACTCATTTGTTTTGCTAGAGCATCTAGCTATGTTGCTGACTTCAACACTGGCAATAAATTGTTAACTCAGAAACTTCTTAAACAAGGCTATCGGTATCATAAACTTCGCAAAACATTTTCAAAATTTTATAGACGATACTATGATTTGATTTCTTAATTCCAAGTTAGACTTAAATCCCTCTTGCGCCAAGGACTTTCAGAACCTGATTTTTATGGTGACTTGGTGTATAAATTGAAGAAGATTGTTGGCTCTAATAATTTTTCAGCGCAATTTATTGAAATAATTTCCCATTATAAAAAGATTGGCTATAACATTAATGTATTGCAACAGACTGCATGCTTGGTAGTCAACCAAATCACGGTTGGCAACTTTGCTTTCCTCTTTAATTGCACGCTGGTGGTGGGACTTCAGACTCTATGATGGTTTCGACTTAAAGACTTATCTATTGATGAGATGGTAGGGGCCTGATGCTTTGGCTGTTTGTCGAGCCCACCAGGGTTTACCTGTTGGATTTCTTTTGCTCCGGTATTCAGTTTAATTTACTGTTGAGTCCTTAACCTTGCTTTATATCCTTGTTATATCTTGATTTATATGTTTTAGGAGATGATGCGTTGATAAGTTAGGGGTCTTTCATGCAAACCAAATATCTATGTGTCTTGATCCACATCTGAATTTAGGGTGAGGTTGGCGCCGTTAAACCTGTTTAAGCCCTCCAGTAAAATATTTTACTGACCGTTCCAAGGCGGTACTTCTTTTATGGATCTTGTATGTTTTTGTTCTGTCTTGTGTTTGCTATGTCTTTGTGCGCGTCTGTTTATATGTGCTTTGTGGTCACCTGCTGGGAAAGGGCTGACCTCTTGGCTCTCGCTTGTGGTGTCTACTGTGAGTCTGTCACTTTCCCATTGGTATCTTCGGTCAGGTGTGGTACTTGATTGTATCGATTACTGATTTTTACACCCTTACTTACTTATTCTGCAGAACAAAATGGTTGCCAGAGCTGTAGATAAAAAATATCAAAAAATACATCTCCTGTTCTTTTATTTTAACTTCTCTTTATTCAGAGCATTTTGCAAACTGGACGTACTAGAAATTTAAATCAGAATGGTAAAATCTCTCTCTCTTCCGAATCATAGAAGAATAACATAAAAAAGACTGTTCAGTGTTAAAATCTGCTTCACTGAAAATACAATTATTTTTTTTTGTTACTCTTCTCTCCATCAGAAGAGAGTTTTGTCATCTGCCCATAACTTTTGCAAACATTTTTGATCCAGAAAATACCCAATTTAATGTTAGTCATATTCTAGATCCAAACTATAAAGCAATGGATGGTATTTCTAAAATATTTTGTGGTTAATAATTATTTTAAAAAGTCTGCAGAGAAAACATACATAATCCAAAATGAAAGTGGTGTTTATTGCTTTTGAGAGCACTTATTGACTGATTGAAACCAATTTTTAGAAAAAAGATCAATAAATGATGGAAATCCCATATAATGAAGAGAGAAATTTGCGAGTGACCCAACACATTATAGCTTGATATAGTTTTCAATCAAGTTTACCATAATATAAATGGTATTTCAATATTATTTTTTTAGGAAATTTGATTGATCAAATCTATGATATATCTGTATTGTGGTATTATTTTCTGTCCATGGAGATTGTTTTCTTCACAGCTAAAATTACAAACTCTGATGACTTGTCACATAATCTGTGCGTTATTGTGTCAGTAAATAACTTTAAAGTCATGAAATAATTAGCCCATAAAGCGCCAATCACGACTGCAGCAGACGACAAATTTGCAACATCTTTCCCAATTTATAAAAAAAATAAGGCATGATATTACACGAGAAGCGTCTGCCAGAAGACGATTCTCATGAAATATCATGCCTTATTTGTTATTTTTGAAAAAATGGCAAAATTTGAAATCTGCTGCAAATTGTAGGTGGCGCTTTAAGGCAAAGTTATCATTTATCATTTTCAGAGAGGAGCAGAAGAAAATATATCAGACAGAATTCCTAGGTGTGGCTAACCATTTAACACAAAAGATGCCAAAAGTAACAAAGCCATTTGCAGAAGCGATCAAAGCCATTGTAAACATCATGGTGCAGGACTTTGAAGATGGAAATCAATTTGAAGTAAGTAATTTGTCTATTCAGCTAGATATGGAAGATTGCTACTGAAAACAACAAAAAACAGCAAATATCAAAAGCAAAATGGACGCTTATGATAAGGAAATGCCACAATCTCAGATCACATACGCGCAAATCACAATTGCCACAGATTTTGGGACATCTTATTATATTATATTATCTGAAACCACTGGGCCAATTGACCTCAAGTTCCATTGGAATACTCAAAAGGGTGGGAGAACCAAAGTTGGTTGAAATGGTCTTAGTCACATAACCATGATGGCCGCCACGCTGATGTACGATCAAAATCTTAAAAATCTTGTTCACCCAGAACCAGAAGGCACATGCCAAATAATGCCACCACCGCAAAATTATAATGGTAAAACCCTTTAAATATCTTCCAATGTCAATTGCGTTAGACCTTGGTACAAAGGATTAAGGAGGTGGGGCCTTCCAAGCCTTTTCAAATAATGACCCTAGGTTGAACTTGACCTACTTAACCGTAGGTCAAATTTTATTTCTATTGAAAAAAGGGAAACGTTCGAAAAGTTAATTTTTGAAAAATGCTGAAGCAAAAGTCATTATATTTTCTACTTATGTTGAATTTAATGGGACAATAACTTTAAATACGCCGCCAAATTTAGACCACAGCAAGGATAAATTTGTTTCCTAATGTAGTCAATTACGAATAATCTTAAAAAGTTGATTGTTCAATTAATGTTGAAGCCAATGTGATTTTACTTAACATACTTGGTTACCTTAATGAGACAACTACTAAAGATACGTACCTTAGGTTAAGGTTGGCTTTGATTATTCCGCAAAGGTCGCATATAGTAAACTGCCATCAATATATTTTCAAAATTTATCACTAATCACAATTCCAATATTTCATATTTTATTTGGAGCATTCACTAGATGAGACAATAAAATCAGTATTATATGGTCGAGATCACACATGAAAAAAAAATCCTAAACTTGTAAAAGATAAAAACTCTTTAAAAGTTTTTTCTTCTCCAAAATCATAGGTATTGATATGTAGCCATGAGGATTTTGGCTTTACAAAGCATATGTAACTCATTATCTTAGGTTGACCTAGCCATGTTTAGGGCATGGTCAAATTTGATTTAAGATGCATTTATATCGGACAAACCTTGGAAAAACGATTTAACACTGTTGAAGATAAAGTCACTATACATACTAGATATAATTAACCTAATGAGATAATGAGTATCGGTAACCACCAAAGGTCATGGTTGATCTTTAACCTTTCAGCCAAGGTAGCTTCTATGGATTTAAACATATTTTGTCTCAGATATAGGTGGACTGCTTGAAGTTGAATTTCATACAAAAAAGTAGGTGCGGATGAGCAGGAAATATCATAATCACACACTGCAGATCAACCCTTTGCACTGTGAGGAAGAGCTACAGAACACTAACAGTTACAAGACATCAGGAAGACACTTAAGATAAAGTAGCCAGATCCCTCATCCTAATCAAGATTTTTGCAAAACTAGAAAGGGCATTATGTACTGCATAACGAAACAAGGACCAAATACAGACCCTCCACAAACAATGGGAGCAACAATAAACAATGAATCAACAATAACAAAACCACCGTCTGAGAATGGACAGCAGCAGAAGCCACTTGGGGCTTAAATGTATTTTACTGGCGCCAAATCTTTGCCAACGAAAATGTTAAGCTCGCATAGAGGCATCTAACTTATAAAGTGTATCATCACAGAGAAACAATCTAATCAAATTAACACACTATGCTAAATTAAAGAAAAGGGCTCACGACTCACAAATAGTCCGAGCTAAATAAAACCTTAAGTTCAGCCATGGTGGACCTAGCCAAAGGCAAGCATCATGTGCCAACCCACCAATGAAAGCTTCATTGAGTCTGAGGCCTGACCCACCGTCGTGCAATTAAAGAGGAAACCATAGCTATAAAATGTGATTGGGTTAACAACCAATCATGCAGACTGTCGCATAATATCCATGTTATAATATTCCACTTTTCATAATGTGAAGCCTCCATCAGAAGAGACAACTGTAATATGACTTCAGTCTATACCACATTACCAAAATTGCTTCCATGTGATGTTTGGTAAAAAAACTATTCATAAAATGTCTGAGCCTGAACTAAATGGCTATCACCTTTGATCTTGGTATGTAACCATGATTGTAGCTAAGGGAAATGGGCATTACAAGGTTGGTTTCAATTGAAACTTTAAATATTGGACTTAGATTAATTGGGCCTCGACGTGAGAAAACCTGCCTTTGGGGTTTGTGAACAACAAAGGTGCAGACCAGCCTGTGTATCCGTGCTTACTGATCAGCGCCTTTGCTATTCGTTTTGTTTTGATATCATCATATCTAAACTGACTAAAGGTAAAATTTAATTTTTAGCTAGTCCCTGTAGCTGAGGCGACTGAATTTATCCTTGCTTTGTCTGAAACCCTGAAGACAGGTTTGGTTGTGTTTATGCCCAATTATTGCATTGTAAACATTAAGAAGATCTAAACTCTCGTGACACCATATTAGGTGGCTATTTCATGATCTTATTGTCCTCTGGTTAATTTACATCTAAAACATAGATTCATGCTTGCAGTGATTTGTAGCTAAATACATCACTGGCTGGTGATCAGTTGTTAAAGCGGATAAATCATGAACATGAAGACAGACAGATAGCGCTTTATTATGCAAGCGACAATTTGTTTCGATTCTAACACACAAACATATCAAAATATGAACGAATCCTTCAAACCTGATTTTGAGCAGAGTATTAGTATTTCCCATAGCGATTTTTTGGACTGAAATACGTACTTTTACATGTGTTTTGAACATCCTTTAGTTGTAAAAACGACGTTACGCTATCTATTGTTAGATGATGTCATGAAAATCAAACTGCCAACAGAATGGTGTCACAACAGTCCGTGCAGTGATTTATCAACCAATAAATACTGAATTAAAGACGATCAGTGTTAGAATATTGCATAAAGATCAATGCCACATGTTATTAAGGACAAGAACCCACCCATGTTACAACAAAGAAATTCATGACACTCAATACACTTGCTCTGGGCCAATAACATCATCATCATCATCATCATCATCATCATCATCATCATCATCATCATCATCATCATCATCATCATCATTCTATTCTGGCTTGGCCCTCGAAGACTGATAGTAACCCTTTGTATTCTGATGGTTTTCCTATACGGATAAACATATTAAGGAAGGGATTGTCCATCAAATGTTTTAAGGGGTCGAAGTACAAATTTCTAAATAATTGTGTACTATATCAGACTCTGTTAAGATTTTATTTATTTTGGCAAACTAGTGCAGACCCTAATAAAATAAAGCCAAATTTTATCTTGGCATTCCCTGTTAGTACTCCTTTAGGGGTTTCCGGAATACAAAGGGTTAATTAAAACTACCCACCGTATGTTGACAGTAAAACTGTGAAAAAATGTAAACATTTCGTAAAGTGTATGCAATAATAGTCATCAAACATTATTCTGCAGCCAAGTTCCTTGGAAGTGTTAATAATCTTGGGATTTTGGCTTGGTACAGTAAACCCTGTCTTTAGTGGCCACTCAAAAAAAGACCAAAATTGGTTTTTAAGACCAGCTATCGCTTAATGCAGGTCAAAAGTATTGCAGACTGCTCCAATGGGGGGGCATTCTGTAAACTTTCGACCTTCATTAAGCTACCATTTGCCATTAAGACCTTTGTTTTGTCTATTTTTGAGTGGCCGCTTAAGACAGGGTTTACTGTATTTAACATGTGCATCTAGACCAGGTGTGCGTAAATGGATAAAAACACTGTTTTGATCCCTATCTTACATGATATGAAAAGGGGCTCTTGCATGGTATGGGAAATTAACATAGGAGTCTGCCCACGCTTGGAATTTGATAATATTATGTTTATTAATTGTCTGGGGTATGACTTTTATATTTATGGTGCATATGAGTTTTTATGCAATTCCATTGCTAGTTTATGACGTCATGTATGATATCACTACAATACCTTAGGGTATCCCGTTATAATCATTTATAAAGTAATTGGCATATCATGTGACGGGCGCAGAAATGTTTTATTAAATAACTACATCATTGATAAGTTCGTTGATACTATACATGGCTTTGTATGTATTAGGATAGCGGGTGGGCATTCATTTTAATGAGATGGTACCCCAATTTTCAACTGTATATTTTGTATTCAGTCAAATTTGGAATTAAAATTTTTACACGTTGCGGTCTTTGTCAAGATACCATTTCAACATATAAACTTTCTATATATGTTAAGAATATGTAGACCAAATTTCATGAAATTCAAGGACCTGTTACATATTTTTTCAACTTGATGTAAACACATGGCCCTAATTCATAAAAATGTAAAAAATACAATAATTATGTTTCAGTGTAAAACATACTTGAATACTTGCTTAGTTTGAATCACCATGCTAGTACGTTTATTGGTAGAAGTTGATATGTTCAGTGTTTTTCCCTATTATTGATTGAAAAAAGAAAAAAAAACAATATTATTTGATATTAAGTGCTATGATTCTTATTTAATGAAGTGCTTACACAATAATATTACCCAAAACGATACAATATGGTGACACCGAACTTACCACATCTAGTTTCGAACGTTAAAACTACATCTTACCAATATTACACTTAATATGTAGCATTATTAAGAATTTAAATTCATACAGAAGAGAAACCTTATGACAAGTCAGTTCATACAGGAGAAGAACCTTATATCTATGGTTTTATAATTGTAAGCCTCATTGATAAACCTGGTTCACAAGAATAACCCCCTGTCAAACCTGTTGGTTAAAATTAGCCATTTTGGTCACACAGAACTCTTTGCTTTAAAGGTATTGCTAAATTAATGCTTAAATCTTCTCTGTTTATTCTGTTTTGTAAAACTGATGCTGATTTCCATCAAATGGCAACATTTATCCTTTGGCTGGCTGTATATTCCAGGCATACAGCTTCGTTTCTGGACCTCACTTATTCATGTAGAACACTGTTCTATTATATCTTTGATATGACTCTGTTTAACTTAATCCTGGTCACGGCACCAAAATGTGGTTCTCTAGTTCAGTTGGGATGTGAAGGAAATATTTGGTCTTCTTGTTTTCATACGTTTATTGATAGGATATTATGTTTCTTAAACAATATCATGCAGGACTTGAGGAAGTGATACACATTGTCTTGGCCCAATAGTGCCATGACATGGGGCCATGACCTTTGGCATTTCCAGCCATTGAATCATCTGAAATTGTCTAAACATGTCTTTCTTTAAGAAAAGTGGAAGTAGATTTAAAAAACCCTCCTTCTGTCGAGTTATTGGTTCATTTCAACTAAATAATTAATTTTGCTATAACTGACCTATACCCATAAGAGGTAGAAAATGACAAAATTACCAGTTTTGGATTTTCATGAAATTTGGCTCAGATCAGCAGGATATATATGGCATGTTTTTGTGATAATATGATATCTTGACAAAGACTAAAACATATCTATCTTTGGAATTTAATGTTGAATGTTTTGTAAATTTTTGAATAAAAAATATTGAAATTTTATAATCACTTCTTCAGAAAACGTAAACCATAGTTTATTCAAATGGTTTCCTGGTATTAATATAATGCCTATGGTATTTTGGATTCAATCTAGATGACAAATCATAGAAATAAACAAAACTATAGATTTAGGACATGGAAATTTAGAGGCAGGTGCCACCTCAAAGGTGGAGTACGTCATGGTTGCTTCCTAAGCCTTATTCTTAACTATCTAGTTCAATAAATACATTTTCATAGTTTGCATATAATGAGTCATTATTATGCAAAGTTTAAAGAAAATCCATGCGTGGGCACAGATGCAAGTATCCCTTTAGCAGAGTTATTTTCATTGTAAGATTGAGGTCTACTTTTGGAACTATTGCAAAACATTTCATCATGTTGTTTCAGGGTGTGGAAAACCCAGATGAGCTTAAGAAGCACATAAGCACCGTAAAAGAATTAGTTTTGCGCCGATCATATAAGAAGGATAGCACCATAGACAGAACAGCTGAGGAAATCTTGGAAAAAATGTTTCGCTCCATCTTGTAAGTGTTGAAACATTATAAGTATCTGTCATGATGGTGAGATAGAACAGTTCATCCCAAGGAACGGTTTTTCTATCCAATCCTCACACGATAAATATATTTTTTCTTGCTCAACATTACAGTGGATAAATACCAATATTTTGGTTTAGAAAGGCTCCAAGAACTTCCTGATCATGCTGAAATGGGGCATGATATGATTCCCTCACTTAAACATAACACTGACGTCATTTGACAACAGTGTGGGTGAGTTCCAAGACAACCGATGTACAGTCCTAATATTTCTTTCTTTGTTTGATGCTTAACGTCCTAGTCAAGAATTATGGTCATGTTGGGATGGTAAGTTAACCTTACCACACTTTTTTTCCTAAGCAAGCTTGACTAAGCGGTTAACCAGTGCACAATGTAAGATAAGAATTTTTATCCCAGGGTAAAATCTCAGATGTGCGTATCTGGTGTGCTAGAGCAAGTGTTCTTGGTTTGAAATCTCTTTTTTTGTGGGTTTATTTTTGCATGTTTCTGTTAGACACTCATCTCTTCGCAGAAGAGAGAGATGGTTGCTTTGCTTATTGTATAACTGTGTGTTCAATTCCTAATGGAGTTGATATCCGGTCCGTGTATGTAACAATACCTAGTCATATTCACTTGTTTTCTTTGACTGCAAATATTTATTTCATGTATATGACAAAATGCACATCTTTCAATTTGGTCATTGTAAATAAATTTTTACACCACAAACCATCAAATAAACATTGATTTCAAATGTATCATTTGATATAATGAAAAATATATGATAAAATGATAAATTAGTAAGTTGACAGTACAAAAATTAGACATTCAAATTCTTCTGCTTAATCAGCGGTTTAATTAAATATTTAGTGAAGCAAGAAGTGAATTACTAGAATATGACATAATAACAAATAGCAAACAAACCTATAAAACCAAGAACAAAGCACAGAGCACAGTTACCCAAGTAAGCTAATAAGACAGCAACAAGTAAGAGCACAAACAGTGATGTTACCACTTACCAAACAATAAACTTTCAGTATACTTTTTCCACAATGAAATTTATTATATCCAATGAAATCAGTATTTCACAAGAAAACAATTGAAAAGTAACAACCTTAAATTTAGTCAAGTGGATTTATGAGCTACTGTAAATTCACTTTTTAGTTTGTTTTATTTCAAATATCAAATTAATAGCGATTGAAAACACTTTACCATTTGAAAAAAACAAGTGGGTAAGGCCAGAAGAATACTAATGCAAAGTAGGAGACTCTTACTTTCTCTTACAAATGCCTTTGATATCGAATATAAACTTAGTGGGGGTCATAGACAGACTCTCTGGCAGTTCTATTTTGTAGTTGAAAATCCACATGATATTCAGATACAAATCTTAATTTTCAGTCCACCATTAATGGATTCAGAAGCAGAGTCTGATTCAGATTCAGAATCTGAACGAAGACCAAAGAAGGATAAAAGGTAAATATATATTTAAGTGAGTCAAAATGTCAAACAAAAGCTACTCCTAGACTAGATGTAATTGTCTGCACAACAAATATTAGTATACAAAACATGTAATAGCATATTTTCTTATCCATTAGTTGTAACATATGTTTCAGGTGCTCAAAACTTTTGAGTACTCACAACACACGTTTTGGTTGAAAATATTGTCCCTTATCTGGAGGCCTGTTACAATTCGGATTATCTGGAATTTACTTCATTGTATTTGTTATAATGGTAATTTTTTTATAATGAATATTTAATAGCAAATTACTTAGGATATTAATCTGACAGTATACATGACTTCACCAAGGGCAACATACTGTTGAATTGTGATTTTTTTTATCAAGCACTTGAAAATTTGGTGCTGATGCATAATCGCGAAGATGAGAAGCAAATGCATAATCTTCTCAGAGTCTTAACTACTAACACACACAAAGCCTGGAATTAGATGAAAGCTCAGGCAAAGTTTTAAATATGGGACTCAAATGGGAAGCTTCCCAAGCCTATTTAAGTATAGACTTTAGGCATAAATACCATTTTCTGAATAGATGACCAGTTTAGTTATACTTAATTGTTGATGATATTCATTATCTTATCACCTAACATTTCAAGGTATCATACAGTTTGTATTCTGATATAGAGCAAAAACTTGTGAGTATGACCAGGAAATGCCACAATACCAGACCACAGACCAATCCACTGCATAGCGAGGAGGAGACATGGGACAGAACACAGACTACCACATGACAGCAAGAACACAAACAAAGCAAAGAAACTAGTCGCCCTTCCCCAGCAATATGATTGCAAAAGTAGTAATGACACTAAGAGCTATGTTTCACAGCAAGGACACCGCACAAAGTCTGATTACAAACAAGGCATCAACAACAACAGAATCATCGCATGAGAATGGACAGCAGCTGAGGCAAACAGTGATTTAAATATATTTTACTGGTCAAATCTTCACCTTTGATTCTGCTGTTGGTTAAACAAAATATTTAGCTTGCATAAAGCTTTCTTAACTTATACAATGTAGTAAGTGAGAATGATCAGGAAATATCACAATCACAAACTGCAGATAAACCTATTGCACCACCCACGAGGAAGAGCCACACAACAGGAAGACAGATTAAGCCAAACAACGAACTAGTATGACACAACGAAACACAGAACAACCACAGAATCCCATAATGAGAGTAACAATCAACAATAAATCAACAACGACAGAACCACATTTAAGATTTGACAGCAGCCTAAGCCATTGGGGGGCTTAAATGCATTTTACTAGTACCAAATCCTCGCCCTAGATTCTGCTGTTTTTGAAGCACAAATATGTTAAGCTCGCATGGAGGATTCCTGATTATCGCAATGTATCATCATGATGGAACAATCTCATCAAATTAACATATTATGATGAACCAAAGAAAATGGCTCATGACTCACAGATTATCAGAACAGAACAGAACAGATTATTTATTTGACGTAAACTATACAGCTTCTAGTCAATCAAATACAATTATGATAATTTACATATCAAGGTCACAAATACTTTTAAAATGCTTAAATCAGAGCTAAAGAAAGCCTTAAGTTGAGCCACAGTGGGCCCTGCTGCAGATAAGCACCAGGCACCAACCAACCGGTTAAAGCTTTATGTCAGAACATATAAATGAAGATATAAAAAAAGGAGTTTTCTCATGCCCAAATCAACCAATTGACCCCTCATAATACATAATGGACCATCCTGACTTTATTGTATTTAGGTTTATGAAATTTTCCATTGGCCTAAAAATGGTTAGTTAGTCGGCTCATTTGTTGTGTTTTCCAAGGATAGAGATACCTCTTCTGTCAGCTGTATTTGATGATATGATGCAACTCCTTGTTGACATGAACAACAACCCCAATGCCCAGACAGAAGGTGGAAATATATTCACTGTGTATGAAAGGTGGTTGTTTGAAACAATGGGCCTCATGTTGGTAAGTCTATACCAGAAGTAATAAATTTATAATATTTGATGACATTACATTCAGAGAAACATATACTATATTTTGATGTACGTTGCCATGAGAGTAACTAAGCAGAGTAGGAACTTACCAAAAGATGATAGCTCTTGGATGGTTAAGTTTTGTCAGTTACTTAAATAAGGTCAATTTTAGACTTAATTTAGTAGTCACAACAAAAGATCATTTTTCTGTGGTATAATTACAGAAAAGTGTGTTGTCACAGGGGTAACTAGGCAGGTTCACAAATTGATTCATCAAAAGGGTTACTATATACCTCACAAATCTTGCCATCATGAGTCAACTATACAGCTTCTTGGTGGAAAGCTATATGCTGAGAAGTAACACACAATTTTAAAAGAATCAAATAGTCACTATATATGATTATTTTTCTTAAATAGCATACATTTTGCTTTAACTCAATTTGTACTGGTTAAAAATGAATATGCGTTTTCACCTTCCTTTTTCAAAAAACTGCTTTTGTTTTTCTAACAGAGACCTTCGCCAGATATCGTGAAAAGCTGTGCTCATATGATATCAAGAATAGTCTCAAAAACTAAAATGAATAAGGAAGCTGAAAAGATGATCAAAGAAGCTATAGTACATGTAATTTATCACACGTAAGTATAGGTTGCAACATGTACACAACAAAATAGATTACTTATTGACTTATCAGCTAACAAAAATATCAATCAGACATTTAAAGCCACGTCATAAGAAAACAAGTGAACATGACTTGAAGTATAGGCACTTAAGTCAGACACTATCTTTTGCAATAATTTTGAATTTGAATTTAAAGTGGACAATTAGATGTAAGACAAACATAAATATTTTTGGAAGTTTGCAAAGGATTTCACAAAATATTGCAATAGGATCGAATTTTTACACTTCCATAGTTTTATGCTCTATAATTTTCCCTTCTTGTTACTAGGGTGAAATGGTTCAGTGACAACAAAGCTGTGTTATACTAACATAAACACTTTATGACAATGCTTAAATATTGTATTTTAAGAGTTTGGTACATTTCTTCTGCTACAAAACAGGTCCTAATCTTTTCATTGAACGTCTTTTGTCATTTGCATGAATAAATTTTTCTGAATACTTAAAGTTTCTATTCAAGATTACGTTTGGATCCTTTAAAATAATTTTACTATCTGAAGGTGAGCTGTGGGTGCTTATGTTTTATTATCCAGCCAATATCTCATTATACTCATAGAAATTAAGGCTAATAAATACAAACCATATATATACAATTTATGTTGACTTGAACAGGTATTTCAAACTAGCCATAATTGAATAATTAGTAGTTAATATATTTTACAGACCAGAGAATGGCACTGCTTATGTTATAGAGATGCTGAATGCAATTATTCTGTCTGAAAAGGAGAGCTTTGTTGACCAAGGAATCAATGTGATAAAGAACCTTAAGAAGTTTAAATCAAGAATCCTGGACTGGAAGGTAATGCCTTAATATTATCATACCCATATAATTACAACTGTCATAACATTTATTGAGATCCGCTAATCTGATTGATCAAGAACGGTCATCTGATCGCATTGACCTGTATTTCATTTTTCAATGAACCCGGTCCGTATTCATGAGGGGGCGGGGCCATTCACGACAGAACTACTTTTGTGATACTGTGCAATGCTTCTTTGAAGAGAAATGGACAGCCTGCAACTACTGACACTTTACCTTGCACTTGCACCTTTATTTTCAGGTAGAGAAGCAAAGATTAAGTTACATATGACGCCTAAATTAACAGTAGTCATATCAGCTGTCTGCTGCCATGCGCGGATCCAGGAATTTTTGTCGGGGGGGGGGGGGGGGGGGGGGGGGGGGTGGGGGGTCCACGTCAATCTGACAAAAAAAGCTCTGACAGCGTTGTTTGTTTGTTTTTTGCTTTTTTCTTAGTCCTCGGCTTATTTTACAGTAGTCATATGATCAATTTCAAAGAAAAATATCATTTTTCAAGGTTCCGGAGGGGGTCCAAATTTTTCCAGGGGGTGGGGGGGATACGGAATACAATTGCTTATTCCCGATATTGCTTATTCCCTATAGAAACCCAAATAACTTGTGATTTTCAAGGGGGGTCCGGACCCCCTGCCCCCTCCCCTCTGGCTCCGCACTTGGCTGCGATCTATTTAGTTTCCCATTCCGCAAATGATGCGATCGCCTCTTGCACCTGTGGCTGTGCTCGTTCTCCTGCAACTTCGTTGTTTGTTTTCAGTCGATTTCCGCAATAAAATCGTTTCTTGAACTTACTGCATGACAGTTGCCTGGGTTATCCAACATCTTTTGCAATTCGCCTTTGCTTTCTTCAATCACTCACTAAAGATAGCTCAATTTCTTTTTGCTGGGGGTCATTTCTTTTCCTTTCCAAGCCATTTTGACAGATGATGCTTTTCATCACCAATGTAAATGAATGACGTCATATCCGATGACGTAACTATTATACACATTCTAATGAACACCCGTGTTAAGTTTTTTCGGTTGTCACTAGGTAAAATCGAGATTCTAATCTTTAAAACGTAGTTGTTTATTTTCAATTGGAGAACGGCCGCCATTTTGATTTTTTGAACGTCGCGACCGTAACGTCTACATACGCACGTCATAGTCTAAATGCGCGAAACAAACTAATAGCTGGAAATGTATTTTTTTTAAGGAAAACATATTTATAAATACTGCATAAGAATGAATAAAGAAGAAGTTGTAATTATAAGAATTGAAAGTTATTTTTCTGCGTTTCACTGAGGTATGAAATGTCGTTTAAATTACATCTAATTTTAGCATGAAAACCTTCGGTTTTCATGCAAATTAGATGTAATTTTCCCGACATTTCATACCTCAGTGAAACGCAGAAAAATAACTTTCAATTCTTAAATATGGACAGACCCAGAGGGGAAACATGGGTCTAGAGCCCTGGAAAATCACAAGTGGGTATAGGTTTCCTTAGAAATTCTTGTAATGGCCCCTCTCGAGAAGCAATACAGCACTCTTTAAAAAATATGTTGATGACTGAAGAAAGTTAATAGGACCAAGCCCTTAAGAAAGTCTTGATCTTTGCTTGAACCTTATCATTCCAATACATTTTTGTGCTGAAGATCTCAGCTCGTAATTCCAGCTGTATATATTCAAATGCACACAGACTTCTTTTATTTAGGTAGCAAACAGTTTGAACCAAGTCACACTGCCTCTTAGAAGAAGCCTGATCTTGGTCCATATTGTTTGCAATATAGGCTACCAAAATATATCAGCAGATTAGAAAGTTGATGACATTTGTAAATAGAGAAGATATAAAAATAGAAATTTATGAAAACGTAAAAAATGATAATTAGAGGTTGTAAATTGTTATAAAGTGATAAAAGTTGGGCCAATAATAACAGGGTACCATTTACTTTTAAAATACTTATCTTATTAAAATAGTAATTGAGTATGATCAGGAATTACCACAATCACAAACTTCAGACAAACTCATGGCACCGCCATTCAGAGCCACGCAACAATCACCAGACACCAGGAAGACAAATTAAGCAAAGCAAAGTTTGAGTTTATTATCCTCGCAATAAGATGTTAAGAGTACTTAGAAAACCCATCTTACCTAGATCTATATTCCAAAGCATGCCAGCTTAAACAGGTATTATGTAGTAATTAGTTTTCCATCTACTGTAGATTTGTTTCCTTCCAAACCTCCTATCGCTCAATTTTGTTGATAAGAAGCATTCAGAAGTCTGTGTGTGCTGAAGTCCAGACTATATATTTATGTCATTTCCATATTTAATAGGGTAAAGTCAGGTAACGTCCAATAGCGGGTGAGTGGGGACATACATTTGCAAAAAGTGGAAATCCATATGAGACCGCCTCTTATGAGCCGCCTCGTCTGGATTTTTACCATTTGCTTATTGTTATTCCAATAACTAAAATATCAAACGAACAAGAGAACTGTCCGAATTAAGCCCGCCATCCAAATTTAGCCAACTTTTCCCTAATGTCATTTAAGGACACAATCCACAACTTCAAGGATAACCAACATACTTTCCAGTGCACTAGCTGTTTATAAATAACTGAAGACAACCCCTTTTTAAAAGACCCTCTCTCTGACAAGACAAATCAAACCCAATTGAGCTTGTCCTGAATTGCTTAGTGAATAAAATGTATTTTCACCTGCTGAGAAAGGGATCTCATTTGTGATGTCTAATTGTGAAGTTGTCACTTTCCCATTGGTATAGTGCGACCAGCTAACAAAGCCTGGGCGTGTCAGACAGAGCTGTGTCATACACTGTCAAATAAGACTAGTCTACAGTGAATCAGGTGTAATAGACTCTGACGCTTTACTCCTGCAACCAACTGAAGCGCAGACGACAAGGGAGACCAACTTTATACGTTAGCATGCCTGGTAAACGTTTATCTTTGGTATCCTGCTGGGGACCTGCTGCATTTCATTTTCCAGGTTGGATATATTGTGAATGTTTTGGAGGAGGGTAGGTTTGCACTTTGTTCAAATTCTGTCTGTGTTGCAAGACTTATTCATTTTTAAGCCTGATACAATAATAATAATTTACCAATTAGAATTCAGCGGAACAAGGGTCAAGTATCTGGATCATGAGAAAAGGGCATACCAACATGAGATTTGGTCTTATGGCATATCTGAAAAGGCTCTAATAATCGCTCATTTTGGCATGTCCAGAGAGACTAGATGTCTAAAAGTTGTTTGGAGTCTTCTTCAACTTGCATACTTTGTTTATGAGAGGATGGAAAGCCCTGGCAAGGTCATGCCTACATGCAGGCTTGTCAGAGCCTTTACCAAACGCCCATGTGATAATAAACATCATCTTTTGTGCTGACCAAATTATAGTATTAATTTTTCATTGCGGACGATTATTTTATTTTCTGATTCAGTATTATAATTCGAATAGGTAAAATTTGGATACATTGTCAGAGCGCATATATCTAGTCAGTCTCCTTGTTATCCAAATTAATTTGAGATGCCCTTTTCTCACAATGGGCTCAAAACTACTACTGGTATATACAGAATACAATCTGTCTAACTGATTTTAATATGGAAATGTCCACGTGTGTGTCTTTGCTAAGAACTGCCCATACTCTCTTAATTGGTCAGACTATATCCTGCGTCATGTGTGGTGCTTGGTTGTATTGATTCCTGATCTTTGCCCTCTTTCTTATTTTTGAAAGAAAAAGAATTAAACCTAAAGAACAGTGAATGAAAGAAGAAAAGTGGCAAACATTGCAATGAAAAACTGTTTTAGTCCACATGCAGGGTTTTTTCGTTTGCCCAGTCGCTCTGTTTTTTTCTAAAACTAAACCAGCTTAAACTATACGTAGTTGCCAAATTTAAATTGACAATGAATGAGTTGACTGTCAAGACAAAAGCAACAACAAAAAAACACTTGCACCCTTTTTGGAAGCTTTCACCCCAATATACTCAAGACATCTTAAGGATATACAGAATGTTAACCTCACAGGGAGACTTGCAAGCTTTCTTACTTTCATAGCTTATGCAATGCATCAGCACAGGGAAACACTTATATAAAATTAACATATTATGATGAAACAAAGAACTTGGCTCTTAAATCACTGACAGTTAAAAGTCAAGACAACCACAAGTTGAGCCAGGTGGGCCTGGCCAAAGACAAGCATCAGTTCAGTGTCATCATTGAGTCTGAGGTTGACTTGGTGTATAAATTGAAGAAGATTGCTGGCTCTCATAATTTTCAGCGCAGTTTATTAAAATAATTTCCCATTATAAAAGGATTGGCTATAACATTAATGTATTGCAACAGACTGCATGCTTGGTGGTCAACTCAATCAGGGTTGATAAATTTGCTTTTCTCTTTAATTGCATGCCAGTGGATTGGACTTCAGACTCTATGACGGTTCCGAGTTAAAAACTTATCTTATTATGAGATGGTAGGAGCCTGATGTTTTGGCTGTTGTCAGGCCCACCCCGGTATTCAGTTTTATGTAAGGTTGAGTCCTTGCCTTTGCTTTTTCTCCTTTTTATATCTTGATATATATTTTCTAGAAGATGATACATGGATAAATTTGGGGTCTTTCATGCAAACCAAACATTTATGTGTCTAGATCCGCATCTGAACTAAGGGTGAGGTTGGCGTGCTGTGAAACAGGTTTAAGACCTCCAGTAAAATATTTTACTGACCTTTCCAAGGTACTTCTTTTGTGGATCATTTGTGTTATTTATGTCTTGTGTTTGTCATGCTTTTGCGTCTGTCTGTTGCTGCCTTGTGGTCACCTGAATGGTAAGGGCTGACCTCTTGGCTCTTGTTTGTGGTGTTTATTGTGATTTTGTTACTTTCCTATTTTGTATCCTGGGACAGGTGTGGTACTTGATTGTATTGATTCCTGATCCTTGCTGTCTTTCTTACTTTGACCCACCATGATGTTATTAAACAGGAAACCATACCTAAAATCTGTGGTTGGGTTTATGACCAGACATGCAGACTATCACATAATATCAAACTCTTCTTTTTTTCTACACACTATGTTTGGAAGAAGAAAAAGGTTCAGACACAAAAGCTGACCCCACTGCTCACATAATAGCTGACATTATGAATAAATCAGCAGTAATATGAAAGCTTGCAAAATTAACTATTTGTTTTTTTTTATTAGAAACATACTGATGGAGCCAAAAAGTTGTTAGACAATGCAGATGCCAAGCACCGTAAAAAGTCTCAGGGTGTAAAGAAGAAAAAGAGGAGGCGCAAGTATTCAGATGATGAAGACTCAGACAGTAATGAAGAAGAAACACGTACCGTATATTTAGACTTCAGGCATGATTTAAGTGAGCAACTCAGGTAAAGAATGCTAGAAAAAAGTAAACTTCAAACATGTAACATAACAAAACAGAGGGGATCACAAATGTATTTGCATGCGTTAAAATTTGCTGGGTTCCAAAGAAACTGTTTGAACACTGTTTGCAGAGTTGGGGTCGATTACATGCAAATGTAATCGATTACAATTACAATTACTTTGAAATTTCATGATTACTGATTACAATAACAATTACTTTTTTTTTAAATGTAATCGATTACAATTACAGATTACATTGCAAAGTAATCATGATTACTTTATGATTACTTATGATTACTTTTGACCAAAAAAATAACTGTATTATATTTCAAGACTCAATAGAATGGTATCCCTGAAGAAAGCAAAACTTAGCTATGGTTCTCAATTCTACTTACAGAGCTACAAGGTTTACTATATGAAATAAAGAATAAAACAACAGTATTCATAAATTCCTTATTATTCTACACATTTGATCAGCTCATTATCTTAATGTATTTGCAAGATATCCATGGTACAGTCAAAATAGCCATAGTTGGCTGTTATAAGTTCTGTAAGGTCAACCTCAACATTTGACCATTGTTTTACATGCATCATAAATAACACAGTTCCATGTGCTTTCAGATTTATGTTTCTGTGGAAGGAGAAATGAAAATAAAAATTATTCAAAATATCTTTTTAGTAAAGTAGAAATCAGCTACAACTTATGATATGTTTACAAAGTTAAATAAATATGAAGCACCTAGAACTCTGCTATTTAAAACAAAGAAGTTTTTAATATGACTAAGCACTGTTCTTAATAGTATTTGTAGATTTCAATCTTCATGTGGACTTGTATGGAGTTCTTTTTAAGTTGATGAAACTCTCTCATATAAAAAAAGTGAAGCTCAGAGTTGTTCATGATGAGAAAAATTAAAACAACAGTATATGCAAAATGTAGAGCAAAAGGCACCAGATAAAGTTATAAAACCCTGATTTGTTCTAATCATCTATTATGTGGATCTCCATGAAATAATCTTATCAGAAAATGCTTTATAGATCTAGGTAAATGAAAGATTTACACAAAATTTTGGTGATTTGTTTTTTATCTGATGCACACAATGCCACACATTGCACTGCACACTGGTCACTCAATGACCAGGCCCTGATTACTGTTGAATAGATATTTAATTTATTCAACAATAATCAGGGCCTGGTCTTTAAGTAACCAGATACATGGAGAAAAACACATTAATCCAACAGCTTGGTAACACACTTGAGCACTGAATTACTTGGAGCACATTTTATTTAAAAAAAAATAATGAGCACTGAATTATAGGAAGCACACTTTATAAAACCTTATGCACAAAACAAACATTACAAACTGCACAGTGAAGATATTGATGAAACTCTCAGTGCCAGAGGCCATGGCCTGACCATTAAGTGGTCAGTCATATCCTGAGATTCACTTATCCATTTTTATAACTTATTATTAATCCAAATTTTATCGAGAACATATTATAAATCAAATACAATGAACTTGAGATTAAAATGGTGTATTTTTGAACTATTCACATATCATTCCTTAATTTCCTCACTTAGTCACTTGTTTTCATGTTTGACAACTGTGCATTGCACTTAATCATCATTAGCCTCTCAAATGTCTGATCTTTCATAAGACATCTCTCTGGACGGAATAGTTTTCCAGCTATGCTAAATAGTCTTTCAACTAAAGCAGAGCTTGCTGGAATAGCTAGGTATCTAGCAGCTATAGTTGACAGAACTGGAAAGTTGGATTGCTGAGCCTTCCAGAATTCTAATGAGTCGCTTGACATGTCAGTACATGGTTGATTCAGGTAGTCTTTAACCTCAGATTCTTCCCCTGAACTGGTTTGGGTGACCATAGTGGTTACTGGTGCCATGAAACTGAAGAAATCATCGTCTAATTTTGCTGACTTGGAGACTGGTGACTTGATTTTCTCTTCTGAAGGATGAGTCTGGATAGCTGTTGATGCTTTCTTGATGAAGTCAGCTTCAATCCTTCCACGTTTTTCAGCTTCACACCATCTTAATTTGAAACGTGGGTCTAACACAGCAGCAGTTAAATACACCTCATCAGATTCATAGTGTGATAGTCCTTGTTCTATGGATGTCTTCAAAGTTGTCACCATCTTATTGCTGTATGTTGCTGAAATATGCTGGAGTTGATGCTTCAAACCGAGTGTCACTGGCACTGTTAAACTAGCTGATATGTAGTTGTCTTGCTGCACCATATTAGTAGCCTTCTCAAATGGAGTTAGAATGATACATAGCTCATGAAGAAGCTTCTTCTCATAGGCTGTGAGTTGCTGAACGTCCAGTAGTTTGATCTTTTCATCTGGAGCTTCTAGGACAGATCTAATTATTTTGAGTTGAGAATTCCATCTAGTTGCATTTGCAGCTTGAAGGCGCTTCTCCCCTTCCAAGATATCAGTGGCGTGGATAGACTTTCTCACGTGGCTTACTATGTTTGAAGCTTTTGAGATGACATTCTTTAAGTGCTGAGATGCATCTTTCAAACCATCTTTCACTACAAGTTGCAAGCTGTGAGCATAGCATCTACTATGTGTTGGTAGACATTCAGTAAGGGGATCTTCATGACTGCTACTCTCTTCACTAGAGTCGGGACTGTCATCTTCAACATCTGAATCATCATCCTTGTTAGCTTCCTTCTCTGTGACATATCCTGGCAGTGAGAGGTCAAAGGCCCTTGTCATGTTGGATGCATTATCTGTAACGATGGTCATTATCTTCTCAGAAATCTCATATGCAGAAATGGCCTCCTCATATTCAAGTCTAATGTTTTCAGCTGAATGCCTCCCTTTGAATCGCTTGCATGCTATCATAACAGTCTGCATAGTCCAATCCAGAATAAAGTGTCCAGTGATCCCCAAAAAACCCTTCATCTGTCTATTTGACCAAAGATCTATGGTAAGGCAGACACTTGGTGCGTTCTGTAGACTTCCTTTCAGGTTGGCTTGAACTGATGTTGATTTTTCTTCTAAATGTTTAGTGGACAAATGTTTTCTACTGGGAAGCTGATAGCGAGAATCAAGTATTTTCATTAGATTACTAAAGTATTCACTCTCCACAACAGACAATGGGACTAAATCACTGGCTATATACAAAACAAGTGCATCTGTGATCTGAACTTGACGACGATCAGTTGAGCTGTACTTTGACTCTGGTCTAGCAAATTCTACCATAGAAAGTTGGTTAGATTTAGAATTTGGAGAAGCTGATGAACTGGGTGTTATCTGGTTCAGAGAAAGATAGACATCTCTGTGTTTTCTCTGAAATGAGTCAAACAGAAAAAAAACTTTCAGGGATACTAGCCTATGTTGGTATTGCATTTGTTTTACTGTTGGCCAGATAATAGTCAGTGAAGATCCTGATCAGACTGAACAACTGCTCTCTCTGATGAAAGTTTCTAAACTGCATCTACGTCCCATAAAATAACATTGAGTCATACCATTAAAGCATGCTGAATGAGGTATGGGCTCTTTTAATTTGATGATATACCTTATAAAGAATTTTGGATTTTATCACTTTTTATCATTTTCAGAGAACATGTCTACTGAAGTAAATTAGTCCAGATCCCATTATTTATTACCTAATAATTTGGATTTTTTAGTTTAACCTGATAATTGGAACACATTTATTATGTTTCATGTATAAAAAGGATGACAAAATTATGTAGGATAGGATCTTCTGCAGATCAAACCAAAAACTAAAAATGAGATCATATTCAGCAGGGAAATGGTCAAGATTAAACACTTGCTGAAAGGTGTTAAAACTAAACTGTCATAAAAGTTCCTCAAGGATTACATAGACACTTGAGAAAAGGGTCCTCATTTCACAGGGTGGGTAGTCACGTGGTTTCTGTTAGGATACACTGTACAGAAAAATGGCGGACTTCTTTCCACACCGATGTTTTAAGCAAAAGTAAGTAGATATTTCTGAGTGTTTATTCATCTTTACACAGAAAATTATATATCATTTTCCAGCCCCCATTTTTCCCCGATCTAACGATACCAGGATATCCTCATAAAGCATTATAGACAAATTTTTCAGAAAGATGGAATTGGACAGGGAAAGCTTTTGACTTTAAATATGTATCTGATGAGATAATGTCAAATCTGAGCATCCAACTGTATTTGCCATACAAGGGACCTTTTTCTGCCTGTTGTATATTTTTGCTAAACTTTTATCTTGCTAGATAATATTGCATGTTTTTTGTCATCTGTTCATATTCTTTCAAAATATCCTTCTTTTGGAGGAACATAAGGTGGCATCTCATCAGGGTCTGCACTATTTTTAAGATACAAAAGATCAGTATCAAGTAATTTGAGTTCAGATTTGGCCACCTGATTGAATCCAAACTGTTTGCATAGGATATCAGCAGACGACAAAAGTTATTTTTTTTCATCCACTAAAATATTTGAAGCCTCATAGATAAACAGTGTGAACCCAGATCAGACTGCTCCTGTAGGAGAGTCTGATCTGGGTCCACAATGTTTGTCTCCCTGCTTATGTTAAATAGACTTTTTCAGATGCAGTTATTTTGCTGGCGTTTTAAGGACTAAATAATGACTGAGGTAGTGGCACAAGATGATACAGTTACTTTTGAATAAAACCACGCCTCCTTTACAGCTTTTACCTATGTCTATGGTTGACAAGCCCTAATTTCGCATTCATGAGGTGCCGCCTTTACAGAAAGTGAAAAGTCAAGTAATACCCATTCACTGTTGCAGGGATAGCATCAGTATCAAAAAGTTTGAAAGTGGAATTTCATCAGGGCCTGCACTTTTTGTTAAGACGCAAACAATCAGTATCAAATAATTTGAGTTCAGATCTGGCTCAACATTTTGTTGGGCCTGATTGAGTCCAAACTGTTTGCATACATTATCAGCAGACGACAAAAGTTGCCACCAGCAGATAACAGGTTAATCTACTAACACTTTCATACAGACATTTTTTGCAAACTGTCTCCTGGGTGAAATGCAACATATGGTGGCATTTCATCAGGGTCTGCACTATTTGTTAAGATAGGAACAATCTTGAGGGACTGAAATACATCATTTTATTGAAATTTTGACGGGTACAAAAATACCAAATGAATACTTCCATACTTATTATATTAATATGTACATGATGTATGGGATAATCCAGCTAAATGGAAAGTGAAACTGTTGGACACTCCTGAATTCCTGAAATAATTTCTGAAAAAAATCAGCAGACCACAAAAAGTGTTAGAGGAGATGAAAAAAATGTTACATATTCAATGCTCTACAGATCAGGGCTCATATAGTTATTTTGGATCAGTCTAGAAGGTAGAACTCATTTTGAGAAATAATGACTATAAAATCTATAGCATTTCTTTGACTGAAAACAATATATTATAGAAAATGGGTATTTTTTACTCTTGTCCTGTGGAGCCTAGGTTAATCCTTTTTTAAATACTGTAGATCCAGATAAACTGGCTTCTGACAAAGCCATCTGATCAGGATTCACACTGTTTTCAGATCGGATCCAAAATACATGCTTACCATTGGAATGCTACAGGTTAACAGGATAAAAATTAGGGAAGAGTATATAAAAAAAATTAGCACAAATTAAAAACTTTTCTTCCTGTGCCCCTGGAAATTTTCATGCATTTTTGTTGTCTGCTGATCATTTTTAAAATCAACTTTTTTGAAAAATTCTTTCATGAATACCATCAGTGTGTCAGATTGGATACAGATCAGGCTGGAAATGTTGTCGGGCCTGATCTGGGTCCAATCTGCTAGCAAAGATTATGATCAGACAACACTAATAGGCAATGAGTTAAAGTAATAATAATAATAGTATACATACCTTCAAATAAGTAACAAAGTTTGATGTGGTTTTCACTGATCCTGATATCAATGATGTACAATGCTTACACTTGGCTTTCACAGTTCCAATGGAGCCTAATGGTATCTCAAAATGTTCAAACACTTTAGCTGACATTTTAACACAGAATTTTCACTACTATTCCAAGGATCAGAGTTAAAACAGATATGTAACTTTAAGAAACAAAGTGTGAATAATAAATAAGCAAAGTTGAGACAAAATTATATGTACTCTCAGTTTTTCACACATTTAAATGAATAATCAGGATCAAAAGCAATTATCCAATTAGATTAACAGCTATTAAAAAGTTTCTTCCATTAATTATTTTCATAAAAAGTAATTAAATTCCAAACAGACTTTAATATCTTTGATCTTTTGTTGGTAGCATATTCACATTCCTTGCTTCAAACAACCATTATTCTCTTTGATCTATTGCTGGTACCTGTCACTGTACAATTTACAACAGTTTTTTTTAACCAGTTTCATATTTTTTTTGTAAAAAAAGCAAAAGTAATCATAAAGTAATCATGATTACAGGCTATTATGCAATGTAAGTGATTACATTACTATTACTTGTAATCATAAAAATCCACGATTACAGATTACTTTATGATTACTGAAAAAATTTATCGATTACATGTAATCGTGATTACAGATTACGATTACCCCATCTCTGACTGTTTGAACATATCCCAAGCATCAGGAGGTACTTTAAAATATTAAATGCACTGTTTACAGACATGTGTTTATGAATGACTGAAGTGGAGTTATACCAATGCACGAGTTTGTACAGATAATTAATGAATACCTTTTTATAATGTTGATCAACATATATATTGAATGTTAAATAAATTATTTTTATAGTTCATGGAAGTATGTCAAACATTAATTTATCAATGCAAAGGGTCTTGTTAGCATGGTACATGGTTTAAATTTTTTCTGCATTATATTTCAACTCTTCTGAAGAAGGATTCTTCTTATTATAAGCATCAACTCTAAATTGGTTCATTTCCTTTCTAATGACGAATTATTTCATAAATAATATATTCACATTGTAAATATTTGATATATTTAAGGATTGAAATGCAGAATTTTAGCTTGCATTGGATGATGCAAAACATTAGGCTTTTTAATGTCTGTGAAGCCCGAAGGGCTTCTCGGAGACATTAAAATGCTAATGTTTTGCATCATCCAATGCAAGCTAAAAATCTGAATTTCAATCCTTATATTTACATTTTATATTATCAATCAAATATACTTAATTATCTTCCACCCAAATTCGTTAGTTATTATTGAAAAATGAAATATTTTATCTGTAACGGAGGTGTTGGAACAGCCAGCGAACGACAGTCCTGTACATAACGTCGTGGCGATACGTAAATGACGTCACACGAATGTTGATAAACAAAGAAAGATATTGGTTGACGTTGACGTTACTCCACCTAGAGGCCCGGCATAGACCACGTGACTGCTCGATGTTTTGCATTGAGAAATGCAAGCAGCTAGGAATTATGGTTTCATCAACGGCAGCTACATTGAGAATGTTAATATATAATAATAAAATACTCATTTCAGAGCGGGTATTCAAATCTAGACAATGATTAACATTTTAACTTAATAAGTTATTGCATGGCCCACCATATGTTGTTGTGACATTGTTTTAGAAAGGTTATGATGTTCGTTAAATATTTTAGCCTTTTAATTTTTGTTCACAAACTTGGCATTATTATTGTATATAGGGTCAAGTTTACCCTCACAAATTATCAAAATTATATCTTAGAATTTTGGACTGGGATATCTAAACCAGATGTGTTACTCTTGATCATACCAAATTCAAGTCAGTTTTGTGTCTCTTCCTTGTGGTGCCGTGGATTTGACTGCGGTCTGTGATTTCTTTGTAATAGTCACTTACTTTTTGGAGGATAAATGAAACACAACAAGACAAACAGATAGCACTAACCTCTGTTTTATCTGGCTATTTGGTGTTTGTTGTGCCCCCATCTTGCATCACATTAACAACCCTGTTCTTAAAACATCCTCAAGTATTGAATTATTTTGAAATAAAAACATTGGAACTGGTATTTGTATTAAAACATTACAGTAGTGTTTTTGTTCTGATTTTCAAGAAAAGACATTTTTCTAAATGCTACTTGCCATTTGTATCCTGGGTCAGGTGTGGTACTTGATTGTATAGACTCCTGATTTTTGCACCCTTACTTACTTTGCAAGTGCATTAAAGTAAAGTAAGCCATTATGATCAGAAAATACCACAATCAAACACAATTATAACATGACACCCCTAACTATGTACAATTGAATATCCTAGTTTTATTGTATCAAACAAGAAGGATGAATCTATAAGTATACAAAGGGTTAATATAAGTGTTTTCCTGGAGATATAAGACTGCTTTAAGTTGAATTTTGATTATATGAAAAGACACCAGACATTGCATAGACATATTTTCATCATGCCACCGGTTTCTCTGCAGTTTGTGATTGTGGTATTTCCTGATCATTCTCACAATTTTTGTAATTTTAGGGATGACAGAGTTGTACTATTTAATACCAAAGAGGGAGAAAAGAGCAAGATTGATGTTGAGAAGACTCAACTTATTGATGAAATGTACAAAAATATTGTATGTACCTTATAATTTTGCTATGAGACTTTTAATAGATCAATTTACACAAATTAGTAAATACCTTATTAAAGAAATTCATACAGATGATACATACTACCACAAAATGGCATACGATCAACGTAGAGGGAGTTGATGTAAATAAGTGGTCTAAAACACGTGATATTTTGTTGATCATGCTGCTCAGGTTTTTAAAAATTGAAGATCTGTCTAGGATGCTACTCTATTAATCATGAAATGAATAAACAACTTACCAATCTTTCTATATACTCTATAAAACTGCGGCATAAGTTTGTATTTAAAGAGATTGTTCTTTTTAGCACCTATAACATGCATTTAGACTGGTGGATAAACATTTTTACACTAAAAAATGCTAATAATAAAAATCCAAGGGCTAACACGCTAGAAATTAATTCTTAACTGGGGTTACGTGAGTAAACTGCAGGGGAAAAGAGCCTCATTGCTGTTAACAGGAGGCATTTATATAACATATCATCAGTCTTAAATTCGTATTCATGTTGTGATGTTCAGCTGTTAATTGTTGGTATCTGTTCAATCCTATTACAGGAATAATAGACAAATATATTAGATCTTTCCTGTTATATAACCTTCAAACTATGTCATGGCTGCAGTAAAAAGAAAAAAGGAAAAGTTATCAAATTTTCGTCTTTTAACCATTTAACATGATCATAAAATAATAATTTTAGCTCATGGTGAAAATCAGATTCTCAGTGGAATGTGTTGCTCAAGCAAGTTTTACTGGCAAATTTTGCACCCATTTTCTTGGTGTTAATTAGCTCATTTACATATGGACCTCGTCGCAAGAAAACCTGTCTTCGGGGTTTCCGTCAAAGCGAATTTCAAACCAGTCTCCTCAGCTACGCAGACTAGCTAGACAATTGAAATTTAATCTGTAGCAAGTCTACATATGGTGCTTTCCTAAAAGCGAATAACAAAGGCGCTGATCAGACTGCGCAGATGCGCAGACTGGTCTGCACCTGTGTTGGTTGCAAACTCCCGGAGACAGGTTTCTCGTGTCCAGACCCATATGATATGCTGACTGTTGGAATATAAATGTTGTTTACAGATTAAAAAGGTATTCACATCATTTGCCATTTAATAAAATGTTTCAAACGTGAACGGTTGGTGGTCTATAAAAATAAGTCTGTGTCTTTTGTATTAAATAGGGTTGCCAGGAGGACAAAGCAAACAGCTGCGCAGCTATGCTGCCAAAAATAATCTTTCATGGTGAGATGTCAAAGGATGCTGAGAAAATAGTGATTGGTGCAGTCAAAGAGTTCATAATTGGAGCCAATTTTTTGTGAGTTTTGTGTCATTTTTTATTTACTACCATTTTTAAATGAGTTAAATCCAATTGGTAACGAATGAGATTGCTGATCCAGCGGTCGAGAGTTCAGTCCCAGCCTGGCCCCATACTTTTGTGGAGATTGATCATTGAAGGAACCATAAAATTGTTAAGAGCGGTATATACCTTGTTTATATTTGAAGTTTTCTATATATTTGTTGAGTCCCACCATTGCATTTTGCCCATGAATTCAACGAGAATGCAAGGCTTCAATATATTAAGGGACCAAACTGGGTGTTATATCATAAAAGTATCAGCACACAGTTGAAAGATGTGCAATTATATAAGAATCTTTATCATATGACGTCATGTCTGGGGGTGATATTACGCCATTTATTATCATGGATAAACCACTAGTGTGGTTTACATATTTAGTAACATTATGTAACGTTATGTAATGACATGCATTACAAGGTTTCATACATAATGACGATATTTATATTTATGTCATAACATCCAGAATTTAACAACCACTACCTTAATTAAATTTTGAGCAACTGGGTATGTTGCTCCTTTTCATTCATTTGAGTATTTCAAATTTTAATTGGGTGTTCAAAATTTCTACGAAATGCTCATTTGCGTATTTTGTTTTTTTTTCAATTGGGTTTTTTCGCAGATGTTAAAATTTTCCACGATTAGACACATTCACTCCTATTTGGTTTCGATTTCAGGGATGTCTATTCTCGTTGAACGTTGAGGATACAATTCTGAATCCTTGTCTGACACACTTATAAAGCAGTTAAATAACGGTATTAACCTTACCTGAACGAAGACCAACTTAAATAACCGTTATGCTGTTGCTTTGCTGCATGAAATTAGCCTTATTTCGCCCTCGCTTGGACTTGACAGACATTTTGGCAAATGCAATGCTATCATTTGATTAAAACCAGTCAGTTGACTTGGTTCTTTTAGTCACTCTGGCCTTAAATAGAACCAGGACGGCCTTACTCCCCAATAGTGCCAAACATAATTCCAGTTGATCTTGTACAAGAAATTTGGGGACTTTACCGACAGCAAAGTGATAAAAGCCGCTATTAATTTGCATTGTTTATTTTGAATTTCTTTTGCATTTTGTTGCGCTATCGATTCAGTCCTAATTGCTTTTTAGGTTATTAATTGGGGTAAATAGGCAAATACGCTTACTAATTAAAGAACTGAACAACATATAAAGAATCTTACATAAGTGATCCTTTACTATCGAATTTATTAAACTTTTTGTGAAAAAAGTGATAAAATGCTAGACAGGCCTCACATTCTAACCCTTTCCCTAATCCCTTTCATAATTGTAATAATATTAACACTCATGTAGATCCTGTATATCATGAGTGTGATGGGCAGATCAGAAAGTCATTCCAGAGGATAACTGTTTGCCCGGTTAGCTTCTTTTTCTTGCATGTCTTTCCAATTCATTAATTCTATCTAAAAGGGTTATTCAAAATGCTGAAATATGAAATTATTGGTTAAAGTCATAGCATTATGCAATCATCTGGCCAAGAGAGAGACGGAGAGAGAGAGTGAGAGAGAGAGAGAGAGAGAGAGAGAGAGGGAGGGAGGGAGGGAGAGAGCTGGTTGCTTTATTTTAATTGTCTTCTTGGTGTCATGTGGCTGTTAGCAGTCTATGTCTCTCCTTCACAGTGGTGTGAGTTGGTCTGCAGTGTGTAGTTGTGGCATTTCCTGGTCATACTCACTTACCTTTTAAAATGGTAATAGTTTTCTACCATGTCCATGACATCCAATTCCAAAACATTCAATATACATTTCATTCATGACAGCTTGGTTCATTTTAAATGGCTCCAATATGCTAGAATGTTACTTCGAAGTTATTCTTGTGACTGTTTTTCTATCTTATGCCCTATGGTAGATTTATATAGCACCCACTGACTGCAGAGCTTTAGAATAACAATCAACCTTTCATTTGTTTAATTATTTTGCTGTTTTGCAGATCTTCATTGGCTACTCAAGAAATTATGAAAGTGCTTAACGCAGTTTTACTTTCTGGAAGAATTCATTTCCTTGATTTAGGAAAAGACATCCTGAGCAAATTTGAAAAGCAAGATTCTGCACTGGACTGGAAGGTAAATTGACCTATTTATAGCATAATTATATGATTTCTTATTTGGGCGTCCACTTTTGATTAATTTGAATTAATATTGTTGCATGGCCTATTATTAAGGTTTACCCAAACTTTGCAGCAAACTACATTTTCACTTTTTATTGCTCGTTATAAACCGAATATATCATAACATTTCATGCACACTATCTGCTGGCAGATAAATAACATTGCATTCAAGTCTTAATTGCACAGAAAATTAGAAAACATATCTTAAAATAAGTCATCTTCTGCAGTTGGTATAATAAACTTCTCAAACCTTTTCTAAATTTTATAGACGATACTATGATTTGATATCTGAATTCCAAGTTGGACTTAAATCTCTCTTGCGCCAAGGACTTTTGGAACTCTGGTGACTTGGTGTATAATTTGAAGAGGATTGTTGGCTGTAATAATTTTTCAGCGCAGTTCATTAAAATAAATTCTCATTAAAAAAAGATTGACTATAACATTAATGTATTGCAACAGACTGCATGCTTGGTGGTTAACCCAATCACGATTGGCAACTTTGCTTTCCTCTTTCATTGCACGCCGGTGGGTCCGACTTCAGACTCTATGACGGTTCCAACTTAAAGACTTATCTATTGATGAGATGGCTGTTTGTTGGGCCCACCAGGGTCTACCCGTTGGATTTCTTTTGCTCCGGTATTCAGTTTTTTTACTGTTGAGTCCTTATTTTTGCTTAATCTCCTTCTTATATCTTGATTTATATGTTTTTGGAGATGATGCATCGATAGGTTAGGGGTCTTTCATTCAAACCAAATATCTTTGTGTCTTGATCCACATCTGAATTAAGGGTGAGGTTGGCGCTGTGAAACTGGTTAAATCCCTCAAGTAAAATATTTTACTGACCGTTCCAAGGCCGTACTTCTTTTGTAGATATTTTATGTTTTTTCTGTCTTGTGTTTGCTATGCCTTTGTGCGGGTCTGTTTATATGTGCTTTGTGGTCACCTGCTCGGAAAGGGCTGACTTCTTGGCTCTCGTTGGTGGTGTCTAACTGTGAGTTTGTAACTTTCCCATTGGTATCCTGGGTCAGGTGTGGTACTTGATTGTATCGATTCCTGATCTTTGCACCCTTTTTTACTTTTAATGGATTAACACAACTTTAAAGATTTCTTGCAGGGAGTACTCACAAAAAAGTTATCATATGTCTTGATTATTTACTCACATATTACCAAAGATAAAATATACAGCGTATGCCTACATATAATTACTTAAAATACCACCCATTTCAAAGCATATTTGTATCATTCAATCACAGAGCCGTTTCTTTTAGGCACCCATAACATATGTTATATATAACAGTTATTAAAATAGGCCATGAATAAATAGCTTCTATTCTCTGAATTCAGTGTGTTCCAGCAAGTTTTTGAAAAACAACAACTGAACTTCGAATTTTTGAAATTTTATTGTATTTTAATATTGACAAGATGTACAGCTTACAGTTATTCCACCAACTTTAAATTGAAGCTAAAATGGATAACATAAGTAACAGTCTGTCACAGGCTGTGGTATTTCCTGATCATACTCACTTACTATTTTTTAGACCAGCTGATGCAGAGTGCAAACAGCTCTTATTTATTACACCAATCATTGCTTTTTGAGATAGGATGTAATTACATTTACCCTGGCTGGATATGGTTGCTAGTGGTCATCTGGTTGTGACGCTAATGTTCTTTAAAAGTCAAATTCAGGATTGAATGTTACAATGCACATACGTTTCGGAAATGAAACCTGAAAACCATCTATATTTATGTAAGAACACATTGTATGATTATAGGAATGATTTTTTGTGTGAATTTTATCGATGTGTAAACTCCAGCAAATCAATCACAAACTGAGTAAAGCCCAAATCGGTTTATGTAAAGGTTGTGAGTGATTATCCATAGTTTACACATTGATAGAAACCCACAAAAATAACAATTCATTCCTTATAACTCCAATTTTTGAACAAAACAGTACATTTGTAAAGGATTGTTGACAATATGATAAAGTTTAAAGCCACCAAAGAAAAAAAGTTCAAAACCAATGTCCATATCAGATGGAGCAGCCATCTTGAAAATTCTGTCAGTTTAAAACTTTGTTTCGCCACATAATGCTCTAAATGACATTCTGTAGCAAGCGAATATGAAAACATGAGCTCAAAAACAACTACATATGACTGGAGATGGTTTTGTCTAGGCATATAGGCCCATTTAAAAAGCATTTAGATTATGGCCCTTCCACGGATCAACTAATAAACAAATAGACGTTTTAAAAAGCACCTACCTTTACAAGTCTTGATTGAAATATTCACAATAGTGAACGTAAATTTTAAAAATTTGTTTTGACACCTTCAATCTGCTTTGTAGCCACCCTTTTGTTGTTCAGACATTGTTTTGATGACTTTTCGCTACAATTACGTTGTTGTTTGCTAAATGATGTCACAATACCTCAAGTCATACAGAGAGTTCCGCTGTTGCTTTATTGAAGCACCACCATACAGTGTAAGGGTTTTCAAATGAGGTCTTAATTATATTTAAACTGGCCAAGATTGTATGTATAGTTCGTTTTATTTACATTATCTTAAGACTGTGAAATCAAGGCAGATTTATTAAATATTCTTACGCATGGTTTTTATCAAAGTGTAAGAACGGATTTGATTTTGCCACAGACGAATCATAATCGCCAAAAAATGATAAAAGCATTGAGTTGGAAATTTTTAGGCCAAACCTTTCTTTTTTTACATATACTTTATTGTTCTTTAAACTGGGATACATCTGCTAAAATCCCTAGTGGGATGGGAGAGATAATCACTATGGCTTTGTAACAAGTTGAATTTAAACTTGCAAGAAAATAGACAAACTTGATTAAAGTGAATGTACTTTATTTTATTGCTTACTTCTTCAGGAATACATGCAGGATGCAAAACAACTGTTGGACACTGCAGGTGATTTACCAGATATAAAGCTTCAAGTGGATTCTCATCAGGGTGTAGAAAGTACAATGGACTCCTTTTGTTCATTCGTAAAGAAGCTGGTCAGTCAACTAAAGTAAGTAAAATTTATGCTGTGAAAGTTTGTGTCTTTATTTTGTTAACTTGACATGGCTGTCTATCAGTACATATTTTTTAGTTTTTCCATTGTTTTCAAAAGATATAATTTCATTTCATTTATTACTTATATTGAGAGTCTAAGTTTTAGTAGGAATTGTCCAATTATATGTTGGGAGACGTGACTCTCTTAAACTTTATGACATAACAACAGCATCTGATTGGGACCTTTAGAAAGTAGGCTGGTACCTCAAAGAATTAAAATTATAAAATTAAGCCGCCTCATAGCAAAGACATCTTATTGATATGTGCTCCCATGTAAGACTCTGATAAGCCAGGTCTACCTCTTATATGATCAGAGTCTCTGTGGTGCACTCTAAGTCCCTAGTATTTTCAGGTGTTCGGTTTCTGTTCTTTGCTGTGCTTGCATTTCACTTTGTTGGTGTTGTCATGAGAAAAAAGACATAGGCTGGGGATACTCAACAGATATTCCATATATGTGACCATATTCTACCCAGTAATAAGTAATCTATAACAATTTTTGTTGGAAAAGTTTAAGTTATATTACATAAATATGTACGCGTATATATATGATATATATATATATATATATATATATATATCTATAGATATAAAATCATGTTAATGTAAATGAGAGCTGAAAAATATCATACTTATATCACACATGCAATCTGACTTAGACCGAATTTTACACAAAGTTAAGTAACGATGGTCCATTGTATACATTGAGAAACCACACATTATTATTACCAAAGTATATAGTTTTTCTTTCATTGAAGATCAATTTAGTCTTAGCAAACAGTAGAAATCCTAATGAAGTACCACATCTTACATTTGGAATCTCATATAGGTCTTCATTGTTTGCCATAGTACCTATTAGGAGCTTTCCACACACAAAATGATAATATCAGTGTGATTACTATTTGATTTATACATATTATTTCATAGGAAAAGTAAAGCTACACCAAAACTACAGAAACCATTCCTCATATGTTGTGAAAAATGCGTTTCTTCAAAGACAAAGGCTAAGATTGCGGATGCAATAACAGAAAATGGTTGCTTAAATTTTGCCGTAAGTGTATTTTACAGAAATATTTCTTAGATTTTTTTCATAAAATATACCATCATTGTGTTCTTAAAAGGTTACAACTCAAATAATGTGCCTTATCCAAAGTAGTTTACAAAGTATGGTGCCTCAAGCCACGCTGAATTCACTTTGTCTGTGTATGACTTTTTAGCAATCTTCAGTTGGAGAAGGAGAAGTCACTGCAATTTTCAAGATTAATTTATGTAACATGTATGCATGTCTAGGTATACCATTAACATTTTCGATAGAAATAATACTCACTGATATTCATTTCAAAACAGAAGTCTTAACAAATAATCAAAAGCAACACTAATCCATTTAACAAATATAAATGTGGTATATCAATGCAATTTATCTTATCTATGTATCTCTTGAACAGTTTTTTTTTCTGTTGTCAAAAAGATTGTATTTTTGTATTTGCAGAAAGACAAGTCATTAACATTGTTAGCATTAGAAAAGTGTGAACATATCCTCAAAAGCGAAGCTATACCATACAACAAGTTCAAATGTTGTGCGGTAGCTAATATAATGGATGCTGTTCTTGACACTTATGATGGGTAAGCTAAAGTTTCATTTCTTCAATAAAATGAGCATTTTTTATTCAAGACAAATATTGAAACTAAGTGTTGTTGACTTGTTGTCAATTGTTACTCCCATTGTGGGATTCTGTAATTGTTCTATGTTTTGTTGTACGTTTCTTAATGTTCCTATTAGTTTGCAATCATCTTGATGGGGAAGAGAGAGCTGATTGCTTTGCTTAGTTTGTCTTCCTGGTGTCTTGTCATTGTTGTGTGACTCTTCCTCGCGATGCCATGGGTTAGTCAGCAGTTTGTGATTGTGCTATTTCCTGATCATACTCACTTACTATTTTTATATAAATGATATGAAATCTTATTAGAGTATTGATGTTCCAAATATAGAAACGCATTTATCATAAAAAGATATGTAGTTAGTTTAAACAATTGTCATGTGTCTTACAAAACAGTAAACTCTGTTCTATTAGGCTATATTATATAAACAAATACAAAATAAAGTTTATTTAACACATAATGAAATATAAAGTAAAATACAAACAAACCAAAAACATATATCTGGTTAATAGCATTAAGAGACGATATTTTATTAAATATTGAGAAAAATGCAAAATTTAGCAATAAGGGAATATACATTTTCTTTTCAATACTAAACAGAGTAATGTTTATCTGTACCATCAACTTACTAGTTCATGAATTTATTTGATATTGGTTGGATAATTTGCTGTCATATACAGTTCATTTGGGGCATCAAAGTGGCCAAAGTCATATAGGTTGTTGAAAATTGGCAACTTTTATTTGAAAACAGGAGACAATCTCTAACTGGTATTGACATTTATAAGATGACATACTAATGGAATGTGAACTATTCATTACATTTTGAAAGGCATTGTTAGACATTAATCAACCAGACATGTAGATATTGATAGGGTGGGCATCAAAACGAAAATTAACAAAGACCTACTTTGCTAAGATAGATATTGCCTGTTGTAATATCTAATACTGTGCATATTGTGCCTGGTCAGACATTAAACGGTTTGTGGACTACATAGGGACCAGGGCCTTGACGGACGGATGTCAATAGATCTTAATCATGCCCTAAAAGTAGCTTTTTATGCTTTCAGTGCATTAAACAACTTCTACTCAATACTGAATTTGATCACATGAAATACCAAGCCTTGCCTTATTCATCCTTAATAATTGACTTAAGTCGTTGTGTGTTGCTTGTGTCAATTCAAGCTCTAAATAACAGTAAAATTGTAAGAAACATTTGACTGGTTCTTGAATAATTTAATAAACGCAGTCTGAACTTAAAATGCGAAAATAGTCCATACCAGGCACTGCATGTGATTGGTTTCAAGTCGATGTAAAAATGTAACATGTTTCTTATATACGAGGGACGTTTTTTATGTTCGTAGAGTGGTAGAGTTAATAAAAACAGCGAAAGTAAATGCATACACCATGTCTATATTTGGAAAGATTGAGCTTTTATCTATACATGCAACCTAAAATTATTTCAAAATGCATTATTGTAATGACTTCCAACAGGCAAAGACATACCTATGTATCTCACACTGGAAATATGGCAGAAATATGACATTTATGGACTTAGTCTCTGATAGAAAGTTAGTAGCAATAGCATGAATATGGGTCCATAGCCATACACAGCTTCTGAAAATTTAGCTACAGAAAAAGGACACTAAGTGCTACAATATCATACGACCATTATAGCATTTACCCAGCAATTATTGGATATGGAAGATTTGTTTGAAACCTCAGCAACTTGTAAAGTAGGCATATAAACTTTTATTGCAAAAGTTGACACAAGTGGAAATTGGATACGGCTATTGAATGTCGCTATGTTTGTTTGCTGTTAAGTACTTTTATATTTTTCTTGTTTGCTTGGTAGATGGAAGTGTTATGGTAGCTTTCATCCCAAATCAAAGTTTGTTCTTTTGTTTTATTAGAAATAAACTGAAAAATAAAAAGCCTAGGGGTGCTAAAAGTAAGTAAGGGTGCAAAGATCAGGAATCGATACATTCAAGTACCACACCTGACTCAAGATACCAATGGAAAAGTGACAAACTCACAGTTGGACACCACAAATGAGAGCCAAGAGGTGAGCCTTATCCCAGCAGGTGACCACAAAGCAAACATAAATAGACGCTCACAAAGGCATAGCAAACACAAGACAGAAAAAATAAAAAAAATCCACAAAAGAAATACTGCCTTGGAACGGTCAGTAAAATATTTTATGGGAGGGCTTAAACCGGTTTAATGGCACCAACCTCACCCTTAATGCAGATTTGGATAAGATACATAGATATTTGGTTTGCATGAAAGACCCCTAACTTATCAATGCGATTATCAATGATCCCATATATTGTACACAACTGATGTCATGGAGCGTTACTATATTTTGAAATACATCAAAATGTTGTTGTGCCTCTTAACAGGTGTTGGAATTACTGCAATAAAAATTATGCAGAACCGATTGTTATTTTTTTCTACGCGAGTTGATTTACCCCACCCACTTTGTATAACATGGGGTATGACAGTACAGGAAGTTACCAGGTACACACTTTAATCAATACATCAACATAACTGCAGACGAAGGATTGAGTATAACATGTGGTATGTAAAACCAGAAGAAATTTGTTCATAATCGTAATTTTAACAGATATAATAACTAACACTTGACTGTGATTATTTTGGCATATTGATTGGTGTTTCAAAATTGTTATAGAAGTGCAAACAGCATGCTTATAGCTTTGCTGCATTGTCAACAATTAGCGTTGATGGTGCCTATTCAAATCTCTATATCTTGACTGAACTAATGATGTAAAATTTATATCAGTTGATAGACAGAAGCTAGACCTTGCAATTATATATATATATATATATATATATATATATATATATATATATATATATATATATATATATATATATATATATATATATATATATATATATATATATATATATATATATATATATATATATATGTATGGTACTGTAAATTCTATATTTGTAGAGATACAGCCTGACTCTGTGAACCTTTAAAAAAGGACCCTCGTACATTATTTTACTGTTATTGACTTATATTGTTGAGGTGGACATTAAGTGCTAACTTTATATTGACTTATTTGAATCGGAGGCCCATATGCTTAAAAAGTAAGTGAGTGTGACCAGGAAATTCCACAATCACCCTACAAACAATAGGAGCAACAATAAACAATGAATCAAAAACAACAGAACACTCACTTAAGAACCGACAACAGATTAAGTCACTGATCGGGGGCTAAAATGCATTTTACTAGCGCCAAATCTTTACTCTTCAATAATCTTTAAGGTCATACAAAACATAAATCAACACTTTTTTATTATAATATAAAGATATGTTATACATTTCCTGCCATTTTAAAACCACTGCAACCATTTATGTTACAGCTCGATCATGCAAAATTAAAGGTGGTTCTGAATTCCCTTCATGAAGGCCATTCCCTTTAACTTCATGTACTGTGGTTCGTAAGGTAACTATAAACCAATAAGATTTGGTAAAAATATGTTGCTGTTTTTTATAAAATAACACTTACATAATTACACTATAGACTTAATTTGTAGGTACAGACCATTTCTTTATGAGTGTTAGTAACAGTTAAATCCCGAAACCCTTTTTCTTCACCAACCATAGCTGTTTGAGTGGTTGGGATGGTTATCTAGTAAAGATTGCCTAAGTTGACCTGTTCTGGTTACGCAGGTCAGTAAAAAGATAACTGGGAGTTGGTAAATATCTTTTGATTGGATTGAAGCTTTTGATTGAAACTTGGTACATATATGGAATGAACCTTCTCGCTTCATTGCATTTTTAAGTTGACATCTTTAAGGTGTTGTTATTTGGTAACCAAAGCAGCAATATGCATTCCAGCTGACGCCATTTCTGACTAAGCAACTGTGAATCCAAAGAAAATTCAAATCTCAAACAGTATAATAACATACATTTTATCTCGCCTGTTGTATTAAAAGCAATTACTTAACACAGTGATATAGTCATTGGATATGATACTCATTGGATAATTTTCATTCTGGAATATATTTATGGGTATATTTTTGGATGAACTTTTGTAAAACTAAGAAAGTAAAATTGAGTAAATCTCCCTTTTAATTTTGAAAAAAAAAATCCAGTGCCTCTATTAAAATTGTTGCTTTTTAAAAACATTATATTATAACACTTTATTTGCAACAAATGCAGAAGTTGATGTCACTAAAGTTTGTATGCTTTCATGGCATCACTTTATTCAAGCCTGAATGCATAGCCTTAAACCTTATTCTTGAGCAATTTATACTTTGTACGATCATGTATATTGCATAAAGTGATACAGGAGGTCCATTGCGTTCATGTGCCATCTTTGACTAGTGTATGTTGACCTATACAAGAGATGTTGTGTTCTCTTATCCACAGGGATGGAAGGAATGTGTCAAAGGAAGAAAATGAACTCTTTGTGGACATTTTCAAATTGTGCAGTACAGGAAAACTGGACTACGAACATTTCTACATTACTGATTACTACGATCGGTCTATGTACACTACAACAATCTATGGAGAAATCTTTTTACATACACTATCTTCGTTTCTGTCTATGGTGAGAATTTATCTGCATATGTTTGGTATATCTTTATTTTTCACTTCACAAAATAACATTAAATGTATTGTATCTAAGGTATCACTTCAAAAACTATGTATATGGGTCATTAAAAGTGTATGAGGCCTGTCTCAGTATAGATACCAACAAGTAAACAAATCTACACCAGCTTGGTATCATTATAAAGGCCTTTATCAGTCACCCCTAATATTAACTGAATTGTTTTAACATAACCTAATAGACGTTTCCTATCTCACAGCATGTTACCTTTATCAGGTCATGATGACGTTGCACTTTTTGAATGACGTCCCTAATGACGCTGAATCAACACAAAAATCAAAAATTACATCATAATCGCTGGTTTGAAGAGTGTTCAACAATGGGTAAACTGATAAATAAATGGTCAGTTTCGCGTCTTTTGATTTCGAGTTTTCCAGGCACTGCTTTGAGAACGCTTGTTGAATTGTTCGGCAAGCCTCATGATGTCAACAAGTGTTCTTAAAGCCTTGCTTGGTAAACTTGATATCAAAAGACACTAACCCAGTATTCTCTATGTATCTCTTATTTGCTGCTATGTCAACTTTGATTTTCATAAAATGTGGAGAGTGACATAGACCACCTTGACAAAATATATTTTAGTGCTTAAAATGTCTAGTCTCTTAAGTCATATTTTTATTTACTATTTGCTGCTCTGAATAAATATGGCATTTATTTTTTTTGTCAACAACATATTTTTTATCTCGCTTTATGAGCTAAAATAACTTCAAATATTAAATGGGAGCAATGCTATTTTGATAAAGTGGACTAATAAACTTGGGGATAAAACCAAATTGGGAGTGTGTAGTAAAGAGTAAGGGAAACTTAGAACCACCACCACCTTAAAAAAGCATGGATATTTTAGGGTTTTACATGTCTTAACACACGAAGCCAACCCACTTAAGCAGTATTTATATACTTAATAAATGAATAAACATCTATGATTGTCACTCATGTTTGGACGTATATGCAGGTTTCCACATGTCTGATTATTTTAAAAAATATATAATGGATAAGTAATTATGGTGTAAGACTAGATTCTGTATTTAGTGTTACAAGCCATCATTCTCACCTTAAATATCTACATATAGTACATTTTGCATAGCTTCTAGATTTAATTTCGTCAGAGAGTTGACTCTTTAGCTTAGTAGTTGGAGCATTGGTCTTGTACAGGGGCGAACATGAGTTCCATTCCCTGCAATGAAGTGGGAAATATTTCAGTTATACTATAGATTTGTTGCGACTCCATATAAAACAATGATAAAACATTTTATGAAACAATGATTAAAGTTGGAAAAAAGATGCATGACAAGAATTGTGATAATTTTCCATGAAAATACTAGCTTCGTGAGTTATTACATTTTAAGGTTTTCACAATAAAATATAATTCTGTATTTTAGCACCAGAAGTGGTCAACATTAGAATGTGTTGCACCTATTATGCCTGAAGTCGTCAGGTGGGCAGACTTGGCACTGGAAGATGACCATGAAAATCTATGGGATACTCTACATGGCTATTTGCTCCTTGTTGGATATTCCTCACCAGCCATTCTTAAGAGCTCTTTGCCACAGATTATGGAACTGTTTCTCAAGCATGACAAATGCCAATCTTTAATGGGTATGTGTTTGATTTATGATGAAAGGCCATGTCCATTTCAAATGCTTAAATTACGTCCACTACAATTATTAGAAAAATATTGTCTCTGTGTCTGAAGGATCCATTTGAGTCAGGCCATGAGATTTCCAACAATGTGGTATGTGCGACCAGGAAAGCCTCAGATCAGCCTGCGCATTCGCGCAGTCTGATCAGAGCCTTTGCTTGTGGCTTGAATATTCTATGACTGTTAAGCTACTGACTGAACATCATTTGGAGTTTCTAAGCTTCAAAGGAGGCTACACAGGCTCGTCTGAGTCTACACTTGTCAAAATGCCACATTGTTGGAAATCACATGTCATGGCACTTATTTAGAGGTCGCAACAGCTGTCATTGTGCCAGATGTAGTTTTTAGAGCTTCTCCTGTCAACACGATTTATTGGTTGTATATTTTGGTTCTGGCCGAAAGCAGTGCTAGGGGAAATGAACGTCATTGCATTTTCTATTAATTTACCTGCACAGATTCAACAAAATCAAGTTTGCGTTTTAGAACCTTAAAGTTTTAGGTTCTCTATTTCAGAAGGATCCATTTAACTCACATGAGCACAAAGTGCTCAAAATGAGCTATTGGGATCAGTCAATGCCCATCATCATCGTGCGTCGTCAGTCGTCAACAATAAGAGGATCAAACAATCTTTTCCGTATATTTACGTTTGCAAAGCCCGGGTGTGATAATGTGTTGCAGCCCGAAACGCGAAGCGGTGAGTGCTGCAACACATTATCACACGAGGGCTTGGCAAACGTTAATATACGGAAAAGAATGTTATATCGTCATTGTTATATACCTTCCTTTCAAGCACAAGCAGTCCCAAATTATTTTATTCAATTGTATGCAAAAAATGTCCACCGTAACATCATGAAGCATACAACGAATTCACATCAGATAGGCGGCAATTGAAAACGTCAATATAATCAATAAGGTAGACCAAAAAATGTAAAAAAACAGAGTTTTTGATTGCCATTAGTCGCCAGACTGGCGACAATTGGCAATCGAAAACACTGGTTGTAGCAATGTCTGACCCGCGTTCATCGATTGTTCGTCAAGAGTTTTCGATTGCCACATATCCGGTATGGAAACATTTTTTTATTACAGGAACATGAAAAATGTAAATTATTCCTAGTAGCCCTGAACATGGAAAATGTAAATTATTCCTAGTTGTTTCGGATTGTTTTGGCTAGGTATTCAGTCGGCCTATATTCAATAAACACTTCGCATAGGGGGCAATCAAAAACGATAATACTATCGACGAATGTAGATCTAAGATCGTTAGAAACAGACTTTTTGATTGCCGTTTGTCCGACTGTAAATTATTCCTAGTAGCCCTTGTTTCGGATTGTTTTGGCTACGTTTTCAGTAGGCCTTTATTTAATAAACACTTCAGATAGGAGGCAATTGAAAATGTTAATGCTATCGACGAACGTGGATCCAAGATCGCTAGAAACAGAGCTTTTGACAGCCGTTTATCGCCCTACTGGCGACAAATGGCAATGGAAAACAATGTTCCCAGCGATCTGTGATCCGCGTTCGTCGATTGTTCAGAGCGTTTTCAATTGCCGCCCGTCTGATATGATAAAGGAGCGTATTTTATGCTTATTGAAATAGTTTTGTCATTTCTCCATAAAACATTAGCGACGATATATCTTAACTTGCAGACGATGTCCATGAGCGGGCTGTAATGGCGTTGCAGCCCTCTGCTGCCATGTTTTAATGGGAATGAAGCCCGTGGACAGTGATTTGTCGCATTGCGACACTTTAAATTTAGATGTAAAGTACAACTGTCAGCGATTGAAACACGTCAAGTTTCTATAGTAAACACTCATAAGGCATATAACAATTTCCTTTAAATGACAAGTCCTCCTATACAGCTGGGCCAATTTTAACTTTACTACACAGGAATGTTTCTTAGGTAACCCTCAAACTAAAAATAGCTACGTAAACATTTTCTCTTCAGAAATCAGTGATCACAATTGAAAATGATTTTTGCAAAACTAGTTATAAGGTGACCCTTTAAAAAAATAGCTAAAAGAAATTTGATCTGTACGAAACAGGTCTGCCCAGGGGCCTGGATTATTGTGGTAAGGCAAACTTAAAATATCTTCTCCTCTAAAACCAGCTGCCAGATTTCAAAATAATTTGGTAGAAGTGATCACTAGATGACCTTCAACAAAAATTGCTAATATGAATTTGATCTGTCGAAAAACATGGCGGCCAGGGTGCGTGGCCAGTTACCCTTATGTAAAAATGGGAGAACTTTAAAAATCTTCTCTAAAAACAGTGGTCAGAATTGAAAATAATTTGGCAGAAATGATTTTTGATGGCCTCTACAAAAACAGCTAAAAAAATTGATCCATCAAAAACATGGCCACAAGGGGGCGTGGCTTATTGTGGTAGCAAAAACTTTGAAGATTTTCTCCTGTGAAACCAGTGGTTAGAAATCAAAATAATTTGGTAGAAATATTTACTGGGTGACCTTCTACAAAAATGGCTAAATTGAATTTGATCCATCAAAACACATGGCCGGCAGTGGGCGTGGCCAGTTTCCATCGTGTACAAATGAAATAACTTTAAAAAATCTTTTCTGAAATCAGTGGTCAGAATTGAAAATAATTTGGCAGAAATGGTCACTACATGACCTTCTATAAAAAAAGCTAAAAAAATGATCTGTCAAAAACATGGACACCAGGGGGCATGGATTATAGTGGTAAGGCATCCATTAGAAATCTTCTCCTCTGAAATCGGTTGTCAGAATTCAAAATAATTTGGTAGAAATGATCACTGGATGACCTTCCACAAAATAACTAAAGAGAATTGATCCGTCAAAGACATGGCCACCAGGAGGCGTAGACAGTTTCCCTTATGTACCTATGAAAGAAAGTATAAACATTTTCTCCTCTGAAACCAGTGGTCACAATTGAAAATAATTTTGGCAGAACTGGTTATTAGGTGATCCTCTATAAAAATAGCTAAAAGAAATTGAATCAGTCAAAAACATGTCTGCCCCAGGAGCCTGGCTTATTGCGGTAAGGCAAACTTAAAAAATCTTCTCCTCTGAAACAAGTCGACAAAATTCAAAATAATTTGGTAGAAGTGATCACTGAATTACCTTCAACAAAAATAGCTAAAATGAATTTGATCTGTCAAAAACAGGGCCACCAGGGGGCGTGGCCAGTAAACATTATGTGCCTACGGGAAAACTTAAAAAATCGTCTCCTCTGTAAATATTGATCAGAATTGAATATTATTTGGCAGAAATGATTATTAAATGACCGTCTGCAAAAATAGCTGAAAGAAATTTGATCCATCAAAAAACATAGTCGCCATGGGCGTGGCTAATCATGGTAACAAAAAACGTTGAAGATTTTCTCCTCTGAAACCAGTGGTTAGAATCCAAAATAATTTGGTAGAAATAGTTACTGGGTGACCTTCTAAATCAAATTTGATCCATCAAAAACATGGTTGCCAGTGGGCGTTGCCAGTTTCCATTATGTACAAATGGGATAACTTTAAAAATCCTCTCTGAAATCAGTGGTCAGAATTGAAAATAATTTGGCAGAAATGGTCACTACATGACCTTCTAAAAATAACTAAAAGAAATTTGCTCCATCAAAAGACATGGTAACCAAAGGGTCGTGGATTATTGTGGTAAGGCCTCCTTTAAAAATCTTTTCCTCTGCAATCAGTGGTCAGAATTCAAAATAATTTGGTAGAAATGATCACTGGATAACCTTCCGCAAAAATAGCTAAAGAGAATTGGATCCATCAAAAACATGGCCACCAGGAGGCGTAGACAGTTTCCCTTATGTACTTTTGAAAGAAAGTATAAATATTTTCTCCTTTGAAATCAGTGGCCACACAATTGAAAATGATTTTGGCAGAACTAGTTATTAGGTGACCCTCTACAGTATATTTATATTCATAATCGAAATTTTGACACAAAATTAAGAGTCAATTGAAAAAAGAAAAACGGGATCATCATAAAACCCCCTCCGCTATAATTGAGGTGGTAATGCAATGTGTGAAATATAACTGTGAAATTTAATTGAATGTACACTAATAGTTGAATTAGATGAATTTAATTACAAAGATTTTGACATACTCCCTACACACCAACAGTCTGTTCAGTAAAGTTACATAACTTTGGCATCTAAACTGTGATTCCATCCATATTTGTATGCAATGTTTCTTGGCTGTGTATAAACACATCATTAAAAAGTCATAGAATTCCTGATACACAGTCTCGTGTTATGACAAAAGTCCACATTCTACGGGGACAACCCTCATATTTATGTAAGGTTAATCTTGGTCAACAGGCCTTTAGTTAAGAATGCGTACCAAAAGATTAATTTTCTTGTTTCTCAACCAAACATAGGTTGTGGGTACTCAAAATAACCATATCAATTGGACGGTTCTTTTGAGCACCCAAAATATATGTAAAAAACGGATGGGTAAGAAAGTATTTACAATTTTACGCTGAAAAAATTTGTTTATCTAAACATATGGTCATATAATTTTGTATCACACAAAATGATGTAGGACAGTGGACATATGGATACCCTGATTCACAGATAAATGCAAGCAAATCTATATGTCAACTCTTTAACAGATATGGTACAACAAAGATTGACATAAGAAATATAGATTATATTTTCTAACATTTCAGGGTTCTTGAGTTTGGCTTGTCTCTTGAATACTATTTAAGACACGAAATTCGCTTAAATGTGACAATTCATTAATAGAGAGCGTAGTGGCTCAGTGGAAGAGTGCTGGACTGCAGACTTAGAGGCCGCTGGTTCGAGCCTCACCGGCGTCACTGTGTTGTGGTCCTTGAGCAAGACACATTTATCCTAGCTTAGTACTGGTTCAACCCAGGAAGACCCGTCCCTGTTTAACTGAAAATTTTTTGGTGGGATGTAAAGAATCAAATCAAACGAAACAATTCATTAATCACGCGTCTTAAAAGGGGAGTTTCTGAAAGGTGGATAGAAGCTTTTGTTCCCATGCATGGTTTGAGGCTTGGCATCTAGAGATACTATGAACACAAATCTATTGATTAATTATTGACTACCACTACCTTGGAATTACATAATTGAGCTGAGTTTTAGCGTTAGCTAGAAATATAGAACACAACTGCAAGAGGAATAAGATAATATACGCCTAGTAGTTCTTGTATTTAGACTCAACAAAACCTTCAAGTACCCAATATGTGTAACTTTTTATTATTGGGACTTCTGTTATCATTTAAGATAATAAATATATGCCAATAGACGTATTTTTTACTGTTTTTTTATGCAAATATATCATTTCAAACAGTGAAGTGTTATTAGTGTGACCAACAATCCATTTAGTGAATACTAAACGATTGCAGGCTAATAGCAATTTATAAAACTATATGTTTCATTTAGCGCCAATTGGTTAATATATGTTTTGTTTCTAGTTCCACAGCTGTACCAGCACGACCCTAAAGCAGTCCATGACAGACTACAAGATATGTTTGATAATTTGAAAGCAATGAAGACCACGAAACGTCAGGAATTTATAAAGATCTTTAAAGAAGTATCTGGCAAGCACCCAGAGGTAATATACAAACTGTAAAAATGATGATCACCAGAAAAAAACACACAAGTATTTAGTTAAAGCAACAGAAGCAAAATGTTGGTTTAAACAGTATTTTATTTCTTTATATACATACAATATTTAACAATTTACACAATCAATGGGCCAGGATCTGACAGTAAGCTAAAACCTTATACGAGTCATTTCCTGAATAACATTCAGTAGCAGCAAATATATGTGAACAGTGTAAAATTCAAACCATTTTCTAGAGAGAGAGAGAGAGACAGACAGACAGACAGACAGACAGACAGACAGCCAGACAGAGAGAGAGAGAGAGAGAGAGAGAGAGAGAGAGAGTGAGAGAGAGGGAAAGAGAGAGAGAGAGATACAGGGTACACAATGAATTCCAGTTCGTGTATACTAGTCAAATCGTTTTGAGTGTATAATAAAATCTTGAACTTTTAAGAAAAGAGCTTCATTTTCTAGGTCTGTTGCAGTTTCCTTACCATATAGTAATTCATGCGTTTTATGCGTTTGCAAGACATCAGACAAATATATGTTTCTTGTGTGCCTGTATATTGGGCATATAAAAAAGAAATGATAAGCGCTTTCAAAGCCTCCACAAGAACAGGACGGACTGTTGATAATATTTTTACTATAAAGATGAGAGTTTAACGAGCTGCATTCCATGCGTATTCTCGTGTGTAGTATCTGTCCTTTTCTTGTGCCTGCATGAAAGTACATTGGAGGGGGCTTCTTATGCTTGTTTAGCTGATATTTAAATGCAGATACAGTGCTTGCTCCCTTTGTTTCATCTGGTAGCTCGTTCCAGGCACGAATGGTAGAGGGGAAGAAAGAGTTGAAATAAAGATTTGTGCGTGCTCGTAATGATTGCATGTTGTTGGCATTTCGAAGGTTATATGTAACGTTATCTTGGACAATAGGAGGTAGGAGATCGAAAGATAGTCAGGAGTGAGCCCGTTTATTATTTTATAGAAGATAACGAGTTTGTGTTTAGACCTTCTTTCTTGCAGAGTTTCCCATCCCAGCTCAGATAGGAGTTTTTGGATGCTACACAATTTTGTCCCCCGGTTATTATTCTAGCTGCTTCATGGTGAATGAGATCTAATTGTTTTTTGGATTCTGTGGAACAATTGTCCCAGACAGCATCGCTATATTCTATTAAGGGTCGAATGAATGATATATACATTCGCTCAAGGGCATGTCTGCGTAGTTTAAACTTTAAAGCTCTAAGCAGGTTAAGTCTCGGCCATGCTTTTTCTACTATGTTTTTTACATGATCTGACCAAGTGCAGGAGTTGTTAAAAGTGATACCTAGATGTTTATGTGTTGTTTTTCGTAGAGATCTGTGTTGTTCATTTTGAGAGTAGGGTGTGTTTCAGGTATTCCTTTCCTAGATATCAAAAGAGAGGTAGTTTTAGTAGGATTAAAGTCTACTAACCAATTGTCAGCCCAGTGGTGTATTGTCCCTAAGTCAGAATTAAGAGTGAGTGCTGCTGTGTTAGGGTTTTCTACAATAATATAGAGACTAGTGTCATCTGCGAAGAGTCGGATGTTTGATTGAATGTTGTTGACTATGTCATTGATAAAGATAAGAAAAAGTAGTGGTCCCAGAATTGAGCCTTGTGGGACTCCAGCAAATATTGAGGCCCAGTCTGATATCATTCCATTTATGACAACTCTTTGTCTACGCCCAGATAGATAACTCGTGAACCAACGAAGTAGAGATTTAGAGCAGCCAATAGCGGCCAGTTTGAACAGTAATCCCTTGTGCCAGACTCTGTCAAAAGCCTTACTGATGTCACAGAAGACAACACGGACTTCCTTTCCATTATCTACAGCTTCGCAGAACATATGGTAGATGTTAAGCAGCTGGTTAGTGGTGGAATCGCCAGAAATGAATCCAGATTGAAGGGGAGTTAAGAGATTATTTTGACTGATATAGTTGTAGAGGTGTTTGTGAACGCAGCGTTCCATTGTCTTTCCTATGCAGCTTAGTAAGGAGATGGGTCTATAATTAGAAGGAGAAGATCTATCTTCTTTTTTGTAGATTGGTGTAACGTTTGCTTCTTTCCAACGTGCTGGGAAGTATCCTTGTTGTAGTGAGCGATTGAAGATCATAGTCAGAGGTTTGGAGATGACGGAGGCACCTTCTTTGAGGAGACGAGGGCTAATTAAGTCAGGCATGCATGCCTTGGTAACGTTCAAGTTGCTTAAGACGTCAATTACATCTTGTTGGGTGATGTCTATGTGCGCTAGTTCTTCGTGTTGAATCTGGGTTGGAGCTGGTAGTGTTTTGTTATCATCATTAATGTGCGACTGCGATGCAAAATAATTATTCAACATATTAGATTTTTGGTAATCGTCTTCAGCAGTTTCATCATTAAGTATTAGGGTTGGTATATTTGTTGATGTTTTGTTTAGATTAAGGATTTGCTTAGAAGTTTTCCAAAATATTTTTGAACTAGCTGATTCATTTGATAGGAGTTGTTCAAGTTTGTCAAAATATTCCTTTTTAGATTTCCGAATTTCGTTAACCACTTTATTCCTAATTGCTTTGAATTTATCTCTTAGATTATTGTCATAAGTTTTCTTATATTTTCTGAAAATTCGCTTGCGCTTCCTAATCAGGTTTCTAATACGACATGTGATCCAAGGGTGATCTTTAGGCCTTATTGTTACGATTTTGTTTGGTATTGATTTTTCGCTTGCTTCGATGAGTGCATTTGTTATGTATTTCACATTATGATCAAGGTCGGTATTGCGTTCGATGTCCTCTTCAAAGTTATATTCAGATAGAAGTTCCCGATATCTGGTGAAATCTGCTTGGGGATAGAGCCATACTCGCCGCTTGTATGTTTTCACTGATGGGCGTAGAAACTTTAACAAAGCGATAATTGGACAGTGGTACCTTATTTGATCTGGCAAGAAGTTGTCAATAACGCCACTTGTTAGCATGTTTGCAGTGTTACGTAAAAGGATCAGATAGATGAGTGATGATGAATTTTCTGTAAAGTGCGTTGCGTCTTTAATTACCTGTGATAAATTATAATGTAACATTGTATCCCTTATTTTGTTATTGTCGTTCGTCAACATGTTATAATTGAAGTCACCTAAGATAATGAGGTCGGTTATGTTGGTGTTATGAGCTCTGTCTATGCTTTCAACGACTAGGTTGAAGTATTCGGCACCACTGTTCGGGGGCCTGTAGAAACCACCGACTAAAATCTGTTTAGATTGGACTTGAAGTTCCAACCAAACAGCTTCTAGCCCATGTATTTCTAAGTCTGCCCTGCGCTTGCATGTAAAAAAGTCGCGTACGTACATAGCTACCCCACCGCCAGGACGGTCATGCCTGTCCGTCCTGTGCGGTGGTGCGAAGCTATCGATAAGTATTGAGTCATTTGGTATTTGCGGTTTCAACCAACTTTCAGTGAAAACAAGTACATCGTATGCATGTGCTTCACACCTAATAACATCAATCTTTGGAAGAAGACTTTGTATATTTAGATGCATGATACTCAAATGGCTGGAGAGCATGTCAAATGAGCTTAAAGAGCTAGATATACTAGATATACTAGTGTCAGTTTCGACAGAGTCTGGACCGGGATTGGGGTGAATGTCCCCAGATAGAAGAAGTAATGTTGATAGCCAGAGGAGAAAGTTACAAAGAATGAGTACGCTGATACAGTATAGCGTGAAACTTGTGTTTTTGTATGCATTTGGTTTCAGTTTAATATAGGGATTCTGTATTGATTTATATAGCTCATTGGTCCTCTGTAAGTTTATCATAGCACTCAAACAATGTATGTTGTATGTATAATTGTCTATATGATAGGAAACAAGCAACGATACGATGAGCAGATAAAATTTCTTGTACATAAGCCTCTTTTCTACACAAAGTCCAAGAGTTTGAGATATTCCAAGCATGCCGCCAAGGCCATCCGATTTGATCTTACGTTTCGTCATGGAGTGTTAATAAGAGATCTAGGAAAATCAGGAAAAGCCTTAACAGCAAGCCCGGAGTACCATTGATTTGCCTACCAGTTTCCATTTGGCTAGGAGAAACGCTGATATGAAAATGTATACATATAGCCTTGTGTACATGGTATATATTCATAAGAGAAAGTGCTACCCTGGTATCAGACAGAACTAAAATGCACGAAGAAGAAATGTAGGTAGTAAGAAGAAGAGAAAGAAAAAGAGGAATAATGAACATGAAATACATTTGTTAATACAAGCAGATTTGGTGATTTGGGTGATGCTTTTTATGTCACAGCGTAGTGGGGCCACAAGCACATGCGAGAAATCACGGTAGGCGGGGTGGAGTGGGGCTACATTAATGATCGCCAGTTGCATGAGGCATGGGGAATTTCTAAAGGGGTAACATCAGCAAGTCACAAATAGCGCCGGTGCGAAGGACACAATAACACATATCAGGGCATCAAACCAAAACTAGTGATGACCCGCAAGTGCTCGACACGCCCACTCATTCGCTGTGAACATTAAAATTTGAGCATCATTTGTAACATAATGTATGGAGTATATTTATTGGTTAGCCTCAACCCATTTTTACGTATATTTCTATTACCCGTCGGGTTCAGACGATACGTGGAGACATTTGGATTTTTAACCGTCACCCCACAATAGATAGTAGGCAAGTCAACCGTAGCGTTTATAAAACAATGACAGGAGAAGATAATTGTTTTGAGCATAAATGGGTTGAGGATTTTATATACTAGTATGACATCATAATTCAAGTATGGTTAATCTAATAGTGTATTGTCTAAGTAATAGTTATACCAAGGGTTGTCCGCCTGTACGTGGAGATAGTCCACGAGCTTTAGCGGGTGGATTATCTTACGGACAGGTGGACAAACATGCTATAACTATTTTATACCGCCTACATCAGTGTAGACATTGCATATCACGAGGTATTTTGTGCTATAGATGGTAAGGGTGGTATAAGTATGAGTCTTCTCATAGAGCTGCATTTTCTATCAATAAGAAAATGGATGTAATAGTTACCATTAGATTTCGGTTTAACAGATGATAGTTATATCCTGACTAATATGTTAAATTTTACTAATTAATATAAAACAATAATCTATGTGATTTACTCCTGGATATGTGAATCCCAGAGTCCAGTCTTGTCGAAACGAAATACAAGAAAAGGCCCGAGGATGATATGTCAAGTTATAAGAATTTATCTAAATATCCAGCTAGAACATCACATTCGTATCGACATCGAGAGAACTATCATGGCTGGAGGAGGTGAATTTATTTGACAGAAGAGGAAATAACTATTTTCCAGACAAACTTTTGAAAACTTCCCACAATCGATAAGATTGCCCCAATTTGAGCGAACATTGCAGACCCTGGTGAAGTCCCCCTAGAGTGGCACTTCATCTGGGTCTTCACTATTTGCCAAGCTCCGTTACCGAACCAATATATCGCCCTATTTACTCCCCACTAGGTCCACCTCAAATCATGGATTTCCGTTCGCAAAAAATCACCAGCTTTCCGTGCCTTTTGTGTATTGAGTTTCAAAAACCGTACTGATAAAAAAGGGAAATTCCAACAGTGAGGTCATGATCTTAAATTTATTGGGAGTTTTTGCGCTTTTGGGATTTTACCTTTACGTCACTGCCATAACTATATATACTTCAATGTAAACGTGAAAGGCTCAATACAGTTATTTCTAGACCGTGCCATCAAAACAAGTAAGATACCGTACCACACCATGTGCCCGTTCAAACCCGGAACGGTATGAGGTTAAAATTTACCAGTAATCTAGAATTCGAACAAATAAATCGCTGCGATCTGAGACGAGATGCCGCTAGTGCAACCTCCCCCCCCCTGGCGAAGTTAACACATGCGGTGGGTACCCAAGAGAACCGTCTCGATGAGGCTGTCCTTTCCAGTACCCAAGACATGGCGACCCCGCCGGATAAGAAAATAGTCACAATATTAACACTCAACCAACTGACTATCTATAGCTTTAAGTCTTTCCTCTTGCGTAATCAACATGTGTGGTGGGTACTCAAAAGAACATGTGTGGTGGGTACTCAAAAGAACCGTCTCTATGAGGCTGTCCCTTTGAGCACCCAAAAGAAATGTTCACCCCGCTTATAAGATAACAGCCAGCAAATTCTCTAGACCTGTGAGTATTTACCCCGGCGAAATCAACACATCAGGTCGGTACTCAAAAGAACCGTCTCGATGAGGCAATCATCTTGAGTACCCAGACCAATGTTAGCGCCGCCGAAAAATAAAGTAGTTACAATATTTACACTCAACCAGCAGAAAGTCTATACCTTTAAGTTTTTCCTCTGGCGTAATCAAACATGTGCTGTGGGTACTCAAAAGAACAGTCTCAATGAGTCCGTCCTTTTGAGCACCAAAAACCAATGCTAATACCGCCGGATAAGAACAGTCACAATGTTTACACTCAGCCAGCAGATATCTATGCCTTGATTCCCCTTAAGTCTTTCTCTGGCATAAATAAACATATGTTGTGGGTACTCAAAAGAAACCAGCTCAATGAGTCCGCTCACTCAGGCACCCAAAACCAATGTTAACCCTCCGGATAAGAAAATAGTCACAATATTTTCACTCAACCAGCAGAATATCTATATCTTTAAGTGAGTTGTAATCAAACATGTGCTGAGGGTACTCAAAAGAACCGTCTCGATGAGGCTCTCCCTTCGAGCACCCAGAACAAATATTAAACCTACCGGATGAAGTCCCTTAACTATTTCTCTGGCATAATCATGCATGTGCTGTGTGTACTCGAAAGAACAGTCTCAATGAGTCCGTTCTCTTAAGCACTCAAAACCAATGCTAACCCAGCCGGAAAGGAAAATAGTCACAATATTTTCACTCAACCAGCAGAATATCCATACCTTTAAGTATGGCGTAGTCAATCATGTGCTGTGGGTACTCAAAAGAACCGTCTGATTGAGACTCTCCCTTTGGGCCCAGGCCGGAGAAGAAAACAGTCACAATATTTTCACTCAGCCATCAGAATATCTATATCTTTAAGTGAGTTGTAATCAAACATGTGCTGTGGGTACTCAAAAGAACCGTCTCAATGAGGCTCTCCCTTTGAGCACCCAGAACAAATGTTAAACCCCCCGGATGAGAAAACAGTCACGATATTTACACACAACCAGTAGAATGTATAAGCCTTGAGGTCCCTTAAGTCTTTCCTCTGGCGTAATCGTACATGTGTTGTGGGTACTCAAAAGAACAGTCTCAATGAGTCCGTTCTCTAAAGCTCCCAAAACCAATGCTAACCCAGCCGGAAAGGAAAATAGTCACAATATTTTCACTCAACCAGCAGAATATCCATACCTTTAAGTATGGCGTAGTCAAACATGTGCTGTGGGTACTCAAAAGAACCGTCTGAATTAGACTCTCCCATTGAGCACCCAAAACAAATGTTAAGCCCACCGGATAAGAAAACAGTCACGATATTTACACACAGCCAGTAGAATGGCCTTGAAGTTCCTTAAGTCTTTCCTCTGGCGTAATCTTACTTGTGCTCATTGTGCTCTGAGCACTCAAAAGAACTGTCTCAATGAGTCCGTCCTTTTAAGCATCCAAGACCAATGTTAACCCCGTAGGGTAAGAAAACAGTCACAATACTATCACTCAGCCAGCAGAGTATCTATACCTACAAGTGTGGCGTAATCAAACATAAGCTTTGGGTACTCAAAAGAACCGTCTCAATGAGGCACTCCCTCTGAGCACCCAGAACAATTGTTAAACCCACTGGATAAGAAAATAGTCACCATATTTATATTCAACCAGTAGAATATCTGTACCTTGAAGTCCCTTAGGTCTTTCCTCTGGCGTAATCATACATGTGCTGTGGGTACTTAAAAGAACAGTCTCAATGAGTCCGCACTTTTGAGCACCCAAAGCCAATGTTAACCCCGCCGGGTAAGAAAACAGTCACACTATTTACACTCAACCAGCAGAAAGTTTATACCTTTAAATCTATCTTCTGGTGTAATCAAAACATGTGCTTTGACTAAAAATGTTACAGCTATGCTATTGTTTAATAGTCTCCCCTTTATCTAACAGCATCCTGGTAGTGTTTTCAAAACTATTTTTTAATGGAGAAAATACGCAAAATGCAATTGTTTTCAAACCTCTTGTCCTGGTCACCCATAGTGATTTATGGGCGTTTACAGAGGGGAGGTGGTGGGGGATATGGACCCCCCTGGAAAATCATAATATATTAGAATTTAGAAATACTGGTACGGACCCCCTCAAAAAGCAATTGGACTGACTTCTGGGAAATATGTTGATGAATAAAATAAATCAGGATCCCCTGACGTAATTTTCTAGATCCACGCATGTGATTTGTTCAGAACATCGTTTTGATGATTAGCCCTTTGTGTACTAGAAGCTCCTAAAGGAGTAATTTTGCAAACAGTGAAGACCCAGATCAAATGCCACAAACATGACTTTCTGTCACTATTTGTTAAGGCAAACCAATCTCCAAGGATAAAAACATATTGTTTTTGATACAACTTTGCAGCTGTTATTTGTCAAGGTCTGAATATGTGCTCAAGGCTAGACTATAATCCTCACATTAATTTGCAGTTTGAACTTGGTAATGTTTTGGCTGAACTTCTACCAAAGTATATAGACACTGGGTATCTTGTGAACACAATCCCCCTACAATTTTATCCTTTTGAAACTTTGCAGGAGTTGGTCTTGGTCTAAAAATATGCATGTGATTTTGATATAACTTGGATTTTCCATTATTATGGAAATAATATATGATAATTTACTTTTTCCCAAAATGATGGTCATGTAATAGTTAACTGCATTAGCAGGTTATCTTTGTTGGATATGAAATCGCCTTTTTACTAAAAAATCACCATTACTTTGTAGTGACATTTGGATCTTTCTGATACCAAAAAGGGTGAGGTAGACGTCTGTTTTTGTAAAAAAAAATCTTGTTTGATAGATGATGTTATGTATTCATTAAGCAATGTTTAATTGTTTATGGGTAGCTAATGATGCATTATTGTTCATGCAATATCAAAATATCATGGAATATTTTCTCACAATAAAAATATTTCTGTCATATTAGATGCAAACATGTGGTAAAATAAAATGCTCACTGTCCACATTTTTGCATAATATTTAATGTAAAAATGCTATGGGAGTTTATTTTTAAGGGGTACTTACATCTATGCCCACGCAAGGATTTTCTTTGAACTTTGCATATTAATAACTCATTATATACAAACTTGGAAAATGTATTTATCGCACAAAAACATGCCATATATATCCTGCTGATCTGAGCCAAATTTCACGAAAATCCAAACTCTGTAACTTTGCTATTTCCTGCCTCTTATGGGCATAGGTCAATTTTAGAAAATATAATTATTTAGTTGAAATAAATCAATAACTCGACAGAAGGAGGATGTTTTTAAATCAACTTCCACTTTTCTTAAAGAAAGACTTGTCATGAGGTTTCTCTTCTGAATGAATTAAAATTCTTAATAATGTTACATATTACGTGAAACATTGGTTAGATGCAGTTTTAACGTTAGAAACTAGATGTAGTCAGTACAGGTGTCACCATATTGTATAATTTTGGGTAATATTATTGTGTAAGCACTTCATTAAATAAGAATCTTGGCATTTAGTATCAAAGAATATTGTTTTTTTCTTTGCCAATCCATAATAGGGAAAAACACTGAACATTAACGTACTAGCATTGTGATTCAAACTAAGCAAGTATTCAAGTATGATTTACACTGAAACATAATTATTATATTTTTTACATTTTGATGTATAAGGGCCATCTGTTTACATCAAGTTTGCCGGTCCTTGAATTTTAATGAAATTTGGTCTACATATTCTTAACATATATGGCTAGTTTATATGTTGAAATGGTATCTTGACAAAGACTGCAACGCGTAAAAAATTTAATTCCAAATTTGACTGAATACACAATATATAGTTGACAATTGGGGTACCATGTCATAAAAATGAATGCCCTACCACTATCCTAATACATAGAAAGCCATTTATAGTATCAACGAACGTATCAATGATATATTTATTTAATAAAACATTTCTGCGCCCGTTACATGATATGTCATTTACTTTAGAAACGATTATAACTGGGTACCCTGTGGTATTGTAGTGATATCATACATGACGTCATAAATTAGCAAAAGAATTGCATAAAAACTCAAATGCACCATAAATATAAAATTCATACCCAAGACAATGAATAAACTTAATATTATCAAATTCCAAGCGTGGGCAGACTCCCATGTTAATTTCCCATACCATGTAAGACCCCTTTACATGTGTGCTATTTCTTTTTAGGTGTTCACAAAAGATCACATAGAGCAGCTGTTCTGGCTGTACAGAGTAAGCAACATAACCGACAGGCCAATGATTCTCTACATTCTACAGGACATATCACAGAAGAATGCTTCCAACTTAAAGGACTACTTACCAAAAATCTGTGATGATCATTTATTTAATTCTGAGTCTATGATTCAAAGGGCTGCGATAATTGCAAATATTGGAGCTCTCAACAAGGTATGTACTTGTTTTTATTTGATTTGATTCATTACGCCCCGTCAACAATTGTCAATATGTCAGGATGGGTCTACCTGGGTTGAACCAGCACTAGGCAAGTATTAATGTGTCTTGCTCAAGGACACAACACAGTGACGCCGGTGAGTCCCAAGCCTGCACCCCTTGATCTCAAGACAAGTACTCTACCACTGAGCCTCTGCGCTCCCTAATAAGGGTTGTACATTCAGGTCCTTAGATTATTATTTATTCATGCTCAACTAAACTGATCTTAAAATTTCAACTGCTCATAGAACTAAAAAAGTCTTGTTTTGCAATAAAACTCTCAGATATGGTATTAATCAGTCTCATCTATGAACATTATAAATTTTATGCTCAGTCGAGTTGAGCATGAATCAAGTTTTATAATCTTAGGACCTTATCACTAAACTCCACTAATAATCAATGTTCTGTAATGCATCAATTTAAGGGTAGTCTTAAAAAATCTTCCAACAAAACATACAATATTTTTAAAAAATATAAACTGACACCCCTTGGTATATACAATGGACCATCCCAAGTTTATTGTACCTAATCATAAGGAAAAATCCATTTGTATACAAAGGGTTAAGAAGGTATGATGCAGCTGTTTTCATCTTTCTCACTACCGTTCTGGTTATCCATTTTGTTATCTTAATGTAGTTATTTATATCACTATATATTATATGGTAAGTCCTGAATAAGCAATTTTTGCAATTCTACTTTCATGAGAGAAAATTACAAAGGCACTGATCAGACTACCCAGGTGACAGGCTTGTTCGCACTCTTGTTGTTCACATGCAACAAAACAGATTCTCTTGCAACAAGACAAATTCAAACTTTTAAATTGACTTTTGTTTGATTATTATCAAAATGTGTGAAGCATGTACTTAAATAAATACTATACATAGGTCCAGATAGGCATATATTTTAGCATAAATATATAATTATTTTTACTCTACAGTTATGATATTTATTTTGTGAGCTCGTTGAGATGGTTCTTATCAGTAATGAGGAAAAACGTTTTGATTATATGTTCTTATGTAAATACCTGCTGTTAAAGTGAATAATATCGACATAATTTTGACTAATAGAAATTAAATATTAAGAAATATGCATTTTGATCTGAAGCTAGTATATTCTAAGTTTAGTGCAACTATTAAGTCATTGCTTTAAGCTATCAGAGTTCAAGTGATTGGCGATTTACCGTGTCCTTGGCTAAGTGTTTGTGATTACTTGCTTTTCAGGGACTAGGCCAAGCTGCTGTTGATTATTTGATGAAATATGCTAAGGACACAAACCCAAACGTTTCTCAGTCTGCGGTAACGTCTCTTAGTACATTAGTGAGAGACCACATCAAATACATGCAGAAATATAAACAGACCTTAGAAAAGATAGAAGCAAAGCCCCAAAATGCAAACATCAAGAAATATGTCCATGATATAATTCTGATTTTAGAAGGAAAAAGGTTCGTAAATTAATGTTAATTAGAATAGTTTTAATTCAATTAAGTTAATATTACTATCTGTTTTTGAAAGATTTAACTTGTACTTAACGCTTAAATTGAACCATTTTGACAGTTAAATTTTCAAAATTATAAGTTTTATTATTCTATCTTGAAATTATCATTATCTCTCATTGATGAGCTGAAGCCTTGTGAATGTCTTTTGCTTGGCCAATCCCCGCTCACTTGGGGTTTTCATTAGCTCTGATAGTCTGTAATGTAAGAGCTATTTTTTTCTGGAAATCTGTTAATAACAACGACAAGAGCTAATAAGATTTGACAATTAGACATTATTATGTGATGTTTTAGCAAACTATTTAATGTGTTATCCTGTGAATATAGGAGGGGTGATCAGAAAGTTTGCGGAAAAGTACTATTAAATGGCATTGCTTTTATCAATTGCAATGAAAGTTCAAACATATAAACTACCGATCATAGCAAGTTGACTGAAATTGAAACTAGAAAATGTGACGTCAGACCATGAGGCGGTGATGTGGCGTCACTTTGCTGGAACTGGCCCATATGTACCCCTGGGTTGCTTCATTGGGGCTAAAACTTGTAGTTATGTTTTAATTGATGGTTATTTTTAACAGAAAGTAATGTTCCGTCATTCTTTGAACATGATATGAGGTTTGTATGTTATTCTGCTGCGCTATGCATCAATTTTTCAAGTTTTGTAAATTTTAAAGAAATATATTATTTTCTTGTCAATGTTCATCACAACAATTATAATATTGGGCTTAAGTATTAATATTAGATCTACTGTCCTGAAAATGAGTGTTTTTCGAAGTGTGTAGATAGTTTATTGTAAAGAATTGACATGCCAAAACAGGCATTGTGCTCATAGAAGTAGAATACTTTGCCTTTTTAAAGCACTGTTATTTGTTTCCATTTAGAGCACGATCCGTTAGGTATAAATCTTTGAAAGTTGCATAGAAGAGGAGTAAATGTGTCACTGAATATGCATGGAAAGCAATATGGGCTATCACAGAATAAAGAAATTATACAAAACGTTGCAGTTTAATTGGTTGTGTAGTAAAACGTCAACATGCAACGTAAAATGTGCTGGTTTGTATATAGTGTTGCCTTGAAGACAACTGTAACACACATAGACGACTAACATCAAGCATGTTGTAACAGATCAACTGCATGTGTGTTGCAGTATTTTGTAATTCCAGCTCTATTGATCAAACGATGTAGAAATTGCTACTCTTTTCCACAAAATTTCTGATCACCCCTCGTATATGCAAAGGCTAAGCATATGACACCATATTTAATTTATTTAAGTTGTCAATAGGCATCAACCACAGGCTTAGATAAACATAATTTTGATCATTTCTTATTCGTTTGCCTTAACATTTGTACCAGGTGCTCGCAAATCCCCCGTCTCATTCGTCTAAATGAGAAATAGATAGATCAGTTTAAACTATCTCTTATCATACAAAGTTGCGTCATGGAGTGAAATCAATCAATAAACCACTAGCGGTCTACAGATGTTTGGGAAACGTTATGACGTTCATAACAACGTTGCGTACATAATGACAAAATTATAACGTTTTCAATGAGATTTCAAAGTAATCTTAATGTCATATGATAAATAGAATTTAACATTCGTGCTCTTGTACTGTTGAATTTATTAACCTCGTTTCAAAAAAGAGATAACATGCTTGGTAAGCCTCGCATTTTATCTCTCTTTTCCTCAACTCGTTCAATAACTTCAATAAAACATGAGCACTCATGTAAGATCCTTTATATCTGATGTAAATGTCTTATTGTTCTTACTGTAAATTCAGAAACTTTTGGGAATTTTTTATTATGTTTGCAAAAAGCGTTACAAGACATGTTTTCCATGTTAAAAACTCGCAACTAGGCCATGATTTACCTACATTAGTAAATGACAGAGTGACTTTGCCATTTCACAAGAGTTTTATTTTCGCGAAACTATGCATCTGTGAAGTTTTGTGAAAATTAAACCCTAGCAATAAATGTCAGTATTTACAGTAATTAAAACATCTGCATGTCTTAAAGGGAAAAGGACTTGTCAAATACCATATAAATAAGACAATTAAATGTCATCAATCACTTTCAGTGTTGAAGTCATTGCTAAAGATGTTGAAAAGCAACAGAAAGAAATGGTTGTTCTGGACACCAAAGTTGATGCCACAATTGGTACAGTTGTTGCCATAGGTGACAAGGTAATCGAACATGATGAGGAAATTGGAGAACTAGGAGAGGGACTTGAAAGAGTTGAGGAACGAGTTGATGATGTGGAAGAAGATTTGGGAGAAACAAAGGTTAAAGTTGAGGAAATTGACAACAAGGTAAGATCAAAATCACATCTTGACAGCCATTTAAGAAATGAATTCGATATTTTGAATGTTCATGGAATCATGAATACTTCGGGTCCTTTGCAAAATGTTTGGTATGTTCATGGAATCATGAATACTTCGGGTCTCTTGCAAAGTATGTTCATGGAATCATGAATACTTCGGGTCTCTTGCAAAGTTACTTTGCAAGAGACCCGAAGTATTCATGATTCCATGAACATACCAAGATTGAATTTATACATATATTTACATTTTATATTGTCAATCAAGTATCAATTTTCAATTTTCACCTAACTTGACTGGTTTTCCAGATATTTTGAATTAAATCAGACATAACGTAGGGTTTGGAATAGCCAAAAAACGCCAAATTTCCGCGCTTAACGTCATGGCGAAATGTGTTCAACGTCACACAAACACCAGTAAACAAGCAACGTTATTGGATGGGCTTGACGTATTAATTTTCAATTTTCACCTAACTTGACTGGTTTTCCAGATATTTTGAATTAAATTAGATATAACGTAGGGTTTGGAGTAGCCAAAAATTCCAAATTTCCGCGCTTAAACATCATGGTGAAATGTGTTTAACGTCACGCAAACATCAGTAAGCAAGCAACGTTATTGGATTGGCTTGACGTTAGCCCATTGAAATGATGCGTATGTGGGTGTGGTTTAAATTGATTTGTTCATGAAGGTATGAACCACATCTCAAATGTAAAGGTTCATTTAAAGACTCACAGTTGAAACGTAAATATAGCTATGTAAAAAGCTTACCAAACGAAGTGTTGGTATATACTAGAAACGTTATATGAACCAATACACTTAATTTTGAATGTTGTAGCGAAATTAGCAGCAACAAAATTTGTGGAGGAACACTTCATTTGACCTAAATGGTATCAATAAATTAAATGTTAACCCCTAATCATGTAATATATAAAATTGATTAATATGATAAATATTGTGCAAACAGGGCGGGTAAATTAAATTTCAAAAGTCATTACATGCATTTGGATGCTTTAGTTACTAAGAACATAAGTAACATTCATCATAATTGTGTTGATAAGTGATAATTTTTATGGGAACAATTTTTATGCACACAAAACCTCATCATTTTCAAAATACATAGAAGATCTTACATGAGTGCTAAAATATAGTTGAATATATTTAACATGTTGAAGAAAGAGAGAAAATGTGAAGGTTTCCCAAGCATTTCATCGCTTTATTGCAACGAGTCTAAATTTTCAATAATTCAGAAGCACAAGTGCTAGATTCTATCAATCATATTACACTAAAATTGTGTACTTTGCTTTCTTTGTCTTCCTGGTGTCTCGTGATGGTTGAGCGGCTCGTCCCTGTGGTGCCATGGGGTTGTCTGCGGTTTGTGATTGTGGTATTTCCTGATGATACTCACTTACTATTTTTGTAATTATGTTTTTTTCGTGAAACAAAATCAAGATTTACCACTAAATATGCGACGTTGTTATAGACACCATTACAGAACGTTACACATAATATTATATACTATATATGTTTAATCAATTTTAATGGATGGCATTATGTCACTTGCAGGTGCTAGGTTGTGCAATTAAAGCATTTTATACACTGATGAGATGTCATAGTAAGATGTTTCTCGTCTCTATCATACCATTTTCCAAACTTCCTTATTGGTAATAGGTCTACAATAAGTATTACTTCTGTATAAAGCATGGACAGCTGAAGATGAATTCTTTGAAAGAGCCAGACGAAGATACTTCAGCAGATTTATTACAGATGACCAGCAGAGGCTCAGACTCGCTAATACAAATGCACAATATAGCAAGACCTCAACTCACAAGCACAAAATATTGAACTTAACCAAAGTCATACTAAAAACTAGACATCATACGCTTCTGGATAACTGTATGAGTACGTTATGAGAACGACTTGTGTGATAATCACACAAGTCGTTCTCATAACGTACTCATACAGTTATCCAGAAGCGTATGATGTCTAGTTTTTAGTATGACTTTGGTTAAGTATAATTATACGAAATATACATGTTTCTTGAAGACTGCTTTGAAACTAGATCATCGAGTTCCTCCACAAATTGCTTACACATGTAAACTAGATCAAGTTTAAGATAATTCATTGTTTTGCATTAAACATTGTGTGAAAGGCTTCCAATATCGCCAGTATTATTTTCAATTACTTTCTAGACAATGTCTAATGCTCCCAAGTGGTCTCGTGATCTGACAAAACTCATGAATCCTAAAGCTGAGAATGACTGGAGACTTCTCGGTAGCCGACTTGGATACAGCAATGATGATATTAGAGGCTGGGCAACACAGCATGATCCTTGCATGGCATTACTGAGCGAGTGGTATGTAACCCATAAGACGAGTGAGGCTTCATTTGGTGTTTTAACAGCACTACAAGAGATGAACAGAACAGATGGTATTGTAATTGTTGAAAATGCTATGAAAGCAGCAGGTATTTTAGTTTGTAACTTGACCATTTAATTCCTCCAGCACAAAAACTGTATTTTGAATACAAAAAATAAAGCAAACCTACAAGATGTAGAAATGATCACTTTAAGAAACTGATTTAGAGAGGAATCTTTTAGCTATAGAACACTATAAAGCGTGATAATGAAGCCAGGTCACGAAATTTTGGTACCTATGTCATATGCATAAAAGCATGATTGAAACATACAAAGACATTAGATAGCTATCTAGCTTGAGACGTATATCCTCCTCAAATATTTGAAGGACCAATGCTATCAATTAAAACATTGATGCATTTTGTGTAGAAGGTATTTTGAAAACCACTTTTACGATCTAGCTTAAATTTTACAGACATCTTTGGCGCCCAATTGCCAAATGAAACGGCAAAAAGAAAATGGTAGAAAATCTTACTAACAAGGATTTTTTTGTCATTATGAAACATGACCTAAATGCATTGGAATGTCATTTTTTGTGTGTGATCCATGGACCATAGAACTGCATGAAATGAATGAAAAATGCTTTTAGATGCTGAAATCTCTGTTTTCACATGATTGTATGGTGTTTTAATCCCGTCGATACCATCCACCTCTTCCTGTGAGAGAAAATTGCCCCTTTTGGCTGTTGCGTAATGGCCACCCTATGGGTTTAGACAACTGGTTTTGGCGTTTGCCTGTGACAATTTTTAAACAATTTTCTGGGACATCTTTCTTACACTCAAAGGCAAAGAATGGCGATTGAAAATCTGATTCTTAATGGCAAAGTACACACATTGTTTTCCGAAAACAAAACACTGTCAAAACTCCATTGTCAGAGATCAAATTTTTGATTTTATATTTTAGTGTTGTTTTACTGGTGTTGTTACCAGTTTAAAAAATGGCAACATTTGCAAACACACGTGGCACTTGGCATTTAGAGAATGGTTGGCTGTTCTGACAGGTTTGTACTCATACCATTATAAACAATCTGGCATCTTATCTAGCTAAGTACACGATGTAAACTGTTGATCATCTGGGCCTCATCACGAGAACATTTGTCTTTTTTGTTTGACACCAGGTAATGCTTAAACCAACATGATTTGCTGCAAAACTTAGCTAGAATATTAAGATTTTTCAAGGTGTTGGTGTCATATAGGCAAAAGCTGACAAATAAACTTTATTTTAGGTCAACCTCTCAGTAAATCTGAACAAGCCTATTATACCGTTGTTGATGGAGAGAATGGATTGGCCACCCAAGGGATCCATGGGCCCTATCTTCAGCGAATACCTATTTATCCGCTTCTTCCAAAGAGGAGATGGAGAGCAAACAAAGGATAAGAGATACTGGCCTATACCAAAATTCCAAGAATTACTCATGCAACTTAACTTCTATGTTGTCCCTGATCAGAAGATGATTAAGAAAGGTAAGGTCGTCTGCTTTGCTCGCCTGCTGAAATGTTTAAGAAGTCTCTATGGCAAACAGTGTGGACCCAGATCAGACTGCTCCTATAAGAGCAGTCTGTTCTGGGTCCATGCTGTTTGCTTCTTTACTTAATTCGTCAGTAATGCTAGGCAATTATTTGCAGCAGACGACTTCAGCAGACGACATTTTCAGATGCATTTTTTCTTGATTAAGAAAGGTATTTGAAAAAGTGGTTTAAGTTTATATTATATATCAACCCTTAAATACTTTCAACCAAAAGTCTTTGAGCACAAAAACATATATTATAACCAATGGATACGAAATATAATTGCTATTCAACACTCAAAAAGTTGGCTGATCTCTATCTACGCAATGTTTACAGATCTGTAGGCTCTTGTATTTGAACACAATAATTGAGAGATGCATATCTTTTTGTACTTATCACTATATTTGCTTGATAATAGCAAGCTTCCTTCAGATGCTTTTTGAGTTTTGATATTGTATGATGTTGGCTTTGAAGACGCCATGCTCCCAATGGCCTCACGCAAAAGGTATTAAATCAGTAAAGAATATGTCTCAAACATAAAAACCCCAATGAATATGTGGTAGAATATGTATAGCCATGTTATAGAGGGACTATTGCACTGATATTTGTAACAATCTGCCATAGTTAGGATACCCAAGTATACCTTCAAGCTCACTTTTTCCATATCTCAAAGTATTTAACAATGTATATGTGTGATAACCCTCTATTGTGTGTTGTCATTTGAAAATATCCTCATTAACCAGTAATATTGATTGTAGACATTCCCAGCCAGCATTTAGTCTCCGCCCACTATCTGTCCACCAGTGAAACGCCATTTAAATGGCGTTTTGCTGGTGGACTGATGGTGGCCTACTTTTATATACTGACTGTCTTTTATATTTACAGAATATGCCAATTGGTGGGCCCCAATGGTTAAAGATATTGTCATTGACAAAAACAAGGGCAAGAAAGATACAGCTCAAAAGCCAAAACAGAATTCCTCCCAGGTTTGGTTTTTCATACTTAATTATATTTTAAATTGTATCATATTTCAAAATTTAATATTCTACCCATGTTCATCCAAAGTGGATTGATACTGCATGAAATTTAATGTCGAAGATGTATTTCTTTATCATTTAGAAGGTGAAGATCTATGTTGCTATTGAAAAGTATGTTATCACTATAATTTTTTAATTTCAAAGAGATTTATATTACCTGGACCCTGTGTCAAGTAGGGCAGCTGCAAGTTACTGCAGAACGTATTGTGAAATGCACAGTATTTATATTACAGGTCAACTATTTAAGAATAGTAAGTCCTTGAGAAGTTTATTATTCAACTATTGGGGCACTGTATTGCCAGGTGGCACGCGATGTCCGCTGGCCTCTTGTAAATCTAACAGATATAGCAACCTGTTGGGGTGTGGCTAGACAGTGAACTAATAGTTGAATAATACTATGATGACTGAACATTGTGATATTGATCATGTAATGTAGTGAAATTGAAATTTTTGTGATATTTAATTGTTTTTTGACACTTTCCCATTTGATTTAAACATATTTATTCAACTTTGTTTGTACATACATATACAACATAAAGAAATAAGATCCCATTTGGTATCCTTGGTCAGGTATGGTACTTGATTGTATCGATTCCTGATCTTTACCATCTTTCTAACTTTAAGCCAGTAAGACCCCAGCGGGGATCTAAATATGCTTTTTCCAGCATGTGCTTTGTTCCTTCCTGCCAAAGCCTTGACTGCTCATACACAAATAACATCAATACAGATATAAATTACACATAACTGACACTTTCTTCAAAGACAGCTACTCATTTAATGTATATGTTTTGCAAAATCAATTACTATTCTAAATGGGTCGATTCACATTTTAATTTTACAGACTGGGTCAGGAGATACATCCCCACTTGTCTTCTTATCATATCAGTGGGGCAAACAACCTGAAGTTAAGATGCTGTATAAACGTTTAACCACAATGGGATATACCGTATGGATGGATATATATCAGATGGGAGGTGGTGATTCACTATATGATAAAATTGATAGAGGCATGAGAGGATGTAAAGTTGTTGTTTCCTGTGTTACACAGAAGTACTCACTCTCAGCTAACTGTAGACGAGAGGTGAGTCTGGCAGATGCTTTGAAGAAACCAATATTGCCACTCCTTCTGGAACAGATCAAATGGCCCCCAGATGGGCCTATGAGCATGGTATTTACAGAGTTGTTATATATAAACTGCTGTCTTGATAAGGTACAAGCTCTATGGTCTGGGGAAAAGTGTGATGAATTGATGGTCAAGTTAAAGCAGTACATTCCTGATGCTACACAGCAAAGTACCAGCCAAAGCACTACTAAGGCACTGACTACAGCTCAACATAAAGGTGATACCAGCGAATTTGGTATCACTGCTAGTACTAGTGGCACCAAATTACAAAGCAAATTAAATAATAGTACAGGCAGTAATTTGGAAAAGAAGAACACAAGTAAGATCCAAGAAAATGATGACAGAAAGGGGAGTGTTTCTGGTAAAAATGCTGGTGATAGGAATTCATCAAGGAAGTCTATAAAAGGGATAATAACTTCAGAACAACCTGACAACAAGGAACCTACCAAAATGATAACACCTTTATCACATTCTACTGCACAGTCTTATACTTCTAACAAACCAGGTACGAAGAAACAAACTACACACAAAAGCACACATTCTACTGCGCCTAAAGCAAAAACAGACAGAAATCATGATGGAAGGAAGCGACCAGATCAAGTTAAGCAAATGAACACCAATCATAAAAACGGAAAGTCTCAATCATGCATACTATTATAAAAGCACATTAAAATGAATTGATAAAGTAATCACATGTGCCATATATCATAGGAATTGCGTTGTTTATTTTCTAATTATTTCATTATTTTTAATTTATCTTTATTTCTTTTCTTTCCATGATGATTTTAACAGTGTGTCCAAAACCTACTCTTGACAACTTGCATTAAGAAACAATGGCATGCTTTGTTTTAGACTGAACTTCCTCCAATCATGGGACATGAGAATATGTATGTCATTACTTAAAAAAGAAAACATTATGACAATTGATGTTATTTACATAGCACAAGCCTGGTTTTAATACTCATCCAAATTTTTTATGGAACATGTAATATCTTTAAAAGACTCTATGTTCTATGTGTAAACTCTATTGTTTTCAGCCATATCTATTTCTCTTTAAAACAATATAATATATTTCTACTTATCTTCTCTTGTATTTTATACCTCTGACTGCTAGCGCTCTACTTATTGCTTATTCCTCTTTAACTATCTTCATTCTGTAGATATTTCTGAATTCTCTCTTTTTTTATCTGTTTGCTCTACTAAATTTCATCTATCATCTCTTCTTCCCAAATTCTCCCTTTGTCCTCGTCGCCAATGTAATATCTTTAAAAGACTCTATGTGTATGCTCTGTTTATTAGTACTGTTCACAAGATTGAATATAACGTAACTAAGCAACGAACGTCATTACGTAACGCCACTGACATCTCAGTATAATCAAGGATACTACAGAACACTTAATGAATTTTTTTGAAATCGGTCAGCTTTTCAGAGTTTGTTTATTTGTTTGATTTGATTCTTTAACTCCTATCAACAATCTTTCAGATAAACAGGGACGGGTCTTCCTGGGTTGAACCAGTACTAAACTAGGATAAATATATCCTCCTCGAGGAACACAATGCAGTGACGCGGGTGAGGCTCGAACTCGCAGCCTCTCAGTCTCGAGTCAAGCACACTACCACTGAGCCACTGCGCTCCCTACTTTTCAGAGTATGTGGACATAGTGGTTAAAGACATTTTTTTTTAAAAAGAATTGATTGGTTTTGTTTTCACTGCGAAAGAGTTTACATTGATAAAAATCATGGCTTTGAAATGTTCTTTCTGGAGCTTCTTTAAGTGCTGATTAATATGAGTGGTTTGTCTTAAAATTATTGCTCACAGTGGTTACTTTATATTATACACTACTTTATAAAGCTTGCTTTGTGATCTTGCCTGTTTTCGCAGGTGTCATTGTCGTTTGCAGACAACTGCACTAGCGTCTTCACGTCTGTTGGTCTGGTAGACATGCAAAATTCATTCATGATGGCTTTTTGTCATATACACCTACTCCAGATATCATTAAAACTCATTGTTAATTGTTTTGTATATCGCTGATGGTCTTCTTTATTGATTTAAGCGACTGACTGTTGTTGTTTTCCAAACGATCCATTTTCAGGTGTATTTATGGATATCTTGTTTTAAATTGCGAGTATTATGACAATCCAAATTGTAGTTCTTTAGCTTGTTTTTTCTTTTTCTATACCTTCTTTTTTATGAATGAATTATTTCAAAGATGTCTTAAATGTTTCTTTTTTAGCAAAAAAGAAACAAACAAAAAACAGCAACTTTACTTAAACATGCACATTTCTTTTCGCACCTTTTCGTGTCCTATAAACAATTAGGTATTGTACACCTGATTTTATTCGTGCAAACAAATAAGGTACAGACAAAAAGTGAGTATGACCAGACGTACCACAATCACACACTGCAGACCAACCCACGTTTCGTAAGCCACAGAACACCAACAGCCACAAGGCACCAGAAAAACAGTTAAAGATAATTGCAAAACTAGAAAACGCACTAAGTACTGCATAACAAAACAAAGACCTAACCCCTATGATGAGCGTCTTCTTAATGCACTTACTAGATGGTGTAATGGCTAAATTTGCCACATAAAAAATCAAGGTAATCTTTGTAGCCAAGAAGGCTGGATAGAGCATTACCTGGTCATTAACCCCAAAGATGTTTCCTCTTGCAGAAATCAATATAGAATATAGAATATATATAAGGTATTATGAACATTTATAATTTGATCATTATTAACCAAAACATCACTCAATGAGTAATTTTGATGTCATAACTTTGGGGTAACAATGCATGCAGATTGCCAGAACACGTAATACCTTACTGATGGTAAACACATTAATTCATTTTGTAAACTAAATGGAAAGTAGTCCTGAGAAACTAGAATTCTTGTATTTGGCGAGAAAGTTGATGTGCAAAAAGTTTCAAGCATTTGTTAGTTGCACATTCAAAAAAGCACGTGTCTAACAATCTAGCTGATATATACCCATGGTGCCATGGGTTTGTCTGCAGTGTGTGATTGTAGTATTTCCTGGTCATACTAACTTACTTTTTTGGTCCATATATTACATAAAACCTATTAATTTCCATAAATGATTATATGGGTAAAGATTTTATATTTCAGTTGTGCTAAAGAAATATTTAAAAAGCTTTTGAAGAGATATTTGCCAGTACAAAATATTTAAGTACTTATCACATGAGCTGCGGCATGAGATTTCCAACAATGTGGTATGTGCGACCAACAAAGGCTCAGACCAACCTGCGCATACGCACAGTCTGGTCAGAGCCTCTGCTGGTCTCTTGAATATTATACGACAGTTTACCTACTGACAAAACATCATTTGAGGTTTCTGAGCTTAAAAGGGGGCTGCACATGTTGGTCTGAGTCTGTTCATGTCAATATGCCACATTGTTGGAAATCACATGACACGGCTCATATCAGTGAATGATGATTGATCAGGTGAGTATGCGCAGACTCACCAGAGCATAATTTATACATCTAGCTTTACCCGATACTTCAGCATTTATTAAGAGGCAGTTAGGCAAATGAGATAAGTACCAAATTTTGTCTGACCAAAAGAGAAGATGTGTGTTTTCATAAGAACTCTTTGTGAGAGAGCACTGTTGAATATCAAAAGCATCTGTTTGGGCTGAGAGATAAGAAAATGATAACCGTCTTTCATCTTAGTTGTTTTGTTTGTTGTTGTCACTGAAATGTGGCCTTTACAAGACAGTGCCTGAAACATTACTCCATTAGCACTACTTATAATGTATCCCCATATAGTAAGGATCCATAAAACAAGAGAGCCAAGTGGTCCTGAATCGCTCACCTGAGTTAAGTTGCCTCAGGTATAGGTATCTTTTGGAAATTGGCAACATCCCCTTGTGACACATTATTTGACAGATCAAATTCATTGCAGCTGTTTTTTTTTACAAGTCACCCAGTGACCATTTTTATAGAGATCACCTAGCCACAGTATCTGCCAAATTGCTTTCAATTCAGACCTTTGGTTTTCAGAGATGAAGCCATTTAAACTTTCTTATATAAGTACCTAAGGGAATCTGGCCATTGCCCCTGGTAGCCATGTCTTTTGACAGATAAAATTTGTTTTAAACTATTTTAGTAGAAGGTCAGTGGGTGACCAGTTTCTGCCAAATTGTTTTGAATTTTGTTGAGTGGTTTCAGACGAGAAATTTTTTAAAAGTTTTCATTAAAACAATAAGCCAAGCCCCCTGATGTCAGTATACCTTGATGGATCAAATTTGTTAAAGCATTTTTGTAGAGGGTTATCTACTGACTATTACTGTCAAAATATTATCAATCGTGACCATTGGTATCAGAGGATGATACTTTAAAGTTTCTGATATAGTTACAGCAGGGAAACTGGCCACGCCACCATGCAAAAAATTATATTGAATTCGGATGTGTGCTGTTTCAGAGTAGTAGATTTTTTTAAAAGTTTTCATAGCTGCTTTAAGCCACGCCTCATGGTGGCCATGTATTTGACGGATATTTTTTTAGCTTTTAATGTAGAAGGTCACCTATGGATGTTCCTGTCAGATAAGCTGAGTGTTATAGAAGTTGTCATTTAAAGCAAATTTGTGAGGACATACGATGCACCTCGGACAATTGACGCCAGACATTGCCAGATCTAAATAGCTCACTATGTGCTCATTTGAGCTAAAACTACTATTAAAGTCAACATACATGGTCCTGGCCTCTTCTGACGGTGACGGAATGGTCTTGTACATCCTTCATCGTTTGTGTAATTATCACTTACCTCGTTTGACAAATACACATCAATTTCTTTTTTCTACTGAATTCCCTCTGTACTAGTCAAGGCTTGATGTGACACAAAACCAACAGGAATTCTGGTACCAATGGTGAGAAATGGTGAAAAGATGTCCAAGGCTCTATGTTATAAACCTTTTTTCACGCTCAACTCAACTGAGCACGAAAATTATCCTGCTCATAAATGTTAAAATGCCAACAATTGTTGGCATTTTAACATTTATTAGCATGATTAATAGAACCTATGAGATACTTAAAGTAAGAAACGTCTTTTTTCTCAGTATTTTAGCTTTTATGAGCAGTTGAAATTAAGTGTTCAGTTGAGTTGAACATGAAACAAGTTTTATAACTGCTGGGCCAAGACATTTTCTGAACCGTAACCTGAAGCCTACAGCAGGCGTTTAAGATTTTTTATTGCTTCATTCATTGCTTCAATCATTGGAATGTATTAAAATGAAACTTTTGGTAAATTGGACTGTTTTATATTTTGTTTATTCAAGCAGGTCTTGATCTTAGAATAACATGCTCATTTTCACATTGTCAGGACGTTCGTTGATACCCTATTTCTCTGGTATTGATGGGAAGGGGTATTTGTTTTTTGTCATTGCTTTCTTATCAATAACGTGAAGATATAACTCCGTATCTCCCAGAATAAAGTCAACATAAATGATCCTAGCCTCTGCTGACAGTGACGAGAATGCTATAAAACAACTGTCCAAGTCTTGTACATCCTTTGGCATTTGTATAATTATGACTTAGCTCATTTGAGAAATACACGTCAATTTCTATTTTCTTCTGCATTCCCTCTATACTCGTCAAGGCTTGGTGAGACACAAAGCCAACAGGAATTCTAGTACCAATGGTGAGAAATGGTGAAAAGATGTCCAGGGCTCGAGGTCATAAGCCTTTGACACGCTCACCTCAAGTGAGCACGAAATTTATCCTGCTCATAAATGTTAAAATGCCAATTAATACAACCTATGAGATACTTAAAGCAAGAAACGTCTTTATTTGTCAGTAATTTAGTTTTTATAAGCAGTTGAAATTTCAGGTTCAGTTGAGTTGAACATTAAACAAGTTTTATAACCGCCGGGCCAAGACATATTCCGAAATTGTCAGTATTTTAGTTTTTATGAGCAGTTGAAATTTCATGTTCAGTTGAATTGAACATGACAACAAGTTTTATAATCAAGGGGCCAAGACATATTCTGAACCTTAGCCTAGAAATTAACCTACAGCAGGTGTCAAAGATTTTTTATTGCTTTAATCATGGGAATGTATAAAAAAGACACTTTTGTTAAATTGGACTGTTTTATATTTTGTTTACTCAAGCCGGTCTTGATCTAAGAATAACATATTCATTTACACATTGCCAGGACGTTCGTTAATACCCTATTTCTCTGGTATTGATGGAAAGGGGTATTTGGTTTTTGTCATTGTTTTCTTGTCAATAACGTGAAGATATAACTCCGTATCTCCCAAAATAAAGTCAACATAAATGGTCCTGGCCTCTTCTGATGGCGACGGAATGGTATAAAACAACTGTCCAAGCCTTGTACATCCTTCATCGTTTGTATAATTATGACTTAGCTCGTTTGAGAAATACACGTCAATTTCTATTTTCTTCTGCATTGCCTCTGTACTCGTCAAGGCTTGGTGAGACACAAAGCCAACTGGAATTCTAGTACCAATGGTGAGAAATGGCGAGAAGATGTCTAGAACATATTCAGCGCCACTCAGTGCAACACGTTTCTTTGGAGGATGAAGCTCTGGATTGTATAATCGAGCAATTCTCAGACCAAGGGTGTATTTATTTACTCGACATAACATATTTGAATTGTCATTGCCAAAAATTACAGCGCCTTTTAGAACTGCGACATCAGCTTCTGGTGGAACAATAATCTGTTGAATTTTAGTTTTCCCCACTAGCTCTTGATGTAGAATTTCCTGAACAACTGCGGATTTAGAAAAGGCTCCAACCAACACTAATATTGTTATGTCTTTAGCAGTGGCCACTGCAGTTAAACTATGACTGATCACCTTGCCCATTTCCATTGTAATCGCCCTAAAGAATTCATTACACACTACTGCGTCTATTCGTAGTTTGTGATTCGTCAGTTTCACACGACCTTTGTAGACAGATCGAAATATCAGATTTTCCACAGTGTCATTGTACTGTTGTTTCTGACATATCACTTCAATGCATGCTGGGAGCTTCAAATCTATATAAGTTTTAGCCAATGGTGAAACTAGCTTCTTAACGTGTTCAAATTCTCTCATCATTAGAAGAAAGTCTTTCTTATACTTTGTCACAAACTCAGATACCAAGCTTTCACCAAACAGTTTGTGTAAGAATTGTACAAATATATTATCAACAGCACCACCGCCCAGCTTTGAGCCCATTCCTCTACTGATTTCTCTAAGGCCATCTTTTCTCTTCTCATGCAGGACTACGTCTGTTATCCCACCTGCAATGATATAATTGAGCTTCGACATGAGATTTCCAACAATTTGGTATGGGCGACCAGCAAAGGCTCAGATCAGCCTGCACATACGCGCAGTATGATCAGAGCCTTTGCTAGTCGCTTAAAAATTCTACGACTGTTAAGCTACTGACTGAACAGCATTTGGAATTTCTAAGATTAAAAGGAGACTGCACAGGCTCTTCTGAACCTTCACTTGTCAAAATACCACATTGTTGGATATCACATGTCGCGGCTTATATGTTATACGTATATCACCCATTAACCATAATGTTATTTTCGGAAATCCTAAATCAAATGAACTTCATATTTTATAAACTTGGTCCTAAAAGTGCCAAGAAAAATGCCCCTGAAAATGTCATCTGCTGAAGTCTTCTGCTACAAATTATTGCCTATTATTACTGACGAATTAAGTATAGGAGCAGTCTGATCTGGGTCCACACTGTTTGCCGTAGAGGATTCTTAACTATTTCAGCAGCCGAGAAAAGCAGACGACTTTTGTTTGCGATTGGCGCATTAAGGGTTAAGACTTGGAACAAGAATATAACCGTTATTTGATTCTTTCCTTGCTAGTGACGACTTTTGTCATCTGCTTTTTAACTTTGCAAACAGTTTGGACCCAGATAAGGATCGAAAGAACGTCACAAACCATTAGACACTCTGATGGCCTTTCTGAAAAAATGTTTGAAAGTCAACAGACGACAATCAAATCATGAACAATTACACAGCATGCAAATAGCTAAAGAGACATAGACGTTTATTTCTATAAAAAAAAGTTGGGATTATTTATTTACTTAAGTATTTTATGTGGGTTCTCATTAAATAAAGAGAATAATCAATATTTGAATAATCGATGGTTAGAAAAATTACCATACAATCAATCAGTATCTTACAATGTTGGTGTTTCTTGATCCACATCTGAATTAAGGGTGAGGTTGGCGCCGTTAAACCGGTTTAAGCCCTCCAGTAAAATATTTTACTGACCGTTCCAAGGCGGTACTTCTTTTGTGGATCTTTTATGTTTTTTGTTCTGTCTTGTGTTTGCTATGTTTTGTGCGCGTCTGTTTATATGTGCTTCGTGGTCACCTGCTGGGAAAGGGCTGACCTCTTGGCTCTCGTTTGTGGTGTCTTCTGTGAGTTTGTCACTTTCCCATTGGTATCCTGGGTCAGGTGTGGTACTTGATTGTATCGATTCCTGATCTTTGCAACCTTACTTACTTTGCTAATTGACTGATACTTTTGATTAGTCTGCCAAACACTTATTTTGTAGCAAAGTGGTCAAACGAACTGTCCATTCAAGGGCTTTAAGTACTGATCAGTGTCGTTTGTCATTTTTGTAGACATAACAATGGTTTTATAATTAACAAATAAAACATAGATGCTTCCATACATTACCTTGTGTACGATGTTAAAACTGTATGTGCCTTTTAAACTTATTGCAGCATCGTGTTATCTCTGCAGTGTTTCTGGCATTATTTATATATACAAACAGGCAGGTACCAGGTTAGCAAGTAGGTAGTTCATAAATCAAAGTTGGAGATATAGCTTTCATGCAAATGTATCCATTTTGTAGTAATGAGGCAGGTATTTTGATAATGATTGGCAGTTCGAGATGTTTAAAAGAGGCAAAGACAATGGAAATGATATTTCCTGATCATACTCACTCACTTTCATGATATCTGAATAAGGTGTAAATTCAAAATAGGTTGCCTTGCTTTCAGTAGCATATGTTAATAGTACACAGCGGAATTGCCTCATAGAGCCAAATCAAATGTGTAGCTACAGCATTTTCATCTTCAATAATAATAAAAACGTTTTTCACCATAAGCTTTTTAGAAAATAAATTCTTAACTACTTGCATTGTTTCAGTGAAATGAGCAAGCAGAATTAAACAAGTTTCGTGTAGTTTGTCATGAACCTGGATGACAATAAAAGGCTGCATATTTTATGCTTTTGACAGCTTGTCTTGAGGCGTTTCATTGAAATAAATATTGCTACACTGGTAGTTGCATGGTGTAGCTCATACTCTGTCTCTTGGATTATGATGCTATAGGAATTGACAAAATAGTGTTTGGATAGCCAAGATGAAATTTCTCAGCGGTCCTTAGTTAGACTTCTAGAAAATATGAGCATAGCCTACCTCCTAGGTCAGCGACAGCGTACTTGACACCAGATTTTAGAAATGGTAGTTTTTCAGATACCATGTTTGAGGGGATATTCTGGCAGAATATAGATGCAAGTTCTGGCTCCAGACCCAGTTTTAGTTGTTCTCGAGGAATCCCAGCCTGAAATTGAAATTTTAATATGTGAGCTAGCCTATGTGGAAGTGATATTTATCAGTAACCTCTCGTATCAACTGCATTGTTGCACGTTGCCTGATAAACGTTGTCTATCTCACGGCATGTTACCTTTATCACGTCATGATGACGTTGCACTTTTTGAATGACGTCACTAATGACGCTTAATCAACACAAAAACCAAAAATTACGTCACGATCGCTAATATGAAGAGTGTCCAACAATGGGTTAACTGATAAATATAATACCAGGTTCGCTCTTTTGATATCAAGTTTACCAGGCTCGGCTTTGAGAACGCATGTTGAATCGCTCGGCAAGCCTCGCGATGTCAACAAGCGTTCTCAAAGCCTTAAAGACACTCACCTAGCATTCTCTATTTATCCCTACCAGCATACAGTCTCCCACAAGCAAATCCCCATTCAAATAGGGTCTTGTTTTCGGGTTGGAAGTTGCCCTGTTGAGTCACTTACTGGATACAGCATAGATATCATTTGAGCCAGCGCATGTGATTTCCAACAATGTGGTATTTTGACATGTATAGACTCGGACCAGCCTCTGCAGCCTCCTTTTAAGCTAGGAAACTCCTAATGGTGCTCAGTCAGTAGCTTTACAATCATAGAATACTCAAGCGACTAGCAAAGGCTCTGATCAGACTGCGCGTATGCGCAGGCTGATCTGAGGCTTTGCTGGTCGCACATACCACATTGCTGGATATCTCATGCATTGGCTCATATTAAATGTATATGCCAATCTATCCAGTGTGTCTTTATGTTTTTTGGCTTGTATAGATAGTTGGGTTTGCACATGATCGTCTGCGCCTTCACTACTTTCCTAGGCAATACATACTAGAATTTCATGGCCTGGCCTATAAGCATTTTCTCATATCAAGTATCACATGGAGACCAAGAAAGTTTAGGTGAGCTTATATCTGAAAAACAGTTTTCCAACACTCCGGTGTGCCACAAAACAGATCTCATTGTTTCGCTTGGAATTGAAAGAATTCTGTCTGTAAATCAAAAGATGGTTGATATTTTACACACTCTAAAATTCGGTTCTATTGACTGTTATTGAATGGTTGCACGATTAACATCATTTGCAGAATAATTTTCATACCGAGCTGAGCGCAAAAAAGTTTTATAACACCGAAACAAGGTCACACCTAGTACATGCAAAGTGATAAATGTGACTGTTGCATAAAATGAATACAATTTTAGTTCAGCTTTATTTTGTCTGGAATGGCAAAACCCGAGTTTTCTTTTATCACCATTCTGATGGTGAAACATATAGCGCTTTTTTTTTATTATTTTAAATGCACTTTAAGTAATGACGTTGAATATCCAAAAACTGAGTATTTGCTTATTTTTTTAAATTCCATATAACTTGCCTGTTCTGCAGCTTTTCTCATGAACTGTTTTGCCAGATCACTCCAAGCGGCTGGTACGGTGAGCACCCATCTTATGTCGTCTGCTTCTATATCGTGACCCCGTAGACAGACATCATTCATGACTTGGCTTTTCAAGTATCTTATTGTAAACGAGAACACTTTCAGCGCTGGAAACTGCTTTCCTGTTTCGTCTGATATTAGAGTGCTTCCTTTTAATGTCTGAAAAAATGCGAGGACCCACTCGGTGCATAAAAAAACAACAACAAAATGAGCTGTTTGCCAAGCAAATACTTACACCCGATAATGAGTTTGCATCACTCTAGTTAGTTCAGTGTTCATTTGCATTTTGCATACAAATGCCAGGCTTTTTACTGCGGAATAGTACATCTTGTTTCCATGATATGAAAAATCTGTCACGAAATCTTGGTTGATGAGTCCGCCGAGATGAGTTCTTTACGTGTATTTAACCAAGCCTGATTGATTATTTCTCATATCGTGGAAACACAGTGTATTATTCTGTATATACTTTTTAGTGCTTCCAAGGAAAAAAGAAACAGAAAAGGACAAGAATAGGCAACAGAGAATAAACTTTCGTAATTATACACAGGCAGACAGGAAATCATATCATCGCTAGTGAAATTTGTAACTTTTCAAGCAAAAATCATATTTCACTGTGAAATATTTCGCTCCAACTAGGTCAATGCAAAACAATATGACATTCATGCTAGGTAAATTATATAATCTTATCAGAAGTGGGGATACCTTGACTGATCTTAGTATTCGCTGGGCACACAAAGCAATTTATTAGTTACATCATGTACTGTTTTATTTATTTATCTTTTTGAGATATTTGTGTATTGTTATATCAATTTAAGCCTCATCCTTTCGCAATCAGACCTTACATTTTTCTTTGGCGAAAGGCAATGAAATATCACCTGTTTTCACGTAAGTTGTGATCATGTGTCTAACCTACGAGTACACACATTAAAATATGGAAAAAGCGAATAGGACCAGGAAATATCGTAACCATATATTACAGTCCAGAGAGAGGCGTTTAGAACAAAAGAGACAGACAAAAAGCAAAAGCAGTCTCAGTAGAGATGATTGCTAAACAATTGCTTTCATCCAAGCAATGAATGAAGTCCTGATATTATCTGGGTCTACTCAATTTGGTATATACTCAGTCAAGAAATGGCTAAACTTGTGCGTACAGTGATTGTGTGCTTAAGGTCACAAAATGTTCTAGAGTTTGGACCTAGTAATTTAGAGTCTTACATTATTTCCAAACAATTTGGTTTTAAATCGTCTGAAGTAGTAATATTTATTCTGTCTATTCTCCTTTACCAGGGCCAAGTATTGTTTCTCTGCTTCATAGCCGAATGCCTCGAAATCCTGTTTCTCATTTAGCAACAAGCATGTTGGGGTCCTGCAAGCAAAACAATAAAGCAATTCATGTAAACATGGAAATCCATTAATAAAGTTAATGTGATATTAATGTTGTGTAATTACTTTTGGTCCTTGACTGTATTGTTCACAACTTGTTTAGTATTCATATGCATGTGTTCATATATTGTATTTAGCCGTGTTTATAAGCTATTATGTATGCCTAGAATGTAGGGGAAGGCGTTGATACTATTAAATGTTGTGAAAACTTGTAACCCAATCTCATTGCGGTATCAACTTTTAGCAATAAAATGTGTTTAATTAAGATAAAGGCTCGAACCAAAATATAGACATATATCCCGAGAGGATACAGCATATCTCTATAAATAGCGATTTAACACATATATACGATAAGTACCACTTTAGTTTTACATAATATCGCTTTAACTGAAAAACATAGGTCTCTCCTCCAGCCAATAGGCGCAACCAGTCCCTATTTGACAAGTTGTTTGGTGAGTACGCTGATAACAAACAATGAATCCAATGGCTCGAACACCATGGGCTCGTTAACTAACTATTTTAAATTCGATTTCTTTCTTGAGCCCCTAAAAAGTTTTTCCATAGCTCCAAATGTTCATATTTTGGATAAATGTGTGCAGCTTTGTTATGTTTCACCTGCAAAAGGTATGTTGTGTGTACTCATTAGAATCGCCTCATAGTAGGGGAGCCAGAGATTCAAAAATTGGAAAAAGTGGCCGGAAAGTAGCAGAATTTTAGACTATATCCTCAGTTAGTATGGTGTTTCAGAAGTGTGAAAACAGATATTGCACAAATTTAAAGTCTTGCAAAAGATGCTTATTTGAGGGATAACCATAGCTACCTCCATGCAGGCTTCATGTAATAGGCTATTCTCTACATTACTGAAAAGAAAAGTTATTTAGACCAGATAGATCACATTTCCTACTATCTGCATATTGCTTTACAGTAACTTAATTAAAACATCAAACTGACAATAAGTTTAAATTACTTACGCTTACGTAAATGTTATATACGTTACTTACATCCTAATATATTACTATAGTTTACTTGGCAATGGGCTGCCAAAAGACTTGTGGAGGGAATTTTTTGTACATTAGGATTTTCTTAGCTACTTTATATATTATAAAATATCTGTTAGCTTTTGATGAACATGTGCATTTACCCTGCAATAGCCAAGTCTAATACGTTACCATTAGATATTAAAGAAACTCCCAGTATAGTGTTATTATAATTTGCATCGTTTTCTTAAATATCGTTATGATTGATATTTTAATTAGATGCAGCTTAATAGCGGAATAATAATATTAGTTTAGGCACCTGGAAGTTCTGTTATATACGTTACTTTCATTTAAAACAATATTTTTGTGCAATATTATGTGTATATGCGTTCAAACAGCTAGTAGGTGAAAAATGAAATTGACTACCATCTTAGTGCTCAAAATTAGATTGGAAGTATTGTATTTTTAAACATTTAATATAAATGAGATGCAACATCAGCAAAATCATATTTGGTTTAAAGAGAAAAACTTGAAAATAAAGCACATAAATGTCATTAAGTTTATGTTTTAGGAATCATGTAAATAGGATAATTGATATCTATTTATTATTCATAACTAAATTGTTTCAAAAAGCTTAAATGATTCTTTAAAATCTGTGCTACTACCATGTATTTGCTTCTTTTTATGCATTAAATGGCATTAAATGACATATACAAGACATTTTCTTTCACCGTCAACAGCTCAATGAATAAATAAAAAGCACGCAGTAACATAGTCAGATCCATCACACATTGTAAAAGCCATCAAATATATGCATTTATAAACAGTTTTTCGATACAGCAGCTATATTTAAAAAAATAAGGCACAAAATATACCTTAAAACTCTAAAAATGTAAGGTATTCCAAACGGAAGTCCAAATCAAGAAGTGAAACATTAAAGATACCTTCATCGGTGTCATATGAAACAAAACTGAAGTTTGTGGAAATCATGATGATTTCTGTCTCTGGTTTAGCACCCGCCTTAGCTATCCTTGGGGTTATAATATTTTAGTATCTACAGCCTGTCCTCTTTGGAAAAAGAGTATATTATTTATGTTGGTAATGTATATAACAAAAATATAAAGATCATTACTTTAATCATTGTGTTGCCTGGTTCTACACGCTTGTGAAGCAATGAAACAGGATAGCATTTATTCTAAATTACCATTTTAATACTTTAGAAACAGACACATGTCTGTTAATAAGTTGGAAAAGCTCCCCTGCATTGTTAGTATTGATAAGACTTCGATAATCAGGACCTTGAGCAAACAATTTTCTAGAATAGGAATTGATTGATCATTTATTCCAGAATGTTTGCAGACATTTGATTTTTTAGCTTTATAGCTTATCAGCATACGTGATAGAATCTGCTTTAATGTTTGTTTTATTCAGCAGGACTATTTATTTTTAACACTCACAATAAGTAATCATAACAACAGTCATTCAGTCCTTAAAACTAACTAATTAATACCCATAAAACATGTACCAACTTGTTAAATGATGATTTATTTATGGTATATCGATAGTTCATGTAATAGAAGCAAAATCCATACTTATGCTACTTTCAAAGATTACTTTCATATAGTATACTCAACAAATGCTATGCTGTATCATACTTACATATAGCGCAATTGGCAATAGAGACAATGTTTAACTATCTGAGATGTATCATGATACTTTAACAAATCGAAAGAATTACAATTTCTTACGAAGACGATTGATAAAAAGAGCGACAGACAAATTAAACATGCATACATACTATTTGTTAAGTTTATGCATACTTTCTTAGCATAACATATAAATCTATTATTTGTGTAGGTAATGATACTAACTATTGTGCCTTCTCTTTTGTCCATATAATTATTATTTTATTAGCACAGTAGATAATTTAATGTATGCTTTTTTGTCTCTATACCCTGATGTGTTTACAACTCATCTATTATTTAATGCACATAAACGGAATCAACTGACAGGATTCCTGCAACACTTTATTTAAAATGGGGTCCAATGACTGCTTTGGTAATATGATAGAACTTAAAATCAGCTATACTAGCACAAATTGCTAAAAATAAGTTTGATCTTATGACTGCTATTTTTACTCTAAGATATTGCTTTTCCTATCAACATTCTGATTAACGTAAATAATCTTTTAAACGGTAATTTTAATGCGACCTAGTTAAATTTGGCTTAAACATTTTCTCTCTGTTGAAATTTTATAAAGTAAATTTGGTATTGTAAATTACAACTTAAGAAATCTAGATTTCTTGGATATGATCACTGCCTTGTCATGTAAAACCCATCCTTAGGGATGATTTCCCCAATTTCAACGGCAATAATTCATTTTAATAACCCATTCAGTTTTAAAGTTTGCATTGCTTTGACAAATAATTTGTAGTGTTTAGTTAAAAGGACTATCAGTTTCATTATTTAAACAATGAATGCCATGTAAAAATATGCCGAAATTAAAGTTCATAACTAGAACAGATTTAAAAGTCACCTTCTGAGTTCTGATATATGCATTAATAGATGTGACGTAAACAATTTGCATAACAAAGCCACTCTCTTAAAAAATAAATGATAACAAACACTTATGTTTCCTTAAATTTAATGTAACGTAAACAACATTCTATTTTATATATTCATAAAGGGGTTATACTGTGTAGATTGCCAGCAAACGTCTTCTTTCTATAAGTGAACATGACTAGGAATTGTCACAATCACAGACTCCTGACTGACCCACTGCACCTTTAGGAAGAGACACGGAACACATATATCTACAATATAATTAAAGTGAAGCAACCAGCTATCTTCCTTGTCAAGATGATTGCTGAACTAGAAACAAATTAGAATACAAGGCCCAATACAAAACTCCCACAACCAATAGGAACAACAACAAACAAAGTTTCCAACATCCACGCATCATTTCTGAAATTCTTAGATATTTTATCATACATGAATCTGATTTGATAGAACTGATATGTTATTTACTATTTTATTTATTGTGATGAGTGTGAACAGGTTTGACACAAAGCTTTGGCTGCTTCTGAATAGCTTATTAGATTGTTTTGTTCAATTAAAAGAAAAAAATGTGCAAGTATATAAATTTGTTTTAGGTTTACAGGCTCAGTTTAAAATGGAAAACGGTTGAAACAAATATATAATCATGATATAGAATTCGTTTATTGATAGTTATATATGTTACTTTAGTAAATTTGACTGAACAAGCCTAAGGGAATGTATCCTAGTTGAGATGTTGCATCAGACTTATCATTTTATAAGTTTATAAATTGCATAACATAACATAGATAATTAGCAAATAATGTGTTTTGTTTTTAAGTCAAGAAGTAAACCGTTTCTCAAAAGCAAAAAAAAATACAACGATATACACAGTCTCCTAATTAGTACTGATAACTTCTTCTTTTGGAACAAATGCTCTTTTTATGCCTTTAAAACACAGCCCCTCCGCCTTTTTAATGAAATAAACTTTCCAGTGATGTATAATTTAAGCTATTAAGCAATATTTGTTTGTCTTCAACTTTGTTTTATACGTTACATATTGAAAATTGAACAACAAAATGATATTTTACCTCAGAAATGTTGTTAATTATTACTCTAAAGTCGGTGATATCAAAACAATTGAAATAAGGTGTTTAAAAGCTAACAGAAAAAAGTGCATGCTTATTTTCAAACTTAAGAGGGTCTAAACTTATATAAAGTTTTATCTGTGGTCATCTAATTAAACAGCTTATAACTAACAAAGTATTAATGTTAGAACGTATCTGTTTGCAGTTTTGAAATGGTCAGTTAACGCTCTTTTAAATACATGTTATCCTAAAGTTAAACACATATTGAGAAATTTGTCAAGTGAAACCTTTTGCCAAAATATCAATAATTTTAAGGGTATAGTTGAAAATGTAACGTAAATGACATTATAATGGACCCAAACAACTTTGAAAAACATCAATATGTGTAGAAATTAGCATGTTCTTACAGATGGCATAAATGTTTTGTTCATTTAAGCATTTCAACTTCTACATAAATAGACTTAATTACATATTTTTGTTTTTAAGAAAATAAGGGGTAACATATGAAACACACTGTTACAGGTGTGTTTGCAAGACTTAAATTGAGTGCAATATCTGGTTTCATACTGCCTATACTATGTACTAAAGGATAAAACCAGTGAAAATTCTGCTAAAAAGGGGACATACCTCAATGCTTATTTTTGACTTTTTTGAACACTGGCTCCTCTACTACTCAGTGATTTATGGAAGACCGAAAATATTACCACATTATGCCCGGTGCTATATATAGGTAAATCTCAGTGGCTCGCATACAAATTTTTATGGTGTCAACCCAGCCAGCGCACAGTATCGGGCCACTATCGGCCTGCCAGTGAAACTCCATTTAAATGGTCATTTGCTGGCGGGCCGATGATGGCCCGCTTATATAGCTGTTTTTGGGACGACAATCATATGCCCGAGCTAATGCAATGGTTACCTCAATGTGGTGAGCGACTTGTCCGGCGATAGCCACACAGGGTTCATAACAATGTGTTGGGCAATAGACTTGCCGTCCCTTTTTGTCGCGTAGGCAAACCCAGAGTATGACGTCCCTATCTCAATGGCGGCCACCATGCCGAATCCCTCCTCTTCATGACTAAACAGAGACTTCTTAGCTCGACTCATCTTTAAATCGGTTGTCTATGAATGACTGCAAAGGGCCTGGCTTTGAATATGTTTCTCTTGCGAGGAGTCCTCTTCTATACGAACTATGAAAGCAGAAAAACTTTAAATGTGTCAATGTGACACAAATGTCCCCGCCTGTGGCCATTGTATGGGAGAAAACGTCTCCCTATGACTGATACTGTCATGATTTAGGCTTTTCTTGTAATGCGTCAATATGCCCATTTCTGCTACAGAGTTGATCAAATTCCATGCAATCATTCATTCTCACAATATCGAAAAGCAACATGGTTTTTACATGAATTAAGGGCAGTAACTCTGTTATAAATTTGCATCGCAAAATAATGTGTACCAGTCTCCGACTAGATATCGTCAACATCAATGCATATGCAAAATTTGGTCGAATTTCATCAATACAGTCTTAAAATGTTGAGAGGAAATGAAATTCTGATATAGGTCAAGAGCCATTATGGTGACTGTTTTATGAATGTTGCAAATTGATGCATAACTATCTCAACCTAGGTCTTATATCAACATCATCAAAATTGTGTTCAATTCTACTGATTAATTCGCTAGATATTGAGCTAAAATAAAATTTTGACAGGAGTAAAGGGCCATAACTCTGTTAGGAATTTGTATAAATTGATGCAAAACAATCCCAACGTTGATTTTGTCAATATCAAAGTGTACGCAAAACTTTATTGAATTATGTCCATTCATTCTAAATACAATGTATATTGAGCGGAAACAATGTTTTACTTGATTCAAGAACCATAACTCTTAAATTTGCAAAATTTGACGCATGACAATCCCAACCTGTATCTTGTCAATATCAATGCATATAAATGCATATACACAATTTTGTCAAATTCCATCCATTCGTATTGATATTTAGAGGAAACGAAATTCTGTCATGAGACAAAGGCCATTACTCTTTTAAAAATTGCGCAAATCAACTAAATGAGCCGTGACATGTGATTTCCAACAATGTGGCATTTTGACAAGTGTAGTCTCAGCCAAGCCTGTGCGGCCTCCTGTTAAGCTTAGAAACTCCAAATGATGCTCGGTCAGTAGCTTAACAATCGTAGAATAGTCAAGCGACAAGCAAAGACTCTGATCAAACTGCGCGTATGCGCAGGCTGATCTGAGACTTTGCTGGTCGCACATACCACATTGTTGGAAATCTCATGTCGCGGCCCAAAAATGATCCCGTCCAAGATCTTGTCAATATCAATGCATATGCAAAATTTTGTCACATTCCATCAATTCGTTCTCAAAATATTGAGTGATCACAAAAAGGACGCTACGTGTATATGGGTTAATCCTTGCCATCATACGGTCTTGGGCCACTATCGGCTCGCCAACGAAAGGTCATTCGAATGGTGTTTCGCTGGTGGGCCGATTGTGGCCCACTTTTATATGCCTACTTGAATGTTTTATTGGAATTAGAATAATTTACTTGTAAATGATGGCCATTATTTTAAAAAAAAATAAAAATAGATATTGTTCAATATCTCCCGAACCATAGAGATATTTTGGTCAGGTCTTGCTAGCTTTGCACGCTTATTATTCCAGTGCATACGTACAGTGGCGCAAAGACACGCAGAACAGAAGAGAACAAAATTTTATTAGACATAAACTATACAATTAGTTTCTAGTATATCCTAATGATTTATACAAAACAAAACAGTATTGGTCAATTGTACACCTAATTTTCATACTTATACATGGAATGCTGAACACAAGTTGAATAGATTTTCGTAATTATGGTTATATCCTGATGTCGATATAACCATGCTCTTCAATGATACAAAACGGTGGAATAAATCCGCATTTTTCTTTTTTTTCGGAGGATGAACTCGTCTACACATAGATTTATGCTTGACCCCGACAGTAGCTGGTAACTGAAGACTGAACACAACTCTGTTGTAAAATAATGATAACTACCCTACTGTCACGAGTGCGACCAGTGCAAACACGGATCGATGAGGTCAACTCTTTAACAACGACTAAACTTTTTTGAAATAGCTAGTTTATTAGTCTTGTAAAAAAAAACTATTGAAAAATAATTTTGCGAGTTCAAGTCTAGTATGTGGGTATCTTCTCAGCAAGCATACTATCTCGGGCCACTATCGGCCCACCAGCGAAACGCCGTTTATATGGCGTTTCGCTGGTGGGCCGATAGTGGCAAATTTTGTATGCTTACTGGGATGTTACTACCGTATTCTATGGACCAAACAGCTGGAAAAAACACACACAAAAACTTACATATTCCATAATTCAAAATTACAGTTTCCATAATATTTCAACGTTATAATCAACATACATATTAGCCTCTTTACGGTTACTTTTAATCTTTGGATTTTAATCGTATTAACCCGATTAAAATTTTAAGTCAATAGCTATACTTTTAGATCTAAGTCTTTCTGTACTAAAACCAGAAGAAGAATGAGATTACATTATTAAACAATTCTCTCTCAGAAAGCGCAAGTTCTCTCTAGACGCCGAAAGAGATCAGCAGGGATATTTGCAGTATTTGTCACGATCAATGTCATGCAAGGCCACTCGAATTCACCTCTTGACTCCTTAAAGCACAGACAAATACTGCATACATTTGCTGACAGTATTCACTAATTTAAGGATAGAGGCGAACAGCGTGAATCCAGATCAGACAAGAGCAGTCTCATCTGGATCTACACTGTTTGTCAAAGCTGCTTCTGAAACAATTTAGAAGAAGACAAAACAGATAAAATTTATTGTGATTGACGCTTCAACCCATATGATGTTGTGGGACATATACGAAAACATTGCATACCCAGATCAAACGCCACAGAACGCGGCGTCTAACCAGGGTCTCCACTGTTTACTTACAGAATGTCCTATTACAATTTGAATTAAAATATATAATACTATTCAACAACCCTTAGAGCGGAAATGGATTGATCCAATTGATAAGAGTGGGAAATTTCATTCGGCTTAAATCACGGGTTAAGAATTAACCTGTGAAATAATCTAGTTATACAGAATAGATCATAAAATTCAATTTCACAACGCTCACAAAGAGACAAAACATAATCAAAGAAGTAAAGTCCGAAAAACGTCTAACTTCATAAATAACAACATCTACATTTTCCATTTATAACAAAAGCTTAGCGCTACCTCAAGGACACAGAAATAGCTATATAGTGGGTTGCATGATTCTTGAAGACGGAACAAGAAATATCTTTTAAAAAGATATTCGGCTTTTAAAAAGATATTCGGCTGCATTTCAATTGTCGAATTTGTTTGTTACATTTGTAACTTGATAACCTCTCGAGAGGACCGTGTCAACGACATCTGTTTTCCATCGTCGCGGGTTTGTTAAAACATGTACTAGTTACAAAATGTCGGGCCTGATCTGGATCCAAACTGTTTGACACCCTGATGATATTTCTGAAAGAATTTCAAAAAAATCATAATAAAATAACAAATTAAAACAAAAAAAAAAAAAATATGCAAAATTACCTAGGGTGCAAAGAGGACACACAAGTGCAATTCCTCTGATTATCACAAGTATTAGCTTTTCAAAAAAGCTGGCGGCCGTTTAGCCCTATCAATGTATGCATTCTTGCACAATGCCAGTGCCGGACCCAGGAGGCTCTTCCCCCCCCCCCCCCCAGAAGAGGCCGTGAGTGTCCTAAAAAACATATTTTCGAGTGTTTCGATGGACCGCACGACGGTTATGCTAACAGATCAAATTCGCAAACAAGTTTGCCTTGCGCTATAGGTAGCCCTACAGATTCGCAGACAGTTTTCTTTCGCGCTGTAGGTTAACCCACGATATTTGGTACCCCGCTCGTTGTTCGGCAGCGCATAAAATATAGCCTGAGCACGGCATAAAGATTCGGTCAAAACCTGAATTTGATGTCTGATTAGCACAAAGATTATATATACGGTCGGCCGTTATACACGGCCGGCCACGGCCGACCGTTATAAGGACCTCGCTAAGGACAGTCCCTTTAAATGTTACTGCTAGCTCGATCAATTATAGACGACATAATATTATGTTAACATTATTTTGGATTTCTTTTAGTTAAAATGTTGGTTTGCAATGACTTAATCGTGTTCTGTTCAAGAGAGACCCCTGCAATGAATAAATTTGTCTATAAAAGAAGTACATTGTATACTTTCTGTTTCAGTTGACATTTTTCTGAGAAATAAAGTGCAGGAGTATCAACTGCTTCAGTCTGTATCCCTAGACTTTGAAATAATTTTGAGTGACCGGTGTTCTACAAAATAAATTCGAGTGGACAGTCTAGTTATTAACCAATGAGGTTTTTCATATTTAAGCAGTAACTCTAAAATGCAAATTTCTGACTAAACCTGATTGGCTGAGATAAGCAAAGACAAGTTGTACGCAAAGGCGCGCCAGCGAGGAAACTACTGTAGTCTGAAGTTGCATCGGTCAGGTGCTATTGTGTTCCAATTGTTAAAGCATCTGGTTAAACCATTAAAACCAAATAGACTAGCCTACCCCTTTCAGCAGGACCGACCAGATTCCAATTTTAGAGGTGTTGGTGGTATTTCTCATATTACCCAAAGTTTGATAGAACATCCTTTAAGCAAACAGTGAAGATACTGATCAGAGATCAAACACCGCATTATGCGGTGTCTGATTTTGGTCTACACTGTGTGCCCATGTCCCATAAAAAGGAGGTTAGGCTTCAATGGGTAAATCTGATGAATTAGCGAACTTTTTACCACATTCTAAGTGCAGCATCATCAAGTAAGAGGGAAGGCTGCGTTAAAACGGATTTTGGGCTGATTGAATAAGAGCTCTGGTTACCATGACAACATATAGCTTCCATAGACTAGTAGTGGGCAAACTTTAAAAACCTTCTTAGCAATTATGAGGCCCACATCAATAACAAATAATCATATACACCTTTCATATCGTTATAGTGTGTTGCGCAACCAATTCCACTTGAGCAAGACACATAAATCCTAGCTTAGTACTGGTTCAATCTCAGAAAGACCCGTCCCTACATAACTGAAAGATTGTTGATGGGACGTAAAGAATAAAATCAAACAAACAACCAAATCCATCTTTCACAAATCTAAAATTGGTCAATACATATTCAATTTTCAATCCCATTTGTGTTGTGAGTTGCATTCGTATTCTGTGTTGTTTTGTATAGCCTATAGCGTCTTTTTTGTGGGACATCGGCAGAGGGCAGAAGCAAAACGCGGCGTCTTATCAGGTTATCAATTGTTTGCAAACATAAGTTTCTTTTAAATTTTGAAAAAAAAAAAATGAAATATACCACCAACAATCAAAAAATTGGAAAATGACTAGTCCAATTCATATCAGTGGGATATTGCATTTGGCTTAAATGGGGTTATATTAATCGGAACTGCCTCGTCCAATTCCGCGAAATTCCGTGGAATCAGACCACGGATGTAAATCGAGGATATACTTTGATAACGCGAGCGATAACGTGACGATGACGTTATATAACGTGACGCTGATGTCACAGAAACCATGTTAACACAATAACAAGTGTGATTGCAGCCATATAAACGGCTTAAATGAAGTTTATGAATTTTTTTTTCAATAAAATATCGCTATATAGCGAAATTTTATTGAAAAAACATACACTTCACATATAAATTCTGCTGATTAAACTTTTTGGATAATGTGAATAAATAATTTTGATAAGAGCTGAACCCACACGCTACAGAACTCATTTTCCATACGCCAATTCCGGCGAACAAAATGAATTGACTCGGCATCAGCATCACAAACAGATTCTCTTTGATAATTCTCTTCACAACCAAACTTTGGAAAACGTTCAGTCAGCAAAATACCTTGGTATAATCATCTCTGATAATATGGATTGGGGTCCGCAGGAATTTGGCTTTTGCACCTAGGAGTACTAAGGAAGTTGCATACAAAACTTTGGTTCGGCCTAAACAAGAGTATGCAGCACCCATTTGGAGCCCTTACTCAAAACTTCAGATTAATCAGGTAGAGAAAGTTCAGAGGACAGCAGCCCGTTAGACCTGCAGGAGATGACGAAACACAAGCAGTGTCGGCAAATGAGCTTGAGTGGCCATCTCTTGAGGCCCGTATGGATCGGTCCTCCCTGCTTCTCTTTCATAAGATACATTCTGGTGCTGTGTCCATAGAAAAAGATAGGTACCTGAACCCTGCTCACAGTTTGAAATCTACCAGGTCATCACACAGCGCCCAATATTGTAGATACAAGACTTATAGTGATGCCCTGAAGAATTCTTTTTCCCCGGACTATACCTCAGTGGAATAGTCTTTCTCCTTCGGTGGTCAATTCCCAGACTACTGAGGAGTTTAGGGCACTCCTCATTTACTCAAAAACACAGCCCAAAGACTTTTTTGTTTTGTTTGTTTTTTTCTTCAAAATTCCAAATTCGCACTCCCTGGCGTAATGATCGAGCCAATAACAAGAGATAGTTAGATAGAAGCTTTTTGGTACATAGTACTACGCGTTATGCTCCTTAGCCATCATTCGATTCTCGAATTGTGGCGGACTTTCCCGAATGGGGTTTATATGAGCAAAGGATGCAAGCAGCTCTCGCTTCCTTATATATCACAAAACGAGGATCGAACACAAAACCCCACAAATACAATAAACAAACAATAAAAGAATCGCCGCGTTAGAACGGACAACAGCCGCAGCCTCTGTGGATCAAATCTTCAACCTATCCTTCTGTCGTTAAAACTCGACACCAGACACCAGAGCAAAAAACAGATACAGTTACAAAAGCAAGATTAAAGCAAAAGTTAAGCAACCATATCTCCCACTGCAAACAGATGGAACAAAAAATTCTTGCACACCGGATAAGGATATCGGAGATTTTACCCTGGGATTTATCTGACCCATGCTATCTTACCTATGACGTCAAGTAACGTCATCATGTGAAATAGCATCTAAGCTAGCATATTCAGGAACTTCTGTTAGCTTATTTTGATAAATAAATATATATAAAAACAGTGGTGAGCAAGAGAAATAATCCATTATTCGTGTGAGGGTTGGATAGAAAAATCCGTCCCTCGTGATCACCGTTTGTCATCACTCGGCAAGTCTCGTGGTGCCAAACGGCGATTATCGGGACGTATTTTTCTATCCTACCCTCGCACTCATGAAATATTCTTATACTATACCATAAAACCAGGACCAAGCACAAAACCTCACGCCGCGTTACTTACCAATTGTAAGCTAAGTATTACGTCACTGTCACTCTTGGTTGGCACAACAGTAGCACATACAGCAGGCGCAGTCAATTATGACACGGTGTGAATACTTCTCCAAATGATTTTTTATTATGTTTTTGTTTTTAAAAAGGCTGCTGCCTAGTACCATTTGTCGACAAATCAATTTTATTTTTAGGGCCGCATGTAAAAGGTGTCGATAAAATCTAAACACAGTGAAAATCGAATATGGCAAGGGCTGGAACCATGCTCCGGTGCATAACTAAAGATCATTTAAAGCTAAAGAAATAGAGGATCTTACATGAGTGCTCATGTTTTATTGAATTTATTAAACGAGTTGGGGAAAAGAGATAAAATGCGAGGCTTGCCGAGCATTTTATCTCTTTTTCGCAACGAGTTTAATAAATTCAATAATACAAGAGCACGAATGTTAGATTCTATTTATCATATGGCAAATACTTTGAAATCTCATTTCTGCCATAAAAACGTTATAATTTTGCTATGCAAGCAACGTTGTTATGGACGTCATAACGTTTCCCGAAAATCGATAAACCACTAGTGGTTTACAGATTTTATTGCATGGCGTTATTTCACTCCCAGACGCGACGTCATATGATAAATGATCGTATATGATCGCGCCAGCATCTGAAGATCAACAGATTGTTAGATAACTTGCCTGGGGTGGGATCGTCCATATTGAAACAGAATAAGCGAGGACGATATGAAATACACCGCAGATCAAGCCACGGCGCCGTGAGGAAGAGCTACAGAACAATAACAATCACAAGATACTAGGAAGCCAAACAAAGTAAAGCAACCAGCATTCTCTTCCCAATCAAAATGATAACAAAACTAAAATGGATACTGGGTAATGAACAACAAAAACATGGAACAAACACAGGACCCAACAATGGGAGCAACAATCAACAACGAATCAACAACACTAGTACCACCGCCTTAGAACGGACAGCAGCCTGAGTCACTAGGGCGACGAGGGTTTGGGGGTGGGGTGGGGCTTAACTGCCTTTTACTGGTCCCAAATCTTTGCCCTTGATTCTGTTGTTGTTAAACACAATATTGTTAAGCTCGCATGGAGGCGTCCTAACTATTGTAATGCATCACCACAGAGAAAGAATCTAATCAAATTAACACACTTAAATGAAACAAAGAAAAGGGTTCACGACTCACAGATACTCAAAGCTAAAGCAAATATAAAAGAGTGAGTATGATCAGGAATACCACAATCACACACTGCAGACCAACCCACCGTGATGAAGAGCCACAGAACACTAAAAGCCACAAGTCATCAGGAAGACGATTAAAGTAAAGCATCCAGCTCTCTCTTCCTCGTCAAGATGACTGCAAAACTAGAAGGGACACTAAGTAATGCATAACAAAACAAAACCAAACACAGAAACCACAAACAATGGAAACACAAATTCGATTACTAGGGAAACGTCAAGGCAAGTTTCGGAGGAAACTCCAGTACTTTTGGATGAGATGCGATAACAATTAAAATCAAAATTAGTCTTCGGAGATATCCAATGACTAGAGCCAAAACCACAGACCACATCTACAAGTTTTCATGGTTTTTGAAAACTTCCACCAGTGGTGATAACAAGATGTTTACGCACAAACGAAGACGGGGCACTGGACAACCGGTTTGATCCTGAATAAACTCTTAGACTACCACCCTTTTGGAAAAGTTATAAAATAAAGAACATATTTTTTTTTTCAAATTCTATTATTTTTTATTTAATAACATAAACCTTTAAATAGTGTTACGATATATACTGTTCACAAAAAGGGGAACGGACAAAAGCCCACTGGGACAAAAGCCCACTAGGACAATAGCCCACTGGACAATATCCCACTGGACAAAAGCCCACTGCTTAATTTGGCAGGGTGGACAAAAGCCCACTTCTTTGAAAAAATAGAAAATAGGTTTAAGTCTTTTATAAAAATGTTAACCCTGATCAGACGGCTCCTTCAGGGTAAGTCACACCTGCAGTGTGTTTTCACCGACATTACTATTTCTCCTGTATGTTGTGACAAACAACTTAATTTGGGTTGTAAAAGCCATTGATATTTGAGGAAGGTCAATTCACAGTTTGGATTAAAACAATCTATTATAATTGGGAAACATATGTCTAATTAATCCAAATGACCTTTGATCTGGTATTAACAATTAGCATGCACTTTTAAGAGAGGTGCCAAGCAAAAAGAGATGTTTGAAATTTCAGACATGAGAAGAATGGAGATTCTTCATCTTAGGTCTGTCTGTCCGTTTGTCCCCCAGAGGGGGGGGGGTGTGATACTCAGATATTTTCATACATACGTAGGCCCGGGCTATGTTTTGGGATTCAAAAAAGATGAAATTCAATATTTTTGGGGGTATGAAGATTTTGTGGATATTTTTTTGGGGTCATCACAATATTGGACTATATTAAGAGGTCATTTCTATGCATTTAAGGGTCAAGGTACAGAATGGAGGATAAATTTTGGGTTGCTTAAATTTCAAATATTTATTTGGGTGCTTGAAATTCCTGATATTTTTTGGGTGAACAGTAGATGGTGGGCCCGAGCCTACGTATGAAGAAAAAATGAGAGTACCCCCTCCCCTGGGGTTTGTCCATCAGTTCAAACCTACCACTGTTAAATGCATATAAGTGGGCTTTTGCCCTAGTGGGCCTTTGTCCCAGTGGGCTTTTGTCCTAATGGGCTTTTGTCCAGTGGGCTCTTGTCCTAGTGGGCTTTTGTCCTACACTCTCACAAAAAGTAGGGGATATTCGAATATCAAAAATTATAGCACTTACCAACCTAATGTCATGTATCTGAAACAGCTAGTGTTAATTAACCAAGTCATTTCACTGACAATATGAATACACATTTCTAGGATTAATTTGGTCACATGTCTCTGAGACAACCATATTTAGACCAGGGGTAGCCTTTGAATTTTCACACGTGATTATCACGGTGGTGGGTGCAATGGCTATCTTTTTTTTAAAGAAATATCCGTTATTCATTATTTTTATGTTAAGAATTTGTTTTAATATCTTTGTCTTCAATTTCAGGAATGCGTGGCTAAAATCTGTCATTATTTGTGTGAATCATGTCACTTTTTACATTTTGCCACCGCCCTACCTCCTTGAATTAATGATTATTGCACGCAAAAAATATGCAGGAAAACTGGCTTACATATTGCTTTATGACAAGACAAAATTATTTACGCGACAAATTGGAAGATTAATTTCTAGATTTTTTGTGTGTCCCAATATCCCCAACTTTTTGTGGACAGTATATTTACCAATAATTGACATCATTTGCATTTGCTGCAGTATTCATTTCAAACATACCACTTTCCTGTGTGAGAAGGGCGGGCGTAATGTATTTTATTAACAAAGGTTGAAGTGTGCCGCTGGGAAAGTCACCCTTTAAGCCCCCATCTCCATCCCTTACTTAACATATGGGCCTCGACACGAGAAAACCTGTCTTCGGTGGTTTGGCAACAAAAAAGGCGCAGACCAGCCTGCGCATCCGCGCAGACTTATCAGCGCCCTTGTTATTCGCTTTTTGGAAAGTATCATATCTAAACTTGCTACAGGCGAAATTTCAATTTTCTAGCTAGTCTCTGTAGCTGGACAGGCTGGTTTGAATCCCACTTTGTCCGAAACCGCGAAGACAGATTTTCTCGCGTGGAGGCCCATATGGCGTCCACAGAATCTGATTTTTTTTATTTGGTTTAAACATTTTTATACAAACACTTCTAAATGTACTGATTAATAATGCACTTTTATTTATACCGGAAATGAATTAGTTTTACTGAACTGTCTGATTGAGTCAATTATTCACAATATACATTAATATGTTGCAACATATGACTTATGCATGAACAGGTACCATTGAGCAAGGGAAATCCTGACGTACACTTGGACTAGAATTCTATGGGGTATTTTAGCAAACAGGGAACACCTATGTGAAATACGACACAATTCGGCATCTCATCACGGTCAGCACTATTTGGTAATATTAAACAAATCTTTAGGGACTGAAATACATCTTTATTCGACAATTTGTAACCTGTGATGCCTTGAAATGCACAATTAAACATCAAAGCTTTATCTTACCAAACCAAAGGGTCAAATCTAACAGTATGCAAAGGTCAACTGTTATTCATTCTATTAAAAACTAGAATTGTTTTCCTGCGAAAAACAGAAGTCTCCCCCTTTTAGGAATTAAAAATTTAGTTACATAACAAGGGGAATAATTTGAAAAATTTACCTGCAATAGTTATGGTTCTTGATCACGACACGTCGTCTGAATGTGCTTAAAAAAATATATGAAGTTTCGTTGAAATACCTCTAACGGTTATCAAGTTATAAAGTGGACACAAAATAGCATTGCAAATGATCAAAGGGAAATAACTCCAAAAATATCCACAGCAGAGTTACGATTCTTGTAAATGGAACATTGTCTCATTGTGCTCTAGAATTGTATGAAGTGTCAGCCAAATACCTTTAACAGTGTTCAACTTACAGAGCGGACATAAATTGCATTTACAATAAATGCTTGATAAATTGCCAGGATAGGTGAAACTAAATATTTAATTTAGGGCACAGGTACACACTTTCCGGTTTGACTTACAATGAACAAAGTTTTGGGAATCAGGGAATGGTGGCATATTATTCAGGAAAACAAGAGAACTATCAGGATAAAAATGAGAAATGCAATTGTAAGAAACATGAACAGATAAATTGTGTGAACTAGTAATGGTGCCTTCTTACAGGGGAACAAGAGGATTTGCCCCCCTCCTCCCTGTGAGGGCCTCTAAATTGTATCACTATTGCAGATAGTTCAAATATTCATTTGTTGCAGCTGGTGTACGCAAAAACGCATGTGCGTACACCTTGACGCAGCAAGTATATGTTTTTTTATATACAGTAAAACTCATCTTAAAATGGACAAAAATAAAACCCGATCTTAATGACAAGTTGTAGCTTATTGAAGGTCGAGAGTATTGCAGAATGCTCCCTTTGGAACATTCTGCAATGCCCTTGACCTGCATTAAGCGATAACCGGTCTTCTTTTGAGTGGCCACTTCAGATAGATTTTACTGTATTAAATTTGAATTTCGGAAGAAAAATGCAACAAATAGTGTTTAGTTGCGTGTCTTGAGGGTTCATTATAGCCCCCGTTGGAGTGCCCTTAAACCATTTTCTGCTACATGGCTTCATCCCTGGCCCCATACAGGGGGGGTGGGGGGTTCCTTCAGACCCTATCAAGAGTGTGTACTCTGCAAAATGCCCCAAGAACGCGCCTGACAGTATTTTTTGGTGGTGGCTGATTAGCCACTGCAGTATATGTTTGTTGTCCATAAGCAAGCATGGGATTTTGTTACTTGTTATATAGACACGTAGCTAAGGAGACCCTTTGCAAAGGCGCTATCTCGCCAAAAATTGACGTTATGTATATGAGGTAATAACCAAAATTTCATGAACTGGTCCATAAATTAATACCATAGAACAACTATTTTGATATCAATAAATCTAATATGAGGTAACTATTGACTAGTCCTCCTTGAAAAACGTAAACTTTCCTTGAAACAGGAAATTATCATCTTTATAAATATGAACAACAGCTGTATTAGGGGTCGATTCATCCTCCCATGAAAATACTTTCAACACGTCATCATCAAAACTTTCACCGGAGTACATCAGGTCCATGCGAGTCAAACAAAATTTATCAAAATTTGAAAACGAGGCTAGGAAGCCTGTCTTTTCAAAGTGATACATTGCATCCAAAGCGAATTTCACGTACACGCTCCAGTTTGCATGGTTATTGCCGTCCAAGTCACTTCTTGCAACTTTGTAATCATAAAATGGAATGTTTTCTGGCTTGTCTATTTTCGAAAATTTCAATGGCTGGTGGGGTTTTGCTGACTCCGCATATTTCTCTTTCCACCAATCAGGAAGAGGCAATGGCCGACGAGAAGTCTTGTCAATACTGACGACTTGGTTAGTATTACTCATCAATTCCTGTCCGCCGCTTGTGACAACAGTAGTCAATGAATTAAGAGAACAGTTGCCTATAAATCCACCTTGGACAACCACGTCTAGTGGAGATTTTGGTATCTTAGCGTCATACATTGCAGGAGTGACATCTACGCGCGCTGTCACCATGAATGTCAACCTGTCATCGGTCAGCTGAGCGTAATCTCTGAATACTCGGCCGCTATCATCAAGCGGCCAATGATGAGAGAAATATCTCGCTGACTCTAGAAATTTCATAAGATGCCATGGTTTCGCCTTGCCAGCTGTAAAACCAAGAAAAGTTCAACAGTTATTAACCCTTAAAGCGCCAATTGCAACATAAGTCGTCTGCTTTTCTCGTCTGATGAAACGTTTAAGAAGCCTCTATGGCAAACAGTGTGGACCAAGATCAGACTGTTCCTATAGGAGCAGTCTGTTCTGGGTCCATGCTGTTCGCTTCTATACTTAATTTGTCAGTAATGCTATGCAATTATTAGCAACAGACGACTTCAGCAGACGACATTTTCAGATGATTTTTTTTCTTGGAGCTTTAAGGGTTAAACAATGAAAACAAAAAATACAACAATGTTGCATTTCACCAGGGTTTGCATTGTATGCGAAGACGAATCGATCTTCAGAGAAACAAATACGATACTTTTTTGGAAAGAATAATCTGTTACCCCTCAATATATGCAATGGAGCATCATGGCTTTTATGTCTCAAACTTGTGAAGAAATACATTGGGATAAAAAGGTAGCATTTGGGAAATTTCAACCAGCATCCTTTTATAATGGATAATAGGCCAATCCAACGCAATCATTTTTTTTCCCTTTTTTTAGTATTCAATTTTCATAGAAACATATAGTGCATTTTTCACGGGTGGTAATGTCGTAAGGGGCGATCAAAAGTTATGCAAACGGTCGCCTTACGAGAGCGTCCAGATATGAGTGACGAGATGAAAATAAAACGAGCAAAACATGAAAGTTAGCGACTTCTACATTTATTTCGATGTCTGCAGATTAATATTCAGAAATCAGGCAATGCTATTCCCAATAGTTCTCATTTTTGTGTAATGGGAAGCAATTGCGGAAGTGGAACCGAGTAGTTAGTCTAAAAATCAATTTCTCCTGGACGATGGTGTGTTGATATTTTGGTTTTCATCTTAAATAAACATGGTTTAGGGGCTTTTAACATGTTTACTGGCAGGTTATGTGACACAAATATACTTTTACATAAATTTTCTTTTATGCCTTAATAGTGTTCAGTCAAAATTGGGTTTAAAATGTTGACATAGACTAAATAGAAAAAAAATCAACACTTACGACATTGACTCCCCCTTACGAGTCAGTTAACCCTTACGAGCCAATATGGTAAACGCCCTTCATCTGATAGACAACGGATTGCTCTTAAGTGTCTGCTAGAAAATTCTTGGTCTAGCGCTTGCACATTATCCATACATGATAGAGGGTCTCAATGGGGTACCTTTGAAATTGCTATTTAGTAAAATTTGGGCCCCATAGATCGCTTATTTGTAAAGTTATGCCCACAAATCGCCAACTAGTAAAATTGAGGTCCCCAAATCGCTTATATCAGCTAAATTTTGGCCCAAGAAATCAGTAAATTTTAGGCCCAAAAATCAGTAGCCTGTCTGGAGGCATATTCAAGGTGGAATAGCAGAATAGCGTTTTTCCATCAAGTTCGTTAAATGATTAAACGTGACACTGTGCTATTCGGTATATCTTTGCCCCCAAATCGCTTATCATATTTTATGCCTTAATTCGCTAACCACTAGAAGCTCTCATTCCGCTATTGGTTAAATTTACCCTATAAATTCGTTAACCGTTAAATTTTAGGGCCATACTTCGTTAATACGTAAACCCTATTGATACCCTCATGATATGCACTTGAAATTAATCATCTCATCTTTAAAGCCTTCTGCAAAGAATAAAATGCTTTTGAGACTGTTTTCTGTTGTTCTTTGTTTAAAGAAGAGTAAATTAGGACAGTAGTACTGCATGGTTTGAAACCATTACGAGAGCAACCATGTGATCAGAATTCAAAATAATTTAGAAGAATTGATTACTAAATGATCTGGTTCCAAACTAGCGAAAACATTACACATCAAAGACATGGCAACCAGGGTGCTTCTTTACCTATATAAGAATCTTAAAATATCTCCTTTGAAATAATGATCAGAATTTGAAAAAATAACACTAATTCACCCTCTACAAAATAGCGAAAACGCTATAAACGAATATAACCTGTCAAAAACATGGCCACCAGGAGGCGTGACTTATTGAAGAAAGGAAAAATTCAAATATCTTCCCTTAAAGCAACTCACATTTATAAAAATCATGATTACTTGGATTTTTAACCCCCTCCCCTTTATTTATCAGTTTCCATCTTCAATATGGGTACCCATTTTCGACCAAACTGAGTGAATGCATTGACTTTTTTGAAGAGATGCACTAATATTTTAAGGATAGGTGGGTCCGTTAAATCCAAACGTTAAACGTCTTATTTCTGCGCATGCGTACGAACAATGCTAAGCTATGCGACGCGTGACCTAAGATGTGTTCTACATATGTTGTGTATGTATGTAGCGACATCTCATTGTCCCAATGCTATCTTGGATCAATGGAGAGGTAGGGGAGAGAAGCATCTAAAACTGACAAAAGACATGTTTCAACTTTCCAATGACAAACGTTAAGTATCTAAGCATTTTTCGTACACATGCGCAGAAAGAAGATATTACACTTTTTGATTCAAAGAGCACTTCTATCCATTCCTTAATAATCCAGCACGTTTACACTTTGAAAAATAGTACTGCATTCATGGTCGAAACGGCACCAGGCTTAAGGATGACACATTAGGTGCGGGGGTAGAAAATGCAAGTTTTCACAACTTTGTAAACGGCGAGTTGCTTTGAAACATATTTTTATGGTTGACTCAGCAGAGACGAAGACCTCGCGCATACCAAAAGGGCAATTTGTTCAAAATAAGGATTATCAATATAGGAATCAAGATAGATTTTTGTTTGATTTTGTTTGATTTGATTCTTTACGTCCCATCAACAATCTTTCAGTTAAACAGGGATGGGTCTTCCTGGGTTAAACCAGTACTAATCTAGGATAAATGTGTCTTGCTCAAAGTACACAACGCAGTGACGCGGATGAGGCTCAAACCTACGGCCCCTCGGTCTCGAGTCAAGCACTCTACCACTGAACCACTACTCTCCCGAATCAAGATTGAAGTAGAATTGAACGTTGCAACAACATTTGCCTGATCTTGTCAGAAAGGGACAGCATGATGTGCTTTTTATAACAAAACAACAACACACGTCCCTTTGATAGATGTATGCGCAATGTTTAAAACGTCCCACCAACAACTACGGTCATATGGAGACTGGACCCAGGCATAAATTCTCACCCGACAGACTGGTGAAGCTGGGGATCTAACCTGCGACCCCCGGTTCATCCGCTATACCACAGCAGCTCCTAGATGTATGAGGTGATGTTTAAGCAGACCCGGGGAAAATATAAACAAAACTGTAGCCCTAGGCAAGTGCTAGCAGAGGAGTTGGGGTATAGGAAAAAATGGTTATGGTGGTGCACTCAGATTCGCTGCAATTGCATTTTTAGCTCTGTTCAAATCCTTGCATGTTAAAATACCAGGTTACGTAGCAAAATCGCTTGGGATACACCACCACCTGATAATGACCCACACTGTCAGTGGAAGGTGTGAGGGGGGTCTATGTTTATTGTTTTCTGGCTAAATTATCCAGTGGGCTTACAATCCACTGACTACTTTGCTCCACACCCCTTCCTCAAGATATATGTATCAAACATGTCCCAAAAACATTTAAATTTGAGTATACCCCACCCCAGAAACTATTCCCAGTCTTAGCCTTAGCCTAAGAGTGGACCAAGCATGACCTCCCCCTCCCCCCCCCCCACAAAAAAAAATCCCATTTAAAAACAACCCACACACTCTCCCGCCCCCAGCAAAAAAAAAAAGAATAAAGAAAGAAAATCACCAAGTGAAAACATGCACATTGGTTGGGGTGGTGGAGGGGGGCTATATTCAAAAGTTTCCCTCTACAGTATTAGTCCACCCTCAACTATACATTTCTAGCATGCACCCCACTGAACACACACACGTACGAAATATAGCTTACCCCCTTCCCGCAAGTATTCCTATCTTACCTTAACCTTAATGAGAGCCTAAAATGACCAAACATCCCCATTCAATGGCAAACCCCTCCACCCACCCCCACACCTCACACGCACAATTATAATACTATTCAAGACTTCGTTGATCTCAAAATCTGATTGAACCAGTACCAAGCAATTAATCAAGTATTTGTTTGAAGCCACAACGCAGTGCCTTTGCTGAGGTTCGAACCTGCAACCCCTCGAGCTCGCCAATTAGTCACTGCGCTCCTCAATATAACTTTGAATTGAGCCATACCATGCGAAAATGCGTTTTAGGGATTTCTAGGCTGACCAGGTAAAATTCAAACCAGCGTCCTCAGCCACATAAACAAGCTGCATCATTGACATTCTTGTTTTAGCATGATTAGGCTGGCTTTAACATCAGTAGATATCCAGCTATCAAAGAAGCATAATAATGGATGCTATTCAGACTGCGCAGGCAGGTTAATCTGAGCCTTTGTTGGTCGTAATTAACATTAAGCAGGTTTTCACATGACGAGGATAAATTGAATTTATATCGGTGACACGTCATGCATCACAACGAGAATATTTTCTAAAACTTATCTGCTCTACTTTTCTCTTTGAACTATCCAAGTTTATGCGTCTTGTAAGGGGCAATCGTACCGTTAGGGGCAACCAATGTCGTAAGGGGTAATGGGTACCAAAAACTCGTCGCAGACACAAAGTGACGCCAAGAAGATGGTGTATACGGCTTATGCTTGAAAAATAAGTTGGAAAGGATATGATTTTTTTTACAAAAATAATGCATTTAAGAACATTTATTGAACAGAACACCTTCATAAGCAACCACTAAAATGATATTATGCGTACACCTTACTCAGGAGAAAGTATATCATTCGTTAGATGTAAACTTTCTTACGTCAGATTCTTTTGCCTCTTGTACAGAAATGGACATTATTGGGAATAGCATTCTCCATCTCCTTATATTAGGCTCCCAAACGGTAAAAACAGTTAAATAGGACTACTCGCATAGCTGATTCCATTGTTTATTGCTCCCGTAGCTCATGTCCGGATGATCTCGTAAAGATTTCATTTGCATAACCGTTCGATTGCCCCTTACGACATTACCACCCGTGATTTTGGCATTATACCATTTCTAACGTTGAAATCAACATTAACAAGCTACGAGCTTGCATTTTCCCTCTTTTTTCAGTGACTTTGTTATAAAGTATTTTTTTCTGTTCTACATTTTCATATTACATTAACAGACCTTTGCGCCAGATAAATGATTAGACCTGCTAAAATTTCAGATCGCCATAACGAAGTGCTGAATAGTGTACATAATGTATGTGTTAATTAAAAGAGAGCAACAGCACAATAACAGTGCCATTTATGAAAACGTAACATACACATATTTGGCGCATAGGTATGTTGACGTAACAAGTAAGATTGTGTTAATGTATTATATTTCAACAGCTTAAAACAACGCCATTATATTTAAATCTGATTATTACTAGGAGAAGAATAACATAAGCTTCTAGCTTTCGTTCTAATCCTTTTACATTATGTAACTTGTATATATTTGTATGTGTATCTTACCAAGTTGAAATAAAATATGTTTAACCCTACAATCGTTAAGGTTGTGAGGGTATTTATGAATTAAAAAGTGTCTGCTCAATGGCTTTGAACTTACTTCTTGAGTCGAAGTCAATATACGACAAGCCGTGTGTGCGCACGAGGGCCTGTACCTTGGCTTCATCCACCGTCATAGAGAAATTCATCAACCGAAGGTGATCTAAACGTCGCTGTCTGAAAAAAATAGCAAATCAATGTGCTTGCAAGTGACAGCATGGGCTGCATGTCATGGCAAAGCCTGTGCACCATTGTGGCGTCGATCGCATGTTCAAGACAAACACCGTTCGGCGATCGGCGATCTGACAAGTAGTCCGACAGATACCAAGCCTGACCTGGAAGTGGGGTTCAAAGTTGTTTTTTTCTTTACTGAATCTTGTT